>JAKZGU010000023.1:0-377910 GCA_022837005.1 Calonectria pteridis | reverse complement strand
TAGAAAAATTAAAAAAAAAAAATCCCTATCTATAATATTTTAATTAATAATATTAAAAGTACCTATTACCTATATATTAATTATTACTTTTAATTTTACCTATTTTATCTTATTTAATTTATCTAATAAATTTAAGTCCTATTATAATATCTTATTACTATAGCTCTTTAATTAATATTTTTAATAATAAAGATATATTAAATAATTTAATATTTTATTTATCTTAGCTTATTTTACCTAAAGCCTAACTTAAATTATAAGAAGTTCTTTCTTAGTAATTTCCTTAGCTTTCTCTAGATAATTAGATTTAAACTTAATCTAAGCTATTAAGGAAGTTAGTATATATATATCTAAAGAAAACCTAAAATAAGAATATATATAGGAACCTATAATAATACTTACTATATTATATAAATAACCTTAATAAATATATTTAGAATACTTAGTAGATTTTATATATATTATATACTTAAGACCCCTTTAGAAATAATAAAAATAAGATATAATAAAAAGAATTCTATTTTAAAAAATAAAATCTATAAGCTTAATATACTCTACAGTCTTATAAGACTATATATTAGTATTTATATAAAAAAAAATAGATATAGATCTAAGTTATCTACTAAGTACTAATAGACTATAAAAACTAATCTTAAGAATAAGACTAATAAAAAGGAGATATTATATTATAATCTATATATGCTAAAGGTGGTTATATATAATAGAATATACTTAGTCCTAGCCTTATAGGTAATACTCTATTTATTCTATTATTATATCTAATAATAACTTACCTTTAGTACTATTACTAGATTACCCTAGATTAATAATTATGTAATAAGGATAGCTTATATACTAAGACTTTAGCTTATATTATAAGCTATAAAGTATATCTATAAGCTATAAATATACTTATGCTCTATATTATATAAAGGTAAGCTATAACTTAGATAAAATATATATAAATAAATTAAAGTATACTATAAGGAATAATCTTAATTAGCTTTTAATATAATTTAATTATATTAATTTATAATTAATATATTACTAAATATAATACCTCCTTATAAATACTCTTATATATTGCTTAGAAACCACTATACACTTTATATTTCTCTACTAACATAAACCTCACACTCTAATTGGTTTATATAGTTAGAAATTAACTAAAATATTATAATACTAATTATTAGTATTAATCTACTGCTTAAGATCTAATATTCTATATTTTATATTATAAATTTAAAGTCTATAGCAATATATATAATATTATAGATTGGTTAATAAGCTAAATAGTTTATAATAAGGACAAAGGTAATCTTATACTAATTAAAAATAATAAAATATCTCCCTAGTATATAGAATAGCTTTATTATTAATTATTTTATATAAAGGTAGATTATCTTAATATATTTATAGTTATAAATAGGCTTTATAGCCTTTGGTATCTATATAGAATAGTATTATAAATTAATTCTAAGGGGATTACTTATATTTATTAATAATAAGAAAATCCCAAATATTATGTGTACAAAGTAAGGTTATAGTTATATAATATAGTCTTATTATATGCTTTTTCTACTGGCTAAATACATTAGTAGATAAGCTGGGTCAGAATATTGAGCTGACCCGGGTTAGGTTAGCTACTAACCCCCTGCAAAGGGGGTCAGGTTAGAGGGGGTCAGGTCTGGCCGCGCCACAGGGGGGGGTCAGGTTATGTGTACACTCCAATCACGAGGATGAGGATATGAAGCAATACGGAGCTGAACAAGAGGGCTCCACAGTGACGTCTCAAAGGACCGTGCTGATTCTTGCTGTGATAGTTATTAATGCCCATCTCCCTCCCTGTGCAAGAAAAGGGATAGCAGTTGTGCCAGGTGGTGCACCGGTTTCGCCAATACATTCTTTCCACCGCGAATATATACTTTCTTTCGTCATCTGCCATTTTCTCTTCTTATTTGGCATTTGAACTGCTCACATTGCTCATTGGAAATGTGTACCAGCCAAAGCGAGAGCGAGGTACAACACGTCATGCTATCATCCCAGGACGTTTGATGCAACTGAGCTGTGCAGCCCCCCCACCTTTGAAGGTCCGCGGACAAAGAAGTCGGATTCCTCATCGAGCGGCATACAGGCTTAGGATCTGATTATCGCGGTCCCAGCATCAGATCGAGATTTCCTTTCCTTGCAGCGGAGAGTGGGCCGAGCTGGATCTATCTGGTTCCAGTTACTAGGGCCGCTGCTGGCTTCGATGAGATTGGGCCGGGAATTCGGACTCTTCTTGTTCCCGAAATCAGATGGTTGATGGTCCTTGGTCTCATCCCGCGCCCATCCCAACCCCGGCCACCCAATGAGTGAAGGATCCGACCATCCCCACCGGGGAGCCCCGTCGTATTTCCCGCTCTCTCCTCGCGTAAACGAAACCGAAAGCGAGGCTCACGGCGGAGACTTTTCGCCCTTAGCAGTATTTGGAACCGTGAAAGTCCCCCCCTACTCTTCAATTTTTACATTCAATACGACGACGGCACCACTCGGTCGCTTCCTTGGCTCGCGTTCTTCGCCCTCTGGAACCCAAAAAATGGGAACCTTATCAAAGCGTCTCGGCCACAAAAAGTCCCGAAACGGCTGTCTCCGCTGCAAGGCACGCCATGTCAAGGTGAGAAACGCGTGGTCCATGCCCGCTCACTCTAATCCATTGTGGCTGACGCCATGACGCTCCCCGAAACATAGTGTGATGAGCAGCGCCCGTGTACCGCCTGCGTGCGGTTTGGCATCGTGTGCAGCCTGACACTGCCGCCGGATCAACAGCCCGTGAACACCCGCAAGATATCGCCCGCGTCAAACGATGCGGCCTCCAAGCATAAGAATACGGGCTTGAGCCCATCGTCGGATCTTCACGCTCGGGGCCAGGAGCCCATCACGCCACAGGAGGATTCTCTCGCCCCAACGCCAGGGCCAACTCTGGGGGTGCTCTCTCCCTCAACGTCAGTAAGTTGGTCAGGCGAACAACCGTACAGTCACTTCTCCGTGAACTGGATGCAGAGCCTGCGCCTGGTTCACCACTACAGTACTGTTGTATGCTTTACCATTAGCCACAACAGTTTTACTGAAAACCTGTGGAAGACAACGGTTCCCCAGGTGGCCTTTTCACATGTAAGATGCACAGCGCCCCGAGTTTCCCGATGCAAGACAGACTAATCAGACGCGCAGGAATTTCTTATGCATGGGCTACTCGCTGTCTCAGCTTTGAACTACGCCCACTCCAATCCTGACGAGAGGGATGAATATATCCTCATTTCAACTCATTACCAGAACCTGGCTTTGCAATACTTTACCACAAAGCTCGGCAACATTAACGAGGAGAATTTTGAGCCCGTATTCTTTCTCGCCACCTTCATATTCATCTGGAACTTGTGCTCCTTCTCGGATACCCACCACTGCGCCAAGCCAGTCACAACAGCTGAGATTGCGCAGTCATTTCGGCTGCTTCATGGTATCAAAAGCATTTGCGATTCCAGACCAAGAGGATGGATTGAGGCCGGTCCCCTGGCACCGCTGTTCCAGCAGTGGGATCAAACAATAAAAGTAGAGAGAGCGGGTGCGTTCCAAATGCAAATGAACAGATTATTCGACCTCGCACGCGATCTCAGCCCTTCGTTTGATGTCATCAACACCCAATCATCCTGTATGCTCGCCATAGAGACCTTAAGAACAACGTATACGGCATGTTTGGATGAAAAATCGGAGCAACGGACGCAGCGCATATGGTTCTGGCCAATCACCCTGACCCAAGTCTTTATCGACTTGATAAACACAAACCACCCCGTGGCCCTTATTATCCTGGCGCATTATGCTGCGCTGGCAAGAACATTTGAGAAGTGGAATTGGATTAATGTTGGATGGAGCTCCAAGGCAATGCAGGCTGTTGAAGCAGCACTGGATAAAGAATGGCATGAGTGGATTGCTTGGCCACTCAGGTCAATGCGGGAGTGCATTGATCTGTATGAAATGGAACCACATGATGTGTAAATTATTACGTTTTGGATATAATCTAAGAGATCTCACGATGATCGTATATCCAGTCATTCAAACAGGGTTGTAAAAAGTACGAATTAGTATACTAACTCGTATACAAGCAAAAATACTCATACCAATACTAATATCAATACTGAAAAACTAAGTGTTAGGTCTAGTATTAGTATTAATATTAGTATCAGCACCTAAAATTCGTATTAGTCCCTCGCATACTAATTAATATTAGTATTTTTTACAACCCTGCATTCAACAGAGCCGATGCTCCGGATATCTATCATTGCCGACCCTCTATGACAAGACGCTAAAACCCCAAAAAACACAACGCTCTATTACCAGCTCTTATTCCGCTGTTCCAATGTAGGCACTAAGACCTTGAATGCATGATGCCGCAAAAAAATAAACCGAATCTACCGATGCTTGGCCATTAGAGATCGACAATCTCATACTTCTTTCGCAACCTCTCTCCATAGCGAAGGATAAGGAATGGGACAGGGATCAGCGCCACAGCGATCAATCCGAGCATGGTGTTTCCCCATCCCAACCCGAGCCTGTTGTACATTCTTAATCCGCACAGTGGTAGTAGCGCTCCTGCGATGGAACGGAAAATGGTGTTTGCGGCCAGAGCTGAAGCGGCGTAGCGTTCATAGGCGTCTACAAGGTAGACGCAGATGGACATGAAGCAGAGCAGGTTGCCTAAAGTTTTAAATGGTTAGTGTTGTGAAGTGACCTGAAAAAGATGTTCGGCGGGAAATCGGAAGTCTTACCGATTCCAATGATGCACAAGCCAATGATGGGCCCCATCCAGTGTGTTTTATAATCAGCCGTCCATCCATAAATGAAGAAGCCGATGGGGAAAATGACAGCAGCCATAGGAAGCAACTTAAGACGGATTTCGGGCTTGATATTGTCCTTATCCTCAATCTTCTTCACTTCCCTCCCGCTGTCCCAAGCAAAGATCGTCATTCCAGCAATACATCCAATACCGAGCCCGAGATATACAAGCCCCACGCTCTTGGTATTGAAACCATATTGATCTTCAAATACGTAGGTCATGGAAGTAAATAGGAGGTAGAGGTAACCGTAAACGAGAGCCAGATATACCGCAAAGATGGAGCAAATGGGTGAAAAGAAAAGCAGTCTCGTTGGGCGAACAATGGATCGTTTTAGCAGATCGGCACCAGATAGTCCGGTATCCAGCTTGGAACGAAGCTGCATGTTTCCGGTCTCTTGGCGGAGCCGTCTAGCCTTTCGCTCCAAGATGACGGGCGCATAGCTTTCGCGCATAAACACGAACATGGAGACGACGATGGTGCCGCTGACGATGACAATGACCCAGAAGTCCCAGCGCCAACCCTTGGCTTCTGTGAGGAAGCCTCCCGCTACAGGACCAATAATAGGGCCAAGCAAGGGACCGATACTCAGCAGTGCCATAACAGCAGCGCGATCCTCAGGAGGAAACATGTCGGCGATGCTGCCGCCGCCGTTGGTCATTGGGGCGGCTCCAAAAGTGCCAGCGAGGAAGCGGAAGGCGATGAGTGCCTCGAGAGATGGTGTAACAGCGCAGGCAACAGTAAATGCGACAAATAAGATGTTGCATCCATGATAGACAGGAAGCCGGCCGACCATTTCAGATAGAGGCGCCAGGACCATGGGACCAAATGCAAATCCGAGCACGTAGACAGATACCACAAAAGCAGCGAGCTCGGTGCTGCTGCTGCCAAAGTCCACCATCAGTTTTGGAACACCTGGTGCGAAGACGGATGATGCAAGGGGCTCGATGAAGGTCAGTAGACTGATCAAAATGCAGTTGCTGTACTTTCGGAAATTGGTCCAGTTCTGCGGGTTCTCGGGATCGTCATCGCCATCCCACCACACAATTTTCTCATCCATCGTTTCATCCTTGGAGTCGTCGTTCTTGGCTGAGAAATCCTGCTTTTTGTTGTGCGATGCTGGGGCCGGACGAGAAGCTGAAGAACTATTCACTTGGCTGGTGTTAGAGCCTTGTACCTTACCATTCTCCAAATCGACGTTTGTCTCTGATAGAGAAACAGGTTTGGGAACTGCTTCTGTCCGTTGGTCGTCCGCCACCGGCGTCGCTTTTTATCGGTTAGTCGGTCTAGTGCTTTATACTTTGAGATGCTAGACGCAAACTTACCACCGCGCGAAAGTTGACCAGCGTCAACTGAATTTCGACTCATGGCTGCAAACAAGATGCAAAAAGACAAAATTCAGGCTTAAAAGAAACAAAAGACATCAAAAATGATCGCTATGTAGAATATGTAACAAGTCGCAAACATTGGGTGGTGCGACCAATTTAAATTAGGACATCATGTTTGCTCGGTAGAGTAGCACCATGATCACAGCGCGGGATACGACGTATTCTCGCGAAGTCCAATGCGAAGGCGAGCGGGTTCCATGTTCGCCTAAGTGCCAAGAAATCTAGCGCGCCAATTAGGAGGCATTCCTTCGCTAGTCTTGACAGGGGTCAAGGGCCCAAATGTGACGCTAGCTCGGACATCGGATATCGCTTTCGCTTCAAAAACCCGCCTGTCGTCCTTTTTTTCACGAGCGAGTTGAACCAGAAGAAGTCAAGATTCTCATCTTGTTCGGTAACCTGAAATAGCGACTCATCCCTGAAAAATCCAGGATGCATCTCTCGCATCATCTTGATGTCTTTCAATCATTTCCTTCAATCAAATGCCCGCTGGAACTCAGTTCATGACGAGCTTTGCGTGACATCCCGTGCGATAAAAAAAAAGGAGTCGCATGTCAACAACTAAGATTACAACAAGTCGAGGTGATCAGCCCATCACCTCCTTAGCCACAAAATTCCGAAAATTCTCCCTGCGAAATACTGCTTACTCAGGCGTGGCTGACCATCCTACACGCTATTCATGTGTGGACTATTTGCCCGACCCTTAAAAAGTGAAGAATGTTCCATTTTTATACTGAACATAGAAAGAGGATACATTTTCTTGATCAATTTTGAAGATCTCGAGCTCTGCCCATTGTGTGCCAGTCACCAAGCTGGCGCATCAACTTGTGATGCGCATCCCTCACCGGCCCCATACGACGGAATGACCAAGTCACGTTGCATTCAATCAATCAGGTAACTCGCGTAGCGGATGCCCGATGGGGTCAGCCACTTCCATTGTGAATGACGGGTAGGCACATGTTGGGGGTGGGCACGGAGCCGGTGGAGCCGATGTTTCTGTTGCATCCCCGGCTCTCCGCGAGAAGCCATGTGAGCTGCGTTGCTGATGCGGGGAAATCATCTGCAATGGGAATCTGGGGCTGGGTGTGGAGAAAACTAGTAGCAGAATTTGATGTCCGGGATGTAATAAACAAAGTCGAGTGCAAGCTTTGCTCGGCGATGTGAGAGCAAAAAAAAACATAAACGCATTGTTTGCTACTTTTTGTACCGAAAGACACTAGAAAAAAAAAGACGCAAGAATTCCTTTCCTTGTTTAAACATGGTTCTGAAAGTTTTCGTCATCGGTGCTGGCTTGGGGGGGCTTGGAGCTGCTATAGCGCTGAGCCAAGCCGGGCACGATGTCGAGGTAAGTCGGCAACGTGGTTGATCTTTCGTGACGTCCGGTTTGATGAATTTGCGAAATTGACTTTGAGAAATAGATCTTTGAGCAGTCTTCCTTTCTTAATGAAGTTGGGGCTGCCATTCATGTCCCTCCGAATGCTTGCAGGGTTTTGAAATCTTGGGGAATTGATCTAAATGATCTGGATGGCGTCTATTGCAATCATCTTACGGCAAATGATCAGCATGGGAATTACATCTACACACCTGCGGTGAGTACCCCTGGGTCTGACGAGAAATTAAAAAAGAAAAAAAGGCAAATGCTAACGCCCTCTACTTGAAGACTACCAAAGAATTACTGAGAGCGCTGGACATGGATGACGAATGGCTACTGACACATCGTGTTGATTTTCATAATGCTCTTAGAAAACGCGTAGGCCTCTCGGGGAATGGATATGGACCAGAAATTCACCTCGCCACCCGAATTATTTCTGTTGTAAGTAAATTCAATACATTTGATTCCTACATTTCTTTACTCTCTTGATTGTATCCCTTTGTTAATCGTTCCATTTCCCCGTCCTCCATTCACTCCGACCATCGTTTGCTTATTATTACACAGGACGCAGGACTAGGAGAAATTGTCTTCCAAGATGGAACTAAACGAAGAGCTGACCTCATTATCGGGGCTGATGGAGTTCATGTGAGTTCAAGGTCCACCCTCCGCCTTACTGGATGTCAGTGGCTGACGTCTGTAGTCTCGCTCTGTAGCAGCTGTTCTTGGGGAGCTGCCACAGCGAAAGAGCAGCGGTCAGAGTTGCTTTCGATTTCTTGTGCCAATGGAAAAAGTATACGCAAATCCTGTTCTTGCAGACTTTTTCAAAAAGCACAGTTTGGATGGTCAACAAGTCTTCGCTTCAAACGACCGTAGACTAATCATCTATCCTTGCCGATCGGGGAAGCTTCTCAACATTGCCGGAATTTTCCCTACTTCAAAAGACGACGCTTCTGTTGCAGACTCTCAATATCAAGCCGGCGGTCGTCTGGAAGACCTGCTCGAGACCTACGACGGATTCTGCCCAGAACTTGTTGAACTGTGCAAGATGGCCGAGGATCTGAAACTGTGGACATTGGCCACAAGGAATCCACCTCGAACATTCTGGAACGGAAAGCTCGTACTAGTTGGTGATGCCGCTCATCCCACTCTGCCTCGTAAGTGACAACATTTCTAGTGTCAAATCTGGATCATGAGGGCTTACCGCCTGAACTAGATCAAGGCCAGGGTGGTGCGCAAGCAATTGAGGATGGTGCAACCCTTGGAGGATTATTTCCTAGTGATACACTGCCTGCCCAAATACCTTCCAGGCTGAGGTTGTACAACAAAATAAGATATGGACACTCAGTCACCGTCATGTTCATGTCGAGAACCAACAATGAAGGACGTGGTCGCATGATGGATGAACTGCGCGGATTCGTGCCAGATGCATATCTTCCTGACGACATGTTCGAATACACCTGGAACTCATATTCGCTTCAAGACGCCCAGTTCGAACTAAATAGATCTTTGTTAGATAACCGGAAGAAACAGGCGGCTATTGATCTCATGTCTTCTCTGAGAATGGAAAAAGCTTATCTCGCTTGAAGGTCTGTTTGTCTTACCAAGTAGACGTACAATATAGCAATTGCTTCAAATATTGAGAATGATTTGTATAAAGCGACGAGCTTCCATATACTATCCTTCTAGCCTAATGCTGAACGAATGTCTTGTAACATACATCGCCCGCGTCATCCCTTCAACTGCCGGATAGCTGCACCAACCTACCCTACGACATTCACTTAGGCCGGAAAAGGTATCAGAATTGAAAATTTCGCTCCAAATACATTAAAGAATTACTCATATTGATACTTGTATATCGTTAAAATTAAAAATACTATATGCCAAATTTTATGTTGTGTGTTTGATGCGATATTTTGCTTGGTACCTAAATGCAGCTATCCGGCAGCCAAAGGGATAGGCCGTGCTAAAACGATGAAATAAGCACTCTTGCTTGAGAATCTTTACAATCAAATACGACTTAGTAAAATAAATTCTTTTTAATCAACTTCTGTGCTCCATCTTTCGTTGGTTCGTAGTGTTAAACTTGCATGAACACGTGAGAACTATGAACAAGGTGCCTTAAATGTGTAGAAGCGAGAAAATATTTGGATGGTGTATGTGTCAAAATCGGGGCATTGGGAGGCTTATGGAAGGAAATTTGTCCAGTGATTAAATCATAGGCCATCGGAGTTCTTTTCGGTCGGGGAGTGAATGGTTGCTGATCATACGTAGGCGTGGGAGGGTGACGACCGGGTCGGCTCCACCGCATACAACGCCTCGTATTGTTATCCGATGGGCACATGCGTGGGACTGTATTTTAGTGCTAATAAGAATAGAGTCCTTGTGAGGCGAATGGTCCATGCCTTTTTTTTTTTTTTTTAAAGAAGGGAAACTAGCGTTATCAGCAACTTTTCACAAAATTTGGAAGAATAAATTTCGGAATCTATAAACAATGGCGCTCTCAGAATGTCAGTAAGCTGAAAATATATAGATATGGTTGTTTGTGATTTTGAATAGTTCTACGGCTAACAGATGGATGCAGTTCCAACGCCCGTGTTTCTCTTTTCTCACGGCACGCCCATGATGCTTGGCGAAGATAGCAACTCGAGAGTTGCGTGGGAGAAGGTGGGAGAAGAGGCACGGAAGCGAAAGATTAAGCGAATCGTTTTCATGGTAACTCTCAACAGTGAGAGCTTTTCAAGTGAATGCACTAATTTGCTTTGATAGGGTGCCCATTGGGTTTGTGGAGGAGATGGTGTTGAGGTCAACATGAATCCTAACGGAAAGAAGCACCCTGTGGGAGGTGTAATTGACGCACGATGGCTTCCTTATAAACTCGTTCCAGATATCGAAGGAGGCGAACGAATTATCCAAATGTTGCGAGATGCAGGCATCAAGGCCACGCCCAACTACAAATGGGACTGGATCCACGATACCTTCAACATCCTGATCCGCATGTTCCCTCGCCATATCCCTCCACCAACGGTTGTGATTTCCTCCAACGGATTTTTCGATCCACAACTTCACGGAAAGGTTGGCGCAGTGTTGCGACCGCTGCGCTACGAGAACACACTGATTATCGCTAGCGCGGGCACCGTGCACAATCTTTACCGCGCAAAGTGGTGGGATCCAATGGTTTATCTCGACAATATGTCGATGAATCAACCCCCAGAAGACTGGGCGATGCAGTTTCGCCAGCTGCTGGAAGATGCGGTCATGAACAACAGGGGTCCTAATTTGCGGCGAGCACTGAGCCGTCTCATGCAGCACCCCCGTTTCCGCGATGCGCACGGTACCGATGACCATTATGTAGCGAACATCTTTGCTGCTGGTGCTGCTGGCGCACTCCAGGATATGGAGAGCGAGAACTTCAAGCTGGCTGAAGACTGGGAGTTTGGCAACCTTGCGAGCACGCAGTATCAGCTTGGGAAATGGGAGCCATAGTCTGGGGCCGATATACTAGTGGATCAATTATGACTGCCTATTAGAAAAAATGCTCTAAAAAAAATGCCGATGATCCACACATCAGCTTAATTATTTGTGATATACTGCGGATGGCTGCGTTCATGGCGGACTCTACAATATTTTCTTACCAGAGTGACGGTTTAACATTTATTGAGATGGCGAGTTGAATCCATCTTAAGAGTACTTCATCGAGAGATTATGTGACTGTGGAGATTGCATATGATGAAAGAACTATGGTGTCACTCTTCACATGAATTTGGGATCGAATGCGTAGTAAAGTTATAGAGGTCGCATAATAGAACACCACTAAAGTACTAGGATTCTGTTGCCTACATTCCCATCCATACAGCACTTTCAAAACTCCCCTCCCACTGGAACGTCGCCGTAATGTGGCTTGAGGCGCTGCACAGTGTGTTGCCAAATTTTGGATAAAGACTACAGTACCTTTGTTAACCTCTATTGCTTAATTTAAGAAAATTCCCATGGCTTGAAACTTACTGCTTGAATAAAACAACCCGAGATCATAACTGGTGCTCCAATGTTGTATGGAAAACCTTGAGCGCGAAGCGAACGATCCAGGTTGCTGTTCGTTGGCCGCAGTGGAGGAACTTCGCGCCAGCCATCAAGCCAGTTTTCTGGCTGTGGGGGAGTGTTATCTGGCCAAGGATGTTCGTTCACAGTTGGCTCGAACTCGGCCGGCTGTGGCTCGTATGCGCGATCTGGAGAAACGTTGGTCGAGTCGCTATAGGCTGATGAGCTATTGCCCTCACTATTGGTGACATGCAAGCCATGGTCGGAAACAAGATGCAGCGTGCCGCTGGGAAATCTTTCTGGCTGTGCCAGCCGCAGTTGTTGAGTGGATGTGGTCTCAGTGGAACTCATACTGGAAAACGATGTCGCTGTGTAGGATGGACAAGAGAAGGAAACCGATGTATTGGAGATTTGGTCTTTTCTATTAGGATGGAAAATTCACATTGTACAAGACAGCTGGAAAATAATTTAGTGGGTGGTGTGTCGCATATGGAGAAATCCAAGCTCATCGGTGCAATGTGGAGATGGCTTCGGGTGGGGCCGGGCCGACCCGATGCAGCGCTTCGTTATTTCGCGGGGAAACACCATTACTTCTTGCTATTATTTGAGTGAAAAAGTTTTCTTTTGTTTTCTGCAAATGAAATCCAGAATTGAGACGCGAGGTTTGCAAGCCGGCTCGAATCACAAACAGTCTTTGCGTTTTTAGTTTATCTTAAACCCACCCAAAATGGCTGCCATTTATGACACGGCCCAAATCGCCTCGATATCAGGCGTTTTGGAAAACCCAACGAGTCGTAAGAAGCAATTACTGCTCCTGCACGACTCGGTTCGGAAAAGCTCACGCGTGCTCTGCGAAGCCGTGACAAAAGGTGACGTGCTCATCCCTACTTGCCGGTGGTTCTTACACATCACCTAGACTAACAAAAGTAGAGTAGATTTGGGATGGGTTGACCATGTAACAACTGCTGCCATCAACCATGTGTTGGGGGCCATTGAGACCATTTACCCAGAGGTGTCCTTGTCCCGCGAACTCAACTTGGAACGTAATATCTCAGCGGGGGATTCCGCCTATCATCGCGAACTACCTTTGGGTCTCATTCTCGTAATTGGTAGCGAGAATAATCCAATAGGCTCGGTCTTATTGCCGCTGGTGGGAGCCTTGGCGGCCGGCAGCGATTCAATTCTAGTGCAGCCGGAGAGGACGAGAAACACATCGGCGGCCATCAATTCAATCTTGCGCGAAACTGTCGATCATGAGGGTGTTCAAACTGTCTCCGCATCCGTTTTGCCATTCCTCCTCAAGAAACGGTTTGACGTCGCAATAATCCCCCCTGAATTTGACGTAAGACGTCTTCAACCGCTTCAATCCGCGAACCCCATCATTCGTATTCTGCAACCAGGCTCAGGATTAGTGGCTGCCATCGTGGATAGAAGTGCAGATCTGCACTCCGCGTCTATCCACCTACAAAATGCTATATGGAAAAGCGGCTCAAGTGACCTTTACGGCAGTCCGAGGCTAGTGCTCGTCGACGAGTTCGTTTTGGAAGATTTGAAAGAGCACATGCTAGCTCGTCTCAAAGGGGATTCCACTTATCGGGTCACAAAGACTTCGGCAAGGCCAGCCACTCAGGTTCTATGGATAAGTAAAAGAGGACGGTCAGTCGCAAGCACCCGATAAAATATGCAATAATCTAATGTCTTGGAAACAGAGATTTTCTCCCGGCAACGGCATTGGTATCGTAAGGTCCAACCGAAAAATTACCCGTTGTAAAACGGAGCAATCACTGACATATATATATATAGAAGTTTGAATGTAGATATCTTGAAAGGCTTATTGGAAGTCACTTCCAAAAGCTCTGAAGCAATAGCTCTCATCCCAACTACTAGCACTGATCACGCCTTGGATTTATTGAATGGAATGTATGTATAATCTGTGTTCTTTACATCTCCTGACTCTAATTTCACGCAGAAATTCCAAACTCATATCTCCCGTGACATACGTGTTTGCGGCCACGCCAGAAGTTCGCTTTTTCTCTAGGTTCCTTCATTCCCAGACTACTATTGGGAATGCTATTCCCATCTGGGCTCTAGGTGAGTATTTATGGGATGAATACAAACTACAATAGAATATAACTGACCGCTGAAAAGTCAACTGGATGCCTCAGACAGCTATGGCTACACCGAGCCTGCCATTTTCACCTCACGACCTTTCTAGCAACCACCCAGTGGATCATCATGAACTTGTGAGATATGAATCAGACCTCCCCAAGGACTTTATTAGAAAGACAGTCTTGAAAGATGTGAAGCGAAAGCAGCTTGGACTTGGTCCCTCCTTTTTCGAAAAGGGGATCGCGATTGGTGCGGTCGGCGCACTTGGTTTACTTGGAAGCACTGTGTACTTGGCTGTCCGTGGCTTCACTACGGCACTTCCTTTCATCAAGTCCCATATTTGGTAGATTTAAACATCTTATTATAGCAATCCCTCTTCATACCATCTGTATCTTTAAAATTTCGCCTACATTGGACGCTGAGAATTCTTTTAGGTGGTTGGCCGGCGCCATCAGTTCACAATCCTTCAACGTGTTCTATTTTCCAACAGAGACAGACTTTTTCCTTTTCATGTATTTACTCTTCATTATTGATACTCTTTTTTACACATCTATCCAATGCTTAGTGCAGAACATATCCCATTCTTCAAGTCTTTCCACGAAATAGTAAATGCCTGTGCGCCGGGTTGATGATGATTATTATTTCTATTTTATTGAATCACGCTCCTCTGTGTCGACCAATCTAAAGCTGAAACAAGTGTGTACAGCATCTCTAACCTAGGCGCCAAGATGCCGTGTTCGCGAGAAAGTCGCACCACTTCCCCAACCACCGCAAATGTCTCCATTTGTCTCCCTGAAAGAATATCAGACATCATGCTTGGCTCTACTCCGGGCCATGAACGGGCTGATGTCCGTCGAAGCTGCGCATCAATAGATGCTTCATCCAATACCTCAGATTTTAGAACCGCGTTGCCCACAGCAGCTACTTCGCGCATCACTTCCTTGACGCATTCTAAAGCGAGAGGAGTTACACCGAGAAATTGCAAATCCCTGCATCGAGATAAGGCGCAAATCGGGTTCCACGTTGCGTTAGCGATAAGCTTTTTCCACCGCTCAACCTGAATATCCATGTGGATTTCGGCTACTCCCCCACCGTTATTTATCAGGTCTGAAAATTTGACGAGAGTCGGGCCTGTTTGGTGTGGTTTCTCCCCTTGGCAGAATAACCCGATACAAAGCCGTGCTGATTCAGTGTGGCGAATTTCTACTGGAGAAAGTTGCATGGTAGGCGAGTAGGTGACTGAGGAGATAATTTGATGGTTGGGGAAGCGTTTTCTATATGGATCTTCAATGCCCAGCCCATTTTGAATAAGCACAATAGTAGTTTCGGGGCTATTTTGTATAGCTGGAACAATCAACACGGAAGGATCCGGCCTTCGATTAGGTAGAGCCTTGGTGCAAACAACAACGTAGTCAAATGGCTCATTATCAGCAGCAATGGCATCCTGGGCTGACTTTGCAATCCTCGGATAAATTTTTCCGTCTCCGACAATTTGTGAATAGATCGTAAAACCTTGCGTCTTTGCTTGGTGATAGTTGGATCGACAGACGCAGGTGACGGAGACACCAGCACGCGTGAGAATGTAGGCGTATAACGTGCCGATGCTGCCAAGGCCAAAAACTAATACGCGAGTCATTGTAATTCGAAAACAGAAGGGGCTGAACAAGATGCAGAAGAAGTGGGTGGGCCACTGGTAAGTTTTGGTTATTCCTAATCGCCGCATATTTACCTTGCATTATGTAAATAAATTACGTCGTGTTTCCACCCTACTACTTCGTTTACGATATATCGGTTATGAGTGTGGGAGCGATCCGAATATTCGGGTCGGGAAACGGGAGGCGCGTGGGGCCGACGGCACAACCACAACGAGCGGCACGCCAACCGTAATGATAAAACCCGATGGCCGATCTCTCTGGGCCATGATGAGAAAACACCATCCACTCGACCCACATCCTCTCGGGCAGCAAGGGTCAAATACCCGTGGAGCCGACGTCGTTTCAGAGCCACGCGCCAAGTATGCCCACCGGTTGACGTGCCTGAAGTAGAGTTGATACTGATGAACGATACGGGAACATAAATTAGGGTGCTTAATCACAGTGTGCAATACGAAATTAGCCTTGCACTTTAACCATACTTTCCACACCCAATCCTTCCAACGTACCAACAATGCCGAACAAGATTAGAGATGATCTCCTCGTTGTAGACAACGAATCATATTCATACGTCTTTGAGCAGAATGTGACGATTCCTATCAATAGTCTCAAAAGCCTAGTTCGGGCAAATGTATATCGACCTAAAGGTATCGAGAAAGCTCCAGTCATCGTGACGTATGGGCCTTATGGCAAAGATGTTCCATATGAAATGTAGGTGCACCTTTATTCACCATGCATGAAGACGAAAATGACCATCCAGCTAGCTTCTCTCCTCATTCATACCATGACATGAGCCCGGACCAAAAATCTGAACATTCTTCGTTCGAGACACCAGATCCTCGTTTTTGGACGAACGAGGGCTACATTGTCGTCAGAGCTGATGAAATTGGCACAGGCCAATCTCCAGGGGTGCTCGACACCATGTCAAAATCTACATCGGAGGCTTTTTTCGAGATTATCGAATGGGCAGCTGATCAACCCTGGAGCAACGGAAAAGTCGGCCTACTGGGAATCAGCTATTTTGCTGGCTCGCAATGGAGAGTAGCTGCACGCCGACCCAAAGGCCTTGCCTGTATCGTTCCATACGAGGGCATGGCTGATTACTACCGAGACCGCTGTCGCCCTGGTGGGATTATGGCACTCAACTTTCTCAAGGCATGGTTTAATCGCAACGTGAAGTCTAATCAGTATGGTCTGCCTGGAAAGGCCGCCCGCGGCTGGGGACCAGACACCATCGAAGGCGACTTGCCGGAGGAAGAACTGGCTCAGAACCGTCGAGATCAGGCGGAAGAAAACGCAGCCAATCAATACCGCGATAATGACTACTACGCGCAGAGAGAGTACAACCTTCAAGATATTGAAGTGCCGCTGCTCTCTGTGGGTAACTGGGGAAGCATTTGTTGCCACCTGCGAGGCAATATCGAAGGATTTGTGCAGGCCTCGTCAAAGTTCAAGTTCCTTCGCATGATTGTTGGTCGCCACGACTTGCCCTTTTACTCCGAAGAGGAAATCAAGGTCCAAAAGAGTTTTCTCGAAGCCTTCCTAAAAGGGGATGACAGAGATGGTTGGACCACGGGCAAAGTCCCTCCGGTAGATCTCGTTTTGCGCGACAGCAGAATTGGCTACGACAACCTAAACGCGGGAAAATTGTACCCTCGGCGACCTGAAAGCGAATGGCCGATTGCCCGTACGCAGTACACTAAATTTTACTTGACTCCAGACCGAAAGCTTACGCCCAAGTACAATAACGCTGTTTCATATGACAGGCTCTCTTACCCGGCTTTGGGGACAGTCGAGAACCCCCAGTTTATCTTGTTCCAAAGTGAGTCTTTCCAAAAAGTAACTGAAATCACCGGCCATATTGTGGCACATGTCAACGTATCCGTGACTCCGCATTTGGGCGGTCCTACACCTAAGGACATTGACCTATTCTTTACACTTCGACACTATTCAGCAGAAGGAAAAGAGAATTACTACACGGGCCTTATGGGAGACCCTGCTCCTCTTTGTAAGGGTTGGCAGAGAGTCAGCCTGAGGAAGATCAACACCGAACATCCTCTCCACCGAGAAGATCGCCCTCACAGAGACTACTTCTCGACCGATATACTCCCAGTTCTTCCTGGAGAGGTTTACACGGTAGATGCCGAGCTGTGGCCGACCAATATTGTCATTCGTCCTGGAGAAACACTTGCCTTGGAAGTCAGCAGTGGTGATACGCAAGGATCTGGCTTTTTTACTCACGAGTCGGATGAAAGGTACGTTATAATTATTATATCACCATCAACGCTTTGCTGATCAAATGTCTTGGTTCAGGACCCCAGAGTTACTTGGTGGCGATAATCACATCCACTTCAGTTCCCGCTACACCAACTGGGTTACGCTTCCCATTATTCCTCCTAAATAGAACTTAGATCAAATTTTAGAAAATTGTACTTCATTCAATACGATAGATGCTCTGGGTCTGTGTTCAACTGCCCACCTTATCCAATCTGAAAATGTCCACCATCTGCCATGATTCAGATGGCCCGCTCGTAATAAAAGTCATCATTTAAATCTATTTGAGATTTCAAAAGGAAAGTTTTCCCTAGAAGTCTGGCTGTTTCAATTCTAAACACTAAAATTCGATGATATTGCGCAGAATCATGTGCGGTAGCAACCACAATAAATCATCATTTAATACGTACTTTTCTTTATCGTCGCATCGATGACGACTTACATGCACATCTATCAATTAACATGTACTCCTTGCACTAATTGAGCCTTGGAATCTCTTCAATAAGCCTTCTAGTACTACTGGTCGACTACAAAGCCATCTTTATGGGGTCTCATTGTGATGGGCTGTGTCAACGCGGGTCGAATGATCTGCGCATCATCGACCAGATTTACTCCAAGCCCAGGACCTGTAGGAATATCAACAAAACCATCCACAACCGCAGGCACATAATCAACAATATCAGCGCCCAAATGTGCCGTGGTCGAAGTGAATTGCCCTGCCTCAAAGCCAGTGGCATACTCCTGGACGGCAAAGTTTGGAATCGCCGCTGCCAACTGCAAGCACGCAGCGAGTCCAATGGGCGACAGAGGATTGTGAGGCACCACCTGTATATGATGGGCCTCGGCCATTGCAGCGACCTTTTTCGCCCCTGTGATTCCGCCACAAACAGCAACATCGATTCGAGCATACTCGACCGCGTCTCTTGCAAATAGGGCCTGGAATTCGTAAATTGTGCAGAATCTCTCTCCGGTGGCTATAGGAACTGATAGCCTGTCTGCGACCCGTGCCATGGCATCTGCGTTTTCTGGCCGAATAGGATCCTCTACAAACATTGGCTTTGTGTCCTTGATGGTGTTGCAGAACGTGACTGCTTCAGCAGGCGTGAGACGACGATGGAGTTCGATGAGCAGGTCAACTTTGTCGCCGACAACTTCGCGCATTCTCCGCACGTTGGACACTGCATCCTCCATTTTCTTGATGTGTGTCTTGAAGTAAACTTGATCGTTACCCTCGTCCAAGAACGGGTTGATGTGTCCAAAGGCTGTGTACCCTAGGTCCATCTTGCGTTTGCATTCTTCCAGAATTTTCTCTATCGTCTTCTCGTAAATGTGTCCATACACGCGAGCTTTGGTTCGGCAAGGCCCGCCGAGAAGTTCATAAATGGGAACATTAAGTGTTTTGCCTTTGATATCCCAGAGCGCAATGTCGATTCCGGAAATGGCAGCGTTGATTGCGAGTCCTTGAAAATAGCTGAAGCGATGCATCACGTTCCAGTGATGCTCAATGTGTCCAGCAGGTTTTCCGACAAGATACTCGGCGAACCGCTTGACAACCGTGGCAGAAGCTTCAATGTGACCCCAAATTCCACATTCGCCGAAGCCGACCACCCCATCATCAGTTTCGATTCGGACGAACATGAACTGTCCAACGTGAAGTGGGACAACACTCTTGATAAGCTGTGATCGGGTCGTCATTGAGTTCAACTTTTAGAGGGATCGTTGTAATTGATGTTGTAGAAATACCGGTACTAAAATTCCAGCGGTAGCTACGTGCAATCACTGTGCTGATGCTCAGGCTCCAATAAGAGGCTCTTGAGAGTAGCATTAAATAATTTAATTGCATTCAGGCTATTGATTTGAAGCCTACCAAGCTCCTATGTCGGCGAATTTCGGCTCCACAGACCATCACTGATGATTCCTACCCCACACGGTTACCGTGGTCAATTCAGAGGGTTGCGTTGTCGAGCCGAAAATGGTAAACAATGAGGGGTGAAGTGGGTGAGAGTGCGGGGACCAGGCCGCGCTAATCTAACGAAGTACAGCCCGTGCCCATCCTTTGAAGTTAGAGATTTCCAGTGCGTGCCCCAAGGTTACCAGAGTTGTAATCAGTCCCAGATAAAATAGGCGGGAGAGATCTCACCTGCGTTGGAGTAGATCCAGAGCATAATAACATAGGCCCTAGCCTGAGAACCCAAGGACCAGGTCCCCAGCTCAAATTCTGTATGTCCGTGGAGGTTTATTTAACCACATTGCTGCGATTTCGCATCTGCTCCCCGTACTTAAATAGAAGCCATGGGATTGGAAGTAGGGCAATAGCTATGAAGCCAAATATGCTGCCCGCCCAATTGACCCCAAGCTTCTCAAACATTTGCACGCTAAATAATGGGAATACAGCACTGACCGCGTATCTCAGCATTCCATTAGCTCCAACCGCTAAAGTAAATAAAAACAAAAAGGTGTCAGTCAACGCGTCGTTTTAGACAGAGGGAACAAACCTGATGCGGCTGAACCGGGGCCATAAAATCGGATAAGGTAGGTAAGGACAGAAGCCTGCATCATGCATCAGAATTGGCCGTGGTTTTCCTATTCATTACTTACCACAAGACCATATGATCCAAGTCCGATCAGGATTCCAGCAGGAACTAGCTTTTTCCAGTCACCACCTTGGTGGGTTTCCCAGGCGTACCTACGTCACGGCGTGAGATAAAACCGCCCAAAGGCAAACGTCCGTTACGTACCAAAATAAGCCGCTAGGGAGGAAAACACTCCCGACAATTGCTCCGTACAGTTTATCTTCCACGGTAGGTAGACCAGGGGGCTCCTTTCTACTCGCTCGCACTCTCACGACAGTGTCGATAGACATGTAGAGCACTGTTCCGAGGAAGTTGCCAATGATGACACTGGTGAGGCTCAGCCCAACCTCACGCAGGTTGAACCCGTAAAACCGCCTAAGCACATACGATGTAGTTGAAAAGTAGCTAAATACCATCGAGTACGCAAATGTGCTATAGATTGTGAGTGATAAGACCACGACTTCGGTCAAAAGCATTCTCGTTGGTCGCAAAACGGCTAATTTTGCTGTTTGAAGAATTTGCCGCACGGTGACAGGCCCCTGCTCGCGTAGAATCCATATTCTTGACGTCTCCTTCATCACGAGACATCCCACCCAGCTAGGGGCCCCCAAGATCAAAAGAAAGTACTGCGTCCACCTCCAATCGTTGCCTCGATTCTCGAGAATATATGCGCCGGCCAACGGTCCGAGACTCGGCCCAAGAAATGAAATGAGAATCGATATGATTGAAACATAAGACCCTACCTGATCGCGCTCTAGGTCCCATAAATCTGCCAAGGTGCCTGCTCCGACGGCGAGGCCTGCGGATCCCAAGGTGCTGGCCAAGAATCGGCAGACAAGAAGCGTTGCGAAGCTGTTGGCGGTGGCAGACCCAGCGAGAAAGGCCATCAAACAAGTACTGGTGGCAACAAATATCCGCTTTCTACCCCAGACTTCTGAGAATGGGGGTATTACCAATGAGCCGATGGCTATACCAAGAGTGTAAAATGTTAATGGGAGCATCGAAGCTGTCCGTGATACGTTGAACTCCTTCATGATGAGTTCCGTGGCTGGAACCGTCGCCGACGTAGCGACAGTACTATTCACAAGGATCAGTGAATCATTCACTGCATCGATCCAAACTGACAAGCGAATCTCACATTTGAAAGGCCAGGACATTGGGGACTAACGTGTGGAAAATCCTAGACGCGATGGACCAGTTCCTAGGATTTCTTTTGTCGTCTGGGCCGTCATATCCATTGTGTCCGTCTTTGGTTGCGGTTCTCTCAGCGTGCAGCACACCACCACAAGGGAATAATGAATTCATATTTTCATAGGAAGAAGGCTGTCTGCCCTCTATAGCCGCTTTCTCTTCAATATCTATAGCCATGGTGAATTATTATCAGGAAGACAAACGATGGCCTCTTTGGAATAAATCTCAAATGTCGTTGAAGGCCATTGTCAAGCAAAAATTTCCCTCTTCCTTTCTTTTCAGATTATGTTACATGGGCCATGCGATAGCGGAGTATTGGATTGACAACAGCATCCATTCAGCATCCAGGTCGGTTAGAGAAGAAAGCTAATCTGTCGTGCCGAGGCATGTCATGAGTCCTAATGAGCCAATGAGCCAATAACAGGCTTGATTACAAATGAAAAATTGCTAAAAATTAGTATTTCTATTTCGGTTCTCGGCTACTCTGTCTTTCATCCCCGCGCCTCATCAATTGGGTTTTACATAACGTGCACTCGAACTCGGAGTACCATGGGCATAGGCCAACAAAGCAACTTTGCAGGGCATCAGCCGTCGGGCTTTTATATCTGGCCTCACAATATCAAAAGTTGCTCTCTTGGCTGCGACTGCTCTCTACGAAGTAGATCAGATGATACAGATATCAGAGAATCGTGCCTTCAGGTGTCAATCCTTCTCTTTTCCTCCAATCAAACTCAACCTTGCAAGGGATAATGTGCTTCTATTGGAACTTGTAAGTAGCCCGTTTAGCTGTGAGTGGCTGTGGAGGCTCTGAGTAACATGCTTGATTGTCAATGGATGCCATGAAAAAAAAAGAAAACAGAAGAAATAACATGGTCATGGGACGGAAAACGTGTTGCGTCATGGTTGTCTAACTGGAGGTAGCCCCTCATTGTGTTCTATATACCGAGGCACGCAAAATCTTACTCATCCAGTGAATGAACGGCTGGGCTTCGAGGTTATCCACCGGCTAGACTGTACACGGGGCTCAAATGCAAGTCGGATACCTGGGTGAGGTCTTGTATACGCCGCTGGTTGGGGAATGGTCGGAAAAGAGGATTGATCATCGGTATTATAGGGATCTCATCCGGAACGGTGGGGAAGGTTTCCCGCCGTGATGGAGTTCGTTAGTTGCTGCTATGCCGAGGTCCACCCAGCTCTTCATACTTGTCTGCCCTGTTCATGATCCAGGCTCTAAGAAGCCGCCCATATTATCCTGATACTTTTATCTTCTGTTCTTAGATCCTTGTTTAGCTCAAATGTAATAAATACCCTGCTGTAAGTTATGAGATGATACAGTCTCTACAGGGTAAGCAGGGGGGGTAATTATGCATGTGTTGCTAACCTCGGTCGAGCAATTCAATTGAGCTTCAAATTCAAATACTACGGCTCTTCATTAATTTTTAGCTCTAAAACAGGGTCGCGCATCGAACAAACTAGGTGTAGGTTATTTGGCGAATAAATGGTCCTGTTATGACGGACACTCGGGTTAACAAACGTCCCAACGGAGCCAGAGGGTGCTATATTAGCCAGGTTGGACAGCCCATTCTGTTGTGTTACAATGCACCTGTTTTCGACAATTACTACCCCGGATAAACTTGACACCCAGGGATAGCCTTATTGTTTTCTTCGGGATGCCGAGCAGACAAGACCAGTGGCATCATCAAATGTGATGCGATGGTTAGGTCGCGGTCCCACAAAATTTCCACCATGGCTCGACCGAGACCAAGATGGTTGAGGGTCAAAGCGGCTCGAGACCAAGAAAAAAAAAAAACCCTGGCCGAATTCGGGGTTATCGCGGGAATGGCGCGTTCCAGGCAGATTGCTGGTGAAATGCAGCAGGCCTCCCAGTCCGATTGTTGTTTGAACGCGTCAATCGGTCATGTTTTGGTGTAGGGACAAGTGCACCAGAAAGAGGTAATACAGTAGTAAAATGCATTCATTGCTAGCAGTCCTTTGAGTCTAGTCAATCCGCGTTGAGCATGGTATAACGTGGCGCGCAATGCTACTCTTGCCAGAAGCTGCAAACTCGCCATGCTGAACAAAAAAAGCAAGTTGAGCGCTTTAGGGCGATGGCTCGCCCATCTTCATGTTGGACAAGATCTTGGCGAGCTTGGCCATGGCCTCTGGCCCGTCTCATTGGCTGAATTGAAACTTTGTCTTGGATTTCGCCGGCAACACGGCACATGGCACCTCACGTGAATATTGCTTACGGGCGCCTCCGGCAAATACGGCGGAGGGAGCCCAGTCCGCCCATCTCTGCCGCGTTGACTTGACCGTGTTTTATTGACTGCTCAACGTCGTGTCCTGGCCGTCCCAGAGTTGCACTCGTTTTTCTTTCTTCACCATGTCGCCGGCATCCGACAAAGAAGACGACAAGGTCGTCGAGGGCGAGAGAAAGCGGGACAAGGTGGGGGAGTTTCTGTACGCGCCATTTTTCCCCACCTATCATCTGCCAGCCGGCCTTCGTATCCAGCGTCGAGCCAACTGGAATCACGCCCTGTGCATCTCTTAGTAACCGCTGCATACAGGAAGAAGAACCTCACCAAGGGCGAGCTGGCCCTGAAGCATGCCGTAGGCCTCGGACATGTGCCCAACGCCGTGCCATTGGCCCCTCCTGTCATGGACGGGCCGCCCCGGGACGTAGAAGTAGGGTGGCATCCGGTCGGAGGCTTCGCCGGCAAGTGGTTTGCCGAGCAGACGGGTCTGGGCAAGTTGATCACCGAGAAGATCAACAAGTATCCCGATCCTACGCAGCACTGGGCCGTTCTCGTGGGTGACTACGCCCACCAGCTGTGGATGGTTAGTCCTGAGGGTTCGTCGAGTTCACGTCACCTTGCTGACCGAGCAACTTTTGCTTCAAAAGGATGAGAATTTTGATGTCATCTACACAAATGCAAGAATCGAGAGAGAAGAGTGGCATACTTTTAGAGTTGGAGAGACACACTTTAACGACGATGCAACGCGACGAGCCGGTGAGTTGATGGAACTAGTTTTGCGTAGAGCCTGACATCTCTAATGATGCGTAGGAGAGTCCGTGATACAGAAAATTCGAGAAACGCAGCCAGGATACAACCTCATCACAAATAACTGTCAAACATACGTACTCAAGCTCCTCGACGCCATCAAGGTGGGAGTTCGTAAAGAATTCGCCACCACGTTGGCCGTCTATGACAGGCTCACTGGCCACGGCAAAGTTGCGGATCTATTCGTGAACCCGGAAGCACAGGGCCAAATTCCAGAGCAGCAAGCGCTGCCGGCACCCGAGGGACACCAAGCTCCACCACCACCCGCATTACCGCCTCGCGCAGACACGGTCTCGCTTGCGCAGCAAGTCATGAATGAGCACACCAATCAACTAGATGCGCACGAAGAAATGCAGAAGCATAGAGGAATTGGAACGGATGAAAAGGATGAAAAGAAGAAGAAATTTGGCTTCTTGACCCGCATGATTTCTGGACACAAGGACAAGGATTGATTGGCGCGTAGAAGGCGGGGATGCATGTGGTTCCAATGGCGTGGTTTTCGAGATAAAGCGGGATTGCTTGTTCAAATACCAAAAAAATCTAAACCAGTAACGACTGAATATGAAAATTCCATAAATATCTGCTCGACGATTGTAAACAAGTTACTTATTTGCAACATTAGTGGAGCCACTGCCTAAACCACGACACGGCAGCATTTTTCGCCCTCTCCATTCCCTTTCTCTCGCCCTCCATCTGTGGATGTCCTCTGGTAGCAAAGCCATGCACAAGTCCGGGGAAGTATTGATAGTCATAAGGAACAGTAGTCTTGGGCAATACTTCCAGACTGTAGGCTTTCAATTCCTCTGTGAACAAGTCGTCATGCTCGGGGGCCAGTATCTGCGCTGGAACACCAATGTTTGCGATTTCTTGCTTCTCAAGCAGCGACGGATGGGCGGTGGAGATGCAATCAACGAGGCCTCTGCCCTTGGCGCCGAGCTGAAAGACGGCCCATCCGCCATAGCAGTATCCGATGGCCCCGAGGCGAGAATAGGATGCCTTCAAAGATTCGGCAACTTTAACTATTTCTGGCTCTCGAATGCTTTTGGCGTTCCGTGCTAGGAATGCACCTATGTCGAACTCGCTGACTCGACTTGGATCTAAAAGAATCTCGGAGGGTATAACCTCCCCACCGAAGCTGAGGGCAAAATTGGAGTGAGAATCTTGGCGATTGCGGATCGGCTCAGTGTACTCACAAGTCGGGGATGTAGACAGTCGCATCTACTTCCTCGGCGAAGTGATCCGCAAGGATTCGGGTGTTGGAAAACGTCCATCCAAAGGCATCATGAATAATTATGATGGCCACATCTTTGTTCGAGCCAGTGACATAGCTGTCAAGCCCGGCGATGGTAGTATTGTGGCCCTTGGCCTCGCCGTCCCAACGAAAACCTTGCAAGCAGCATTTATCCATGGTGGTAGAAATAATATCGTGAATGCATTGCAGGGAGGAACAGTGAGTACAATTTTTTAAATACTTCCGTGTCACCCCGCATCGGGCATTTCGTAACACCCGAACCGAAACATCATTTTCAAACGCTCACTATTTTTGTGCGGAAAAAGATGCCAATCAGCATGGAGATAAAGAATGAATGACCGAATCGCCGGATTTAAGCGAATAATGCGGAACTAGAGTTTGGCGGATATGTCATTTGGATGAATTGTCGAAAATTACGAGTCGTTAAAATCCTATAGGCTGGTAACACCACCCTCACTATCTGAATATGTTGTCTACGATTCCTTTCCTGACAAAGGACTTCTTGCCTTGGTTGGGGATTTAGAAGCGGCAAGTTCTCTGTTGTTCTCAGTCTTCAAGGTGCTGCCGTTGGACTGTTGCGTCACTGCAGAGAAGCAGATCCATCTGATGTGAGCAACGGTAGAATGTAAGATGTTGGTGGTTATAACTTTTGAGCACCTATTCTGGAAACTTCCTCTTCAGGTATTGGTGATATTACTATCCTAGGTAGCATTTCTCTCGAAAATGGGCGAGAGCGCACAAGCACTGGTCTTCACATTGCATTATTGGGATATTATTAGAAAGCTGTTCGCGTATACCAATCAAAAGTGAATAATTCTAGTCAAAATGTTAAGAGGAAAGAAGTCTGGGATCTAAAACCACCTTTGTTATCGGCCCGATTCTTGTTATTGGAGGACGTGGTTCCAAAGTTGGCCACCTTGTGAGTCAAGAATTCATAGGTCACTCTGGGTCATATTTATCTATATCTTCTGTCAGTAACGTGGCGACAGCATGTATTTAATTGTGGAAATAATTGTGAATTACATCCAGTTCGTCATACATCTTGCGCGCAGGAGCTTGTTGCATATGACGCTCATGATTGCTAGCGATGGGCAGGATGAACTACACGCGCGGTGGAGACATGGAACGGAATAGATTTCAACAAAGAAACGTGACAGATCGTGGTCTGGGTCGAAGGAGGGCGTGGGATTATAAGATCGGCTGTCACCTTGGGCTGCATCCTAAGTCTTTGTTGACCCATCAAGTTCAGCTCACTGGGGATCTTATGCATTGACGCTCAATCAGGTGCCCTCTTGCTGAGCAACCATTTGTCCTTGCGCCCGCTCACCGTCAAATTTGTCTCAAATCCATTGCATCAATCCACCAGACAACGTGTCGAGAACTAGTCCATGTGGGCCCCGGCGACGGCTAGTAGCTGCGGCAATCTTCCGCTAGCTGAGAGATTGCCTCCCGTGTACAGCTGAGCCGTCCCGCTTGCCGCTAAACCGTTCTAATGCCAAGTCATGTCTTGGGCCCCAACCCGCCTCCACTGTATCCAGCTATAAGAAGCGGTCCAAAGGCCACTATTAGGCGCGAGATTCCTGGACAGTCAGGGATTGGTTTAGAGAGTAGGTTGTCGCTTGTTTCTACGGCTACGTCACTCGCACTTCTCATAAGCTTAAAGACAGCATTACCACTACGCCAGAGCACCATAATTTATCCACGCTGCCTTCTTTCTTCCGTACCAACATGACTATTGTGGACGAATTACCGAACGATGCCATCTTCGACTATGTCGTCGTCGGAGGGGGCACGGCAGGTTGCGTTATCGCGAGCCGATTAGCTGAGAGCCTTCCACATGCCAAGATTGTTATGATTGAGGGCGGCAGAAGCGACTTTGGCAACGAGACTATTCTCAATCTTCGGGGAGTCCAAGATCTGTGGGGTCAAGAAGGGTTAGACTACGGCTACACTTCGGTGCCGCAACCATTTGGTGCGCTTCCTCGATGGAATCCATGTCATCACGATCAATTTGCTAACATTCATCCATAGGGAACAGTAACATCATGCATTCCCGAGCAAGGATGCTTGGTGGTTGTTCTAGTCATAACGCCGTCATCTCCCTCCTGCCATTTGAGCTCGATCTGCGTCGATGGCAAAAGCTGGGTGCAAAAGGTTGGACTCATGAGGATATGCTACGTCTCTACCAGAAGCTTCGCAACAATATTATTCCTGTGGATGAGCGCCATCGCAGCACATTGGTCAAGGACTGGATCAAGACTTGTTCCCAGGTTTTTGACGTTCCTGTGGTTGAACATATGAACCAGGAGATTTCACAGCGCGGAAAGCTTTCTCAGGGCACTGGCTATCTCAACCTTGCATATAATCCCGAGAATGGCCACCGGGAGAGTGCGAGCGTCGCTTACATCCACCCCATTCTGAGAGGAGAGGAAGAGCGGCCAAATCTGACGATCCTACAAAATACACGGGTATTTCAAATACTTTTTGAGGACAACACTGCTGTGGGTGTCGAGGTCAAAGGCAGTACCAACACCCCATACGAAATTCGTGCCAAATCTGAGATTATTCTCAGCGCTGGAGCCATCGATACCCCGCGTTTGATGCTTCTCTCTGGTCTCGGCCCCCGTGAACATCTCGAATCAATTGGTATCCCTTTGAAAAAAGACATTCCAGGTGTAGGAGAGAACCTGCAGGACCATATCGACTCCCTCTGCATGTGGGAGTTGAATGAAGAGGTCCCGGCCGCCCAGAGCATCACAGGATCGGAAGCGGTGCTATTCCTCAGACGAGAGGCACCCAACGCACAAGGGGACGACGGCGATGAGATGGACATTCTGTTCCATATTTTCACAAAGCCGTTTGATATATACACAAAGCCATTAGGATATGATACGGCCAAAAATGCATTTTGCATTATCCCGTACATTGCACGACCGGCATCAGTCGGTCGCGTCTATCTGACTTCTGCCGACCCGGAAGAGAAGCCAGCTGTCGATAACCGATATTTCAGCGACGAAAAGGGCTACGACAAGGAAACAGTGCTATTCGGGGTTAAGATGGCCCGGAAAATAGCACAAGAAGAGCCATTCAAGAAACATCTCAAGCGGGAACTTGCCCCGGGAGATAAGGTTGTTGCCGACGACGATCTTGACGTGTACGCGCGCAAAGTGTCGAATACAGTGTACCATCCATGCGGCACGGCAAAAATGGGAGACATTGAGAACGATGACATGGCCGTGGTCGACCCGACACTCAAGGTCCGGGGCATCAAGGGACTGCGCGTGGCAGACGCAAGTATCTTTCCGTGCATTACCTCAATCAACCCTATGGTCACTGTGTTGTGCGTGGGAGAACGAGCAGCCGAACTCATACTTGCAGACGCTCAAAAATACAACTCATAAGGGACCGCTTTGAGTGGTATTAGAACGGGCCACGTGAAAGCGTTGGAAAATGATTCATAAGACATGGATTCGACGAATGTTGACTGTCATTTAGTAGACTAACGCAATCTTTGGAGGCTCCGACAAAGAATAACAGCTTAGGGTTGCCACCACCAGCTTCCCGAAATGAGACAGGACTCATGAAATGTATCAAGAAATAGAGTAAAGTAACTCAAAAAATTGATCCCAAGCATCAGAAATAGATGTAGGGTCATTAATACAAGATGATCCACTCGTTCGAATCACTCTCAGCGCAAATGTCCCAGTCCGCACGGCTATTGACTCAGCTGTAATAGACGATAGTTTGCATAAAATCTAGACCACTTTCCTATCAGTGGCAATCCCTAGCTCAGCCATCTTGTCATCTACAAAACTGGAAATAAGTGAGGTCTGGCGGACCAAGAATTTTCGGCGGGACCGTGACAGCGAAGTCGGGCTAGTGAAACAAATTGCTGACTGAGCGGGATTTCAGGCTCGGAGTTAATGACCACGCAGTGCCTCACGACATTACATCATGATCTCTTCTCAATGGTGATTAATTTTGAGCTCGAATAAGATTTTTCATGGTGCAAGACTTAACTAGACTCATTGTAAAATTTTCGAGAGCTTTCTATGTCCCGAAACCTCAAGTTATGCTTCGTGGGCGCTATCCGCTCGCTGTTTCGGCTGCATTCGGGGACTCAGTTGGTTTTCAAAACCCCACAGCGAGCACGGCACATCTACACTGTTTTACAATTTTCTAGCATCTTTAAGCGAAGCAATTGGCTATTTTTACGTGTTCTGGTCTTGCCATCAAGCTGGAGCGAGAGTAGATCACTAGGCTGGTTTGCGCTCAGACCCATGGCTCTCGTTCGAGATTGCACGGCACTTGTCGAGTAAACTTCGATTAACTAAGCGTATATTCCAGCAGTCCGAGCTGGAGAGTCCGTTAAGATCCTCGCCTTTGAGTTGAAGCTCGATGCCGCAAACACCTGGACCTCCCCCAACTCCGACATCACTTACCCTCTTAAGTGGACCCTCGAGTGTGAACATGGCGACTCCCCGGTTATCGAGTCAGTCCGCGCCGACCAAGAGATGTAAGGATCCAATATCTTTATTGACACCGCTTACGAGGGTTTCATCAAGGTCTCTGGCAAGTTTCTTGGTCAGAAGACTGGCTAAGGTGTTGTCGAGCTGGTGAATGTTAGAGAGGAATAGAGGAGCTGCTACCCGAACAGAATCTCAAATTCATCTAAAGGATCACTTCGGAATTCTCTTTTTCTCTTTTACGCCAAGGTGGTGGCTTACATTCATTTCTCGCGCTACTTCCTACTCTCTTTATCACAGGATTTCTCAATATTTGCGCAGGATATGAACATTTAGATGGAGGAGGAATGGAGCAGTTCAGAATTTTGTAATTTTCAACATAGATACAGATCCTTATTGATGGTGAAACATTTATCAAAACCTTTGCTCTATGCCAAGTCTTGACAATGTGAATAGATAAGGCCTCTTTTTATTTCGCATCCATGAACTCGCCGCTTTTCTATGACATACTGCCACAGAATCTATACTTGTAAACGGCCCAACTGTTGAAGTAGCTATTGCCTATTCCTGAGTATCATGGAAGTTTGCGGAACCCCAAGCAATGAAACGATCCTTACTTCTTCGAAACCTGCCTTCAAGTAAAGGGGCTGGCCGGTAGCTGTTGCAACCAAGTAGCAGTCTCTGCCATCCTTTGCTGCCTCGTTTATACCCCAGTCCAAGAGGCGTTTGCCAATGCCCCTGCGTTGATGGGCTGGATCAACAGCAAGGTAGTCCAAGTCTATATGCTCTCATCAGAATTCCGTTTGGAACAGACCATGAATTCACCTACACCAAACGTCCCTTGTCCCACGCTCACCGTATGTTTGCTTCACCTCGTCGGCTAAAGCAGCACGCACTTGATGATATGCCTCGCTGTCAAGCCCTTCAACATATGTCGGAGCACTCTTTGCTTCCTCGCTCTCTTCGCCCTTCGCCGGAGATTCCCAGAGCGCAAAGCCTACAATCTGTCCATTTGCTGAATCATCAATAGCCAAGATGAAAACGGTTCTGTCGGACTCCATGTTGGATGACTTTCGTGCTGCGCGCCACGAATGCGCAGCTTCTCCATAAACCGTGTTGGGCGGGTTCAAGTGAGGGGGGAACAACTTGCCCGTCAGTGGGTCTTTCAGAGGATGAAAAGCATCTGCAGCTATTCGCGCAATGGCGGGGAGGTCATCGCGTGTTGCATCCCGTAGGTGAATCGTCATCTTTCTAAACCAACAACTAGTTCAAACGCAGCCAATCCAGAAGCAAATTTATAAATGTAACACACGAAATCAGGGTCGGAAGATCCTAGACTGGATGATTCATGGCTAGAGACACAAGAACCAACTTCCCCATGTGCTTCGTCGGGATTGGAGTAATGCTCGTATTGTTGCATATCAAAGGAATAGAATAAACGAGCCGGTGGAGCCTACCTATTCCGGCTAGGCTCTGGAACTCGCAGGCGCAAAGAGGTCAACCCGTTAGGTGGATGTATACAATATGCAATTTAAGTCATGCCGTGCGGGGGCCGCGGAGGCCGAGGGACACGACTACCGTACTAGACATGATCAATACTGCATTTCAACTCTAGTGGAAATTGAGGAGTTTATTAGGATGGCGTGAATTATTTTGACAAGGAGAATAGTCATTTTCGGATGTGCTTTGAGTAGTGCATTGTTCATCAAGGTGGTACCCTAGACCTTGGAAGCGCTGAGCGATCTCAGCAACCTGCCTTCTGCCTTCATAGCTTGCTTGTTGGTGACTGGTCTAGAGGATATGTTTAGAATTGTGAACTAAGTCACAATTCCAATGTTGACTGCGTGTTTGGGCGGACTATCAAAGCCTTGTCCATGTCTTGATGGTTCCAATATAGAAAACACGATAAGAGTCACTACTTAGAGAATCAGACATGACCAAGATCGCCTTCGAAATGAATGAGGACACATTTACGAACGGCTGAGATGCACAAGAATACAATGCAAATGCCGAAAGGCCCTCATGAATTTTTTCCCATGGACAATTCCTCCAAACCGGGGGCCCCCAGGCATGCTTTTTGTAGAAATTGACTGATGCGAATTTGGCATTTTGCTCGATCCAATTACTTGAAAAATATACATCTCGGACCGCAAAACATAGTGCAGTCAACGAAATTAATCGTGACTCATCCTTGTCCTTGGCCGCTGGCGGAACCCCACCGCGGAAAGGTGGCCGCAAGTGTCTCTGGATTTAGGGGCTGGGGAGACGCTAATTGGCGAATCAAGATGCACAGCGACTCTCCGTGGAGCTCATCATCGCAAGGGCGGAAGATCCACAGACCCCTGCTGGAAATCACCATATGATTCATAAATGAATACTATTTAAATGTCCGAATATCCCAAACCGAAGATTGAAATGCAAATCATGCAGACCATTCTCACCTCAATTCCAGTCTATGGTCACCATTCAAATCCCTCACATCACACACTGGAACCCATCCAACGCCCATGGATATCGAGAAAAGCGACGCTACTGGTAGTTCCGAAGAGCACCAGCCGAAAGCTGTCGAGATCAATGACCCTCAAAACTTTCCAGATGGTGGGCTGAAAGCTTGGTCTGTTGTTTTGGGGGCTTTTTGCGGTCTTTTCATCAGTTTTGGGTGGATCAACTGTAAGCGAGCAAGCAATAAAGTGACTGACCTGACGCTCTAACCTTGTCGGTGCAGGCATTGGTGTGTTTCAAGCGTATTACGAAACCCATCTGCTCAGTTCAATGTCACCAAGCACAATATCATGGATCCCGTCAGTTTCTATGTTTGTGATATTCTTAATGGTTAGATGACGGAGCAAAATTCGAGGTGACGTAAGCTAATGAACTTCCAGGGCCCTTTTGTTGGAAAAGCGTTTGACCATTGGGGACCACGGTACCTGATTCTCACTGGAACAGTGCTGCACGTCTTTGGCCTCATGATGGCATCTATTTCATCCGAATTCTATCAGTTCATGCTTTCCCAGGCGATTTGCAGCCCACTCGGTGCAAGCATGGTTCTCTATCCTTCCTTTAGCTGTGTCACGACTTGGTTTAAAGCCAGACGCGCCCTTGCCATGGGAATAGTAGCATCTGGTTCGAGCCTCGGCGGAGTTGTGCTGCCCATTATTGTTGACCATGCCATTCCCCGCGTTGGGTTTGCATGGACCATGAGGATATGTGCATTCGTCATGCTGGGCATGCTCATCATAACAAACCTCACCGTCCGTTCAAGATTGACTCCTCAGCCAAAGACTTTTGGAGTCATGGCCTTTTTGAGACCGTTTCGGGACCCACCTTTCTTGCTGACAGCTCTTGCTGTATTTTTCTACTCCATGGGCCTTTTCATTCCCATTACGTTTATGGTGACGTATGGAACTCATATTGGCATGTCGGCGTCCTTGGCAGGCTATCTGGTCCCAATCTTTAATGGAGCAAGGTACGAGTCATTGAATATCCGATGCACACTTTCCGACAATGATGACGTATGCTAACGAAATCTGAACAGCGGAATTGGGCGCATATTGCCGGGCTATATTGCAGACAAGGTGGGAAACTTCAACGTCTCGCTTTGCGCCGCTTGCCTTTCAACTATTCTTGTCCTCGCTCTGTGGCTCCCGGGGGACACAAATGCGACAGCGATTGTGTTTGCTGCGCTTTTTGGCTTGTCCTCTGGATCGTATACCTCCATGAGCCCTGTTCTTCTTGCTCAAATATCTGATATTAGAGACATCGGGCTGCGGTCGGGAGCCATCTACGCTTGTACCTCTATTGCTGCTCTTACAGGCAGTCCTATTGGAGGCGCCTTGATAGAGGCAGCAGGAGGAGGTTACTGGAAACTTCAAGTTTTCACGGGTGTCATGCTCGCTCTAGGAACCATGTTCTACTTGGCGACTAAAGTATACTTGTCTGGAGGAAAGCTCTGGGAAAAGGTGTAACACCCAGCTCCTTGATCGCTGCCTGCAAATTCGTACTCTTTTCAGCTCAGGTTAAGGTAGAATTTCGGCGCAAATAGTTTTTGAAGTGAAGGAAATCGCATGCCAGTGTGACAATGAAGGCGTCCATGACAGAAGTCATCATGCTTCAATGCCAACGGAAAAGAAATAAATTAATAGAGCGCGTAGTTTAATAGTTTCGTTTCTTCTTCTTCATTTTCGATTCGTTGCCGTAAGCCGCCGTTATAATTAGCTCAACGGAGGTAGGACCGTTTTGAAACGAATCTTATGCTTGATCTGTGGCACATACTTCAAATTCAGTATATTTGATCGGAACTAGACTTACGCCCGTGGCTGAGAGGTAGAGGTCAATTTCCAATCGAATTTCACTCGGTTGAATCCAAACGGCCAATTTAGATTCTTGCCTTGTCTGGAACCTGACCATCGGGATTAATGACACAACATCGGCAACCATCATCTACACTAAAGTTTTCCGAGACGTAATTATGACCAAAAGGACCCTGATTATTAAACTTTTGCTCGTAATTCGGCAATCCAGTGCCGCTCCAGACAAGTCTTGCCAAACTTTCTAGCTACCCAATTCGGTTGGCAACATGCCCGTGTCCACGTGGGAAATTATGGGTACGATTCCTCAGACCGGACCAATTTGGCCAGACAGATACACAGCATTAAAGCATATTTCTAAACAATGCTATTCAGACTCGTGGTGGCGTGGTGCGCTATGAAGAGGACAGAGTGCTGTCGTTACTGCTGCGTTGATTGAAAGCAATGGATGGAAAGACGACTATTTCAATAAGGCGAAATTTCGTCACGCAGCCAACTCACCCTACCGCATACAATGAGTCCCAATCTTTGGCCCCGAAATGGTGACGTTCAAGGTTTTTATGGACCATCGTGCCATCATCTGGTCTGGAATGAACATTCGTTGCTGTGGCGTTCAGCCAGGAATGATGTCTTAACCACATCAGGTCTTGTTTAGGCCTCTTTCGACCATTTGTAAGCCTTCAAACCTAAATCAGCGCCTCCTTAGCTGTGCCATTGAACTGTATAAATGGAATCCCACCCCCTCCCATTACCGGGCGAGCATCCTCAAAATCAATCAGCCTCTCTTCAAATCCAGACGCCTCACCTCGAACACTAGCACGAGCATGTCGATGGATTGCACCTCGCGAACGGGTTAGAGAACGGGAACGGCGGAAGAAAGTGAGAGATTCAAAACGATTTGCAACCAAAACCGATTTGAAAGGGAAGAAAATGGAGTTTTCAGCACTCCTCAGGCGAGGTAAGCTAGAGGAGGTGTCGCCGGGGCCCATTGCAGTTCTGGTAAGATCTGAGTCATGGCACGACGGTGCACCCGCAGAACTTGAGGATACGGCATTAAACGTCTTGACCAGGTCACCAGCTGGGCTTTATTCGGCGTTGGTGTAGTATCCGTCGCGGCTAGGCTTTATCTTCGCCTGATAATCCAACAAAGAAGACTAATATGCGGCGACTTCCTAATATGCATGGCCCTTTTCTCTGCCCTCGCCACCAATGTCATGGATACGTTGTTAGCGCACTTGGGCGCGTTGGACAAGCAAGTTATGATGACACTCTCGGGGTACAGGAGAGACCGTGACAACATCCCAGCCATCATCAAGGTGAGTGTGTGAGACAGAGGAGGCGCCCAACAGGACGGCATCTTGTATCCAATGGAGCATGACTAATCATCTGATACGACCAGGTATTCTGGGGTTCGAATTTCCCACTTTGGACCACATTCTATCTGTGCAAAATGGCCCTAATCATCGCCTACTACAACCTCTTCATGACGCTTGTCAACAAACTAAAGTACTTCATCTGGGGAACCATTGCCTACATCGTATTAGCGTACATACTGAGCATCCTATTTTTGCTCTGCATTTGCGAGTCAGAGACAAGCTGGTGAGTGTGGTTGCGATCCGTTCTCGAAAACTTCCACCCGCTCACAATCCCAACCAGGAATCTTACTCTAGGACATTCATGCATCATCAGCTTTGGAAGAAACATTTTCGTGGCTACATGGGCTCTCCACTTCTTTGGGGACATTCTGGGTAAGTTCCGCCACAAATGACGTTTCTTGCCAAAGGCCGCAGATGATAACAGGCGGTAGTATTCTCGCTGCCTTGGTTGATTCTGCCCAAAATACCCCTGAAAACGTCGATGAGAGTGTCACTCTACGGCACCTTCCTTCTTGGAGTCGTTAGCATGATATTCTGTATCATCAGGCTTGCGACGCTTGAGACATCGCAGGTGGGAAACGACGTTTCCATGAGTCTAATGGGTGAGTATACAACCAGAACATTGCGCCATTGGATACTGATATTGCTTAGTGATGTGGAACGGTCTCGAATGCAACATGGTCGTCCTCATCGCTTGCCTGCCATCTCTCCGACCGTACTTTGGCGACCAAGAAGCCAGCAGGAACTTGTCCAGGTCAAGAAAGAGCCTTCCGAGAGCATCGTTGTCGAAACCTTGGCGAGGGAACAACAACTTAGTCGAAACTCGAGACAAGCTCCAAGCCCGACCGTCTGTTCAGCACGACCGATCACCAACTCTGAATGCATCCGAAGACATGTCGGGAAACGGGCGTACGAGGAGCAATAGCGATGAGGGGACAGTGACAAATGAGACGGCCATAGTCTAACAAGGGGTAGGTGTACGAGCGGCGCAAGGGTTGGTGATAAAAACGGTTAATAAGGAGAGCAATTGCAAATCTGGAAACAATGTCTAATTCTCACAACATCATGCGGGCGGGGTTTATGGTTGATTCAGCATGTTCATGTTCATATTTGAAGTCTCTCAAGTAATCGAGTGCTCTAGTTTCATTTTCAGGAAGCAGCATCAGCTCTGGCTTTATAAGAAATGTGCGATTTGCTCACCTGCTCCGGTCAATCTCGCGACTTGGGTCAGCGGGGGCGTGCGGGTGCGTCATTCCTGCAGAACCATGAACAGATTTGATGTAGTAGCGGGGGAATTGGTGGTTGATTGGTGCAGCAGCATCAGTTCTGGGATGCTTCATAATAATCTTGATGACATAATCCTTCAATGCTATGCTTGATCAATTCCCATACCCCGCTGGCTCCGGCACTGTCGGAACTCAAAGAGAATGAGCCATCCGCGGCATCGGAAACCAAATTCCCCCTCCCATTGGTCGAAAATACGGTGATCTGCGAGCTCCACCCCGACGGCAAGAGTTCAAAAGCTCAGAATTATACAGTTCATTTCACCCATGAGACGCCAACCCCTGATGTTAGAAAAAACGATCATCCTTCGTCCACTTTAAATAAACTTAATTGGAGGAATTCCAAGGATACGAAGATAAAAGAAAATTAAGCTCACAACAATCATAATTACAAACCTCATTTGCCCTAACTCGGAGATAAATCAAGTTCAACCGTCTGTAAAATGCAACCTTCATGCCATCGCGATATGTAGGATGAAGGTACTCCTGATACTTGAAATATTGATTCCAATGTCAAAATTTGTGAATTATACTGCACTGCTCAAACTAGATTCATCATCAACCCGCAAACGTACGTGAATCAGCTCGAACAATTTGCAAGTCGTTTGTTTGTAGTAGTTTTTCTGTTAGTCATCTGCAGACATTCCAGTATTTGAATATTTCCAACATTCCTGATTTTTCTTGAATTCATGCCGTATCATTGCTCATGGGGAAGGGGCCGTGGGCGGTGTGTCTTAAGGTAGAGAATCCGCTCCCGATTGGTTAAATATACGGTACCCCACCCAGATCTGCTACTTGGAGTACCAGGAAAGGAGGGTGTATCGGCGGCATAGATCGGCCTTCACAGCAGGCTAGCTATGTCGTTGGTATGCCGTGAACAGCAAGTCAAAATGCTGATGCCTTACTATGAACATGCCGGTTGAAAATTCCCGAACAAGCCGGCTACCAGGTCGCGTCTTCGGCTATATAAACCTCCGGTAAATTACTCAAGGCTCAGAATCCTCTTTTCGCAGCAGGACTACTCCTTCATTAGCAAGAGTAGATACTGGAACTTGCAGATCAGAATGCTCTACCTCACGGTTGGAATTCTTGGCTTACTGGCCATTTAGGGAGCAGCGAGCAATGTCACGAAGCCAAACGTCATACTAATCCTGACGGATGACCAGGACGTTCACATGCAGTCAATGGACTACATGCCGCTTCTAAAGAAGTACATGGCAGATGAAGGAACTCTCTATCGACGCCACTACTGGTATGTCAGCCTGATTATTCTCATTTCAATGTATTGACCAGACTCACTTAGTACCACCGCCGTCTGCTGTCCTGCTCGTGTGAGCATTTTCACTGGAAAGTTAGCGCACAATACAAATGTGACGGACATGTTGGCACCATACGGTACGTCCAAATGCGCCTTGTTGACTTGAGTAGCCCAACGGAGAAAACCGGCCTCGAAACTTAACCTCGATCTTAGATGGATACCCCAAGTTCATTCAGCAGGGGCTCAATAACGACTACTTGCCCATTTGGCTACAGGAAGCAGGCTATAACACTTACTACACCGGCAAGCTGTTTAATGCCCATACCACTGATAACTACGGTAAGCCTCATGCCGCTGGATGGACTTCTTCGGATTTTCTGCTTGACCCTTTTACCTATAGCTACTGGAATGCCACGTGGTAGAGGGACTCAGAGTCGCCCGTCAACCATGAAGGACGGTACAACACTGATGATCTAGCAGACAAGACGGTGAATTATCTACGAGAAGCATACGCTGCAGGCAAGCCATTCTTTCTGGGCAGCGCTCCCATCGCACCTCACGATGAGGCAATCATTAATCCTGCGGCCTTTGGAGGCACCATCCCACCAGACTCACCCGAAGCACGGCCGACGATCCTACCGCCATTCCCTGCGCCAAGGTACGAAAACATGTTCTCCGACCTCAAGGTCCCTGGGACCCCCAACTTCAATCCCGACAAGGTCAGTCAGCCGTGTTGAATTTGGATTCGTCATATCTCACTGACTTGATTATATGGCCCAGCGGGGTCAACTGGGTAGCCCGGCTGAACCAGGCTGAACCAGACCATCATGGATTACAACGACAACTACTTCCGTCGACGTCTGCAGGCCCTTCAAGCAGTCGACGAGATGGTGGAGAGAGTCGCCCACGAACTCGACAAGCTTGGCATTGCGGAAAAGACTTACATCATCTATACCACCGACAACGGCTACCATATTAGCCAGCATCGCCTCCAGCCAGGCAAAACTTGTGGCTTTGAATCCGACATCCACATCCCGCTCTTGATCCGTGGACCACAAGTTCCCAAAGGTGCCGTCGCCGACGCCGTGACGAGCCACACCGACTTGACCCCTACTATTTGCAAATGGCTGGCATCGCGCCGAGGCCAGAGTTCGACGGCGTTGCGGTTCCCCTGAGCGAGGATGAGATTGACGAGGGGTTCTCTGCCCGGGGTGAGCACCTGGCTGTCGAGTACTGGGGCATGTCCGTTGATGAGAGCTGGCACAGTAAGCCCGTGGAGCCATTTAAACTAGGGAGCGAGCGCGTGCACGAGCTAACATTGAACTAGGCTCCATCTCCCTTGGCAATACCTATAAAGGGATCCGCGTACAGGGCAAAGATTACAGCTTCTACTACGCTGTTCACTGCACCAATGAGCACGAGATGTACGATATGATGGTGAGTGGCTCGGCACATCTCTCGCTTGATCCCTTGGATCGTTGTTGACGTGAATTCAGGCCGACCCGTACCAAATCAACAACCTCTTACCTTCTGGTAGCAACGGGACGGGAATGCCCATTGCCAGCTACGCGAATTCCACGGCCTTGGTGTATGGAAAACCTCTCCTCAATGTCGTAAGCCGACAGGACTCGCTCATGATGGTCATGAAGAGCTGCAAGGCGGAGACGTGCCTCAACCCCTGGGGTGTCTTGCACCCTGAAGGCGGTGTGGAGTCGCTCAAGGATGCCTTGGATGCGAAATATGATGACTTCTATATGAAGGCCGCTGAAGAGAACTCCGCCAGATACTCCATGCTTGCCAATGGCTACATAGTGGGAGCCGAAGGGCCGCAAGACCCTTTCGTCTACCAGGCAGCTGACTGGAGCGCACTAACCTAATCTTCCAGTATCTTCAGGATCGGCGTGTCTGGGCTTGAGTGATGATGTTGAAGGGTCATGGCGGTTACGATCACATGGGCTAGACACAGATCGCCTGCACCAAAGGGGGAAGTGGGAGACGTTTACAGAAGGGTCCGATAGCAGTCCTGTTAGGCATCAGTTGCATGTTTCATAGCTTACACTTCTTCAGGTCCTCTCTTATGAAGGAACTGACTTTCATTTCAGTATCTGCATTATACCGAATGGTTTCAAAAGACTTACATATTTCCTTTCACTCTATTGGTACAAGATGACCATGCCACACACAGAGCTGCATCTCAAACACGGGCAGGGCTAGTATTTGAACTAATGCGATCTTATTTTCGATTCAATTATGAGCAGCCACAAAACTAAGCAAGCCCCCGAGCTCTAGACCTTGGTGAAGTGCAGGTAGGGCTTGACCTCGCGGACGTTGCCAAACTTCTGCTTGGCGTCTCCGGTGGAGATAGCAGGCGGCACGATGACGTCCTCGCCGGCCTACCAGTTGATGGGAGTAACGGCGCCTTTCTTGTCGCCTGTCTGCAGCGAGTCGATGATGCGGAAAACCTCAGCCGAGTTGCGGCCAGTTGAGGCAGGGTACATCATGGTGAGACGGATCTTCTTGGCAGGTGAAGTCGGCGGGGTGAGAGAAGATAATGGCTCAACTGTCGCCGATGAACTCGTGGAAGTCGATCTCTCCGTGCGTCGTCAGCGCCTTGAAGTTGGGGGCTGTCCATTGCCGTCACTCAATTGCACCCGTTGAAGTCCCCAGCTTGCGGTATTGCGCACCAGTGGCTCCCAGGCGTAAACGGGACTGCTCCTGGGTTACAGTCGCGAGCAAGCGGCGTGTGAGGGAGGCGGCCGCAGGGGTCTTGGCCTAATTGGCGGCCCTGGGAATAGCGCCGAGGGTTCTAAAACTTCGGGAGAAGATGGGGGCCATTATTGCGGTCGTGGTCGAGTTACTATGAAGCTAGAGAGATTGAGCTCAGCTGCGGCAAGCTCAATGATCTGTGAGGGGGAGGGCTGTGGATGGCGTCAGTGGAGCCCACGTCTCCATTCTTTTCACTAGTCGCCGAGGGTAAGCTTGCTCAGAATGCCCATCTGCATCTGCCACCTCGTTCCGAGCTGTCAAGAGTCAGAAAGGGTAGCTGCTCGGGATGATTGAGATGAGATACACGGTTGCATAATTTGTCGAGGATAGCTCTTTGGTGGGGTTCCCCTTCACATAAGCTGCGTGCCGGATTATGACAGTCACTTCCTTGAATAGCGCACGAGATGCATCGTTGTACGATTAAATATTGTTATTTGGGTATCAGTTGTTAAGGTGCGCCATCAACTTTTGCTCAGCTTCTTGGGTTGCACCTTTTGAATCCGCAGCAATTGTCGCATTCCGTATCGTCCAATCAATGCCGTGCCTACCAAGCACGTCGCCGAGAGCACGCCAAATGCCCACGGGCTCTCTTCAAAGTAATTAATGACATTCATGCCGTACAAGCCTGCTAATAGGGTAGCCGAGGCCAAACCAAGCATGGCAATCTCAATTTTTGCCTCCAAAACCATGATTTGATTGCGCCGAACGTTGAGAATCGACTGAATAGTTTCTTCAGTTTGTTTAATGTTCCTCATCAAGCTGGCTGTTTTTTGTACGACGGCATCACTGGCCTTGTAGTATGCTTCAAGCAGATACTCGACATCTTGGTGATCTTGTGGTGCATGCCGCCTGCCTGCTTTTCTGTCGCTGAGATGCAGATCGGCCATGTCTTGATCCTCATTCAACACCTCTTGTATGGCACCTCGGACATGTCGGGCATCTTCTTCGACGTCGGCAAGATTTCGCATGAGCTCAAGCATGGACCGTAATTCAGAATGAACAACCCTCTCGTCCTTGTCTAGAATCTGGAGCGCTTCTGAGACGTGCTGCTTGGCCAAAACGTACTCTGCTTCCAATGCTGATGTGACAGACGCGAGAGCAACCTCCAGGACACGCAGCTCGAAAGGAATCTTCGTGGATAGGCTAAGAGCGTGGCCACCACGCATCTTCTCCTGGAGCTTGTGTCGAAAGACACGCGACACGACATCGCGTTCAACTTCACCTTCAGTGCCCACGGTGTCTTCGAGGTTCAGCACCAACACGCGATCGGCCTGCACTAGCAACCGAAGGCTGAACATGTGTATGAGAACAGTATTTTCCCGAATCAGAATATGAGGGAACCCCTCAGAGGGAAGATCGAAGCTGCGTAGATCTCGCGGCGTCAAATTATACTCTTTGGCGACATCGTGTTTAGTGAGCTTGCCTGTCACAGGCTCAGAACCATCGGAGTTGTACACTGTGAATTGTACCTGCGTGTTTCCATTTACTGGGGCTCGTGACAGGTCTAGAGACATTTGGTAAATTTCGTCTTCTTTCACATCCGCAAAGCTCGAAATGGACGAGGTGAAATTCGCTCGCAAGATGGGCAAACGGCCATGACTGAGTATAGGCCGGGTACTCCGGATCGCGCATCGCTTGCCCAATGTAGCAGGAAAGCATGACTGCGGTAAGAATGAAGAGGAGAGCGCTCGGGAACTATTCAGTCGAAATACCCTGGTCAGGCATCTGGCCCGAGATGGATTAAAAGAGGAGGGAGGCATGGCAATGGCGGGTGGTCGTAATTGAAGATGTTGGTCGACATATATGAGGCATTAGGGTATGAATATCGAGGAGTAAGGTCTTTCAATGCCGTATGATTGAGAAAGAACAATACCACGATGATTGAATCAGTGAAGTGCCTGGACAGTGCGACGGAGACAATTCAAACACCGATCAATGATGAGAATTGGTTGGCAGGAGAGTGGGTCAACCGCGCCACCCAAAATGCCGGAGACGAGCTGCAAAATAGACAAGAGCCACGGGAAAGAATCGCCCAACAGTTGTGGAGATGGAAATTCGGGTTGACGTTGAATATGCCGGACAGGCACAAAAATGTCGGGCGCACTACAGACAATCCTGTTCACGTCCGGGCTAATGTGTCATGCGGAAACATCAACATCATCTGAGCGCGCTAGTCTCGGCTTCGGATTTACTCGCGCACCGTTCCCACTCGGCTTATCACACTGTAACAGTTTGAACGTGTGACACGATACGTGAAGTGTACGCGACGCATTTCGATCGCAACGAGTAATCCCATAATCCCATTGATGTGCCCATGTGCCTACTAAGAAGTAGGGTGCAACATAGTTTCTGAGACTGTCTTCGCGTAATTCATTTTTTAACAATCGTGCACAAAAGGAAAATGTACTCATAATTAGTTCATATATTTTCTGCTGTATTTTATGGCAAATTGTGGCTGAATTGTGCGGCTGATGTTCGTCCCGATCAATGTCACATCTTTTGCTCGAACGCGCGCATCGAAGTCAGCCCGACCAAGCCCAACTTTTCTCTAACACTATGCCTGGACCTTCTCAACAGCAACTAACTATCCGTAAGCTCGAATACTATATCTCAGGATGGAGAGGTACGTTAGCCACCGGCCCTATTACGTCATATCTAATGAGTCCCAGTGGGGCCGAACGGCGCTGTCGTGAGCGGCAGCTCTGAAGTATACTAAAGTTGTAAAACTGTTTCTTGCAAGACCCAGAATGGCCCTGAGTGCTCCGGACCGTACTGAACAGCTGGACCACTTCCAGGTAGCCTTCCTTTGCAGCCTGTAACAATGGCGCATATTTGTCCATCTCGACACCACCACAACTTTCGGAACATATCTCATCGACCAATTTGCGCCCGTGCATGACAGCCCATGATACTGGTACACGGCCAATACGGAGAAAGTCAACCCCGAGTCCAACAATATCGATGGTTGCATGCCGCTGTGTCTGACTTTGATAGAGTTATCATGATACGGTCAAGCTTCTCCTGGAAAATGAAGAGGTGGACGATGATCAATGAACAGCGGTATTATTAGCGGTGGAGTGCTATTTAGCATCATTGTTATCGTCCTTGAGGTCCAATACGGCCCAAGCCAAGTGCTATTGCGCATGTTGTAAGCTAGAATTCCTGAAAAAAAATTTTATTAAAAAAAGTATTTTAAGATTAATTCAGTTGAATTGTTTCGAATTAGAGAAAATTCTAATCTTTAAAACGAAACAATAATATTGAGGCGATTCTCCTTGTATTTGTATATCAATCAATATCTCTGCTAGTTTGAGCATTACTTTCCTGGCTCGATTGCCCATATAAGGCATTGCGACTTGAACTATACTCCAGATCTATTTCGACTGGTCTTGCCCAAACCTTCTGGTATAATTTAGAATCTACGAAAGCCGACAGTATTCGTATGCCCAGAGGTCTGAAAAAAGGAAGACAGGCACATGACAAGGCTGAGGTAAGTTCTGCTAACGACCAGATGCCTGATGTTGCGCTGAACCAGGTCATGTCTGGCCGTATGTCGAGCCATTGCATTCGCTCAATAGAAATGCCAATAGATCTGTATTGCTTTATTTAGAATGAGTAAGGATTTGTACTGTGTATGAACTTACAAAAACCCCACACCAAAAACACCAAGGAGGTATAACTTTTTACCACGTGGCAGATGTAGTTTCCACAGATCTGGCAATGGAAGAATCAAAATGCCAAAGTCGCTCACAATGTGAATTGCCCCCAGGATACGATACCATAGTACCGGGTTAGAAAAACAACGGCCCTTGATACTCCTATCCCACATTGCACTCAAGGGAATGCACTGCAAAAATGCCGAGACCAACTGGCCGATTCCGGATAAGATTACAAACACGATGAATGCGAATGTGAGCTTTCTCATACTAGATACGCATAGCAGACGGTAATAATGAAGTAAAAATGTTAGTTTTAGAAAGAAAAGTGACCCTAGATATAGGATAATGGATACCCAAAAGGACTAAACATGTTATAAGCAGTATTGTGACATCAAAATGTAGAGAAGCAACTTACTCTTTGATAAAGAACCATACTTTCATCTGAGATCACCCATTGGTGTTTTCCCAGACCATACTTTGTCACTACTAGGCGTTAGCTCAGACAGGATACCGGTTCATTTTGACATACTTGACATGATTGCAGCGCTACACCCCAGAAAGCAAACCTTCAAATATATTAGTTTCATATTGTAACGTGGTGATATCTTATCAAACTTACCCATGCAGCAATCGCAGCCATATCATCCGATGTAAACTGCCCCACAAGCCTGCGACTGACAAGGCGTAGTCCGATCATCAGCGTGGAAACGATGATCTGCAAAATAGCGCATCGAATTACATAACCCGACCTTGACTCATGGTCATCATCATGGTTCGCCATATTTCGTCTTTTGTCGGGAAATATAAAATGAGCAGATGGGCGTTAAGTGTCAAACGACGAAATCGGAGCAAGGGGGCGTAATATTTATCACTGATGAGATGGGAAATGGCGCGACGCTGGCACGTTGCACTACGCATCTCATTAGCCACCTCTATGGGCAGGGCTTCAAGGTGTAGATCAGACAAGCCCAAGCGACAATCTAGCCTGAAAAGACAAAGTGATATACTCAGCTACTATAATCCTAGCTAGTACGACGATGCAACTGCGTCATGTAAGACAATAGTAAGATTATGGGCAAGCCACTTTCGGCTCACGGATCCAATGAATTGGGGTTTGTCTTAGTGCCCCTAAAGGTGAACAGGCAACTCCTAATGACATGGTCCATACTTGATATTTTCAGCGATAGTCACTTCTCGACCTATGATTTATTCTGTCATGCTCCCTGTTCTCAAAAGTGTGTTGCACTGCGGCCCTTTGCTTTTGCGTGAACCATGCGCCGGAGCTATCATAGATCTAATGCACCAAAGTCGGAAGTGACGGCAGGCAATGCATTCACCGCACATCGTTTAGTAAGACATGCTACCGGGCCGATGTGGATCTCAAGTGCACCCAAGTCAACGGTGATTCGGGGATTGAGATGGAAATCAGAGTCCAAGACACGAGTTCTTGCTGTTGTAGGAACCAATTGCAAGTTGTCGAGTGGGCAGATTTGATGGTCGACTCGCGCGAAGTCATTTGGTCAAAATGAAAGACCCGTATAAAACTCTTTCTTCTTTTTGGTTGGTAAAATTTATCCATCGCACAAGTTTCAATACAGCACAGCCAGAGCATGCACCTAATTGCATTATACCTGATCCTGCTCTCGAATGAGTTGCCGCCGCCAATGTGCTTTTGTCCAGGGCAATTCTATTAAAGTTCTTTCGCGAAGACGGGCGCGATGGCAGCGGCAGACCACTGCCACTTTTTGCTCTTGTGAGAATCCTAGTATTCACAGATCCCCCGAATCACAAGACAATGCGGGTGATCCTCTCGAGAAATACTGTCCCTTGTGGCACCGTGTTTTATGACTTTGTTGCCGGACGCAATCGCTCCGTAGTATATTCGAGGGTCGCGATTTGGCCATGTCGTTGCATGAGTTGGCTATGATCGCACGCTTCACAGTTTGATGAGGTGGAGGAGTCGTGGTAAGAAGCAAGAAAAAGCCGGCTTAGATTACCCGTACGGACAGCGTATAACAAATTAGGTAACCGAGCCACACAAACTCTCCTTCTGGCTTGCCAAGCGGATAAATCTCGCGTGATTGGTATGAAACTCTCAGCAGGGCCGATTCTACATCCAGTTGATCGTCGATGTGATTCGTTGCTTCCCCTCACTTGAGGTTACACTCACGGATCATTGCGCCCACTCCAGCCTTACCTCCGCACACCGTAAGCAGGTTTCCAGGGGTTCTCTCCCATTCTTGGCGATTACTTCCGAGTATAGCATGCCCACATATTATGCCGAGCCTGGCGATTGCATGTGCTGTAGTACACGCCTGGACCAACCCGAAAGCCACGAACCTGGTATTTGTCGGCGCGTCCCAGCTCAAGATACGACTTCCGTATCCGCATTAATTCTCACGCGGCATAGTAGCGGCGCGGGAGTTTTGGACCGTACCACGCGCACCTCCACTTTTAAAAGGATTTGTTCTACAGCAAGACCTGGCTTCGGCTAAAAGGATAAGTAGTGCTAGCATGGTCTAGTTTTACCAAACTTTTGCTGTGTAAGATCTGTGAACAATGTGGAGAAGAGGTGCAGACACATAACTCCCCATTTAGAAGGTGGCAGGGTTAGCGGTTTGGCTATGCCAAGATGCTATCCCCAGAATCGGAAATGTCCTATCCCACCGCTTCGGAAAGTTGGTTCCCCCCAGGGTCCCATGATGTGGCTTGATATGGCTAGGAGCTCCTTTTCCAACCTCTCAACCTAGTATCCCCGCCTCCACACTCCTCCATTTACCCCGCAAGTTGCTTGTTAGATCTTGAACTGGCATCCGCCCCAATCAATCACCCTGCTCGTAGTAGCACAAACTAGTAGACCGGGGTCCCCAGTAACTTGACCAGACCAAATAAAGTGCCATCCGTGGCCGTCTGGGGACAATGGCAAGTCAGGGTCCAGTGCCTTTCGACCATGGTTGGTCCTCAGCTGTCTGAAGTTGCATAAGCGCAGAACCCCCCTCATTCTCTTAAATCTGTGGCAATTGCCTGTCGCAAGGTGGGTTTGAAACAGTAATTGTTCTCGCCACTGCTAATATTCATCGATTGATCTTTTAACCGAACCGACGGTGGTAACCCCAGCCATGGAAGTTAACAAAGAAAACGACCTCACGCAAGAGGTGTCTGCCGCTGACGAGAAGCCCCATGGAGAGGTCCATCAGGTCACGACGGCCTCTGTGGCTCTCGCGGCTGCCGTGGCCGAGCAAAAGCCGAAGCTGCTCTCACCGCACATGATTCGTCTCTACTGGATCATGGGCATTGGATATCTCGTTTCAACCATGAACGGCTTCGACAGCTCTCTCATGGGTGCCATCAACGCCATGGTACCCTACCAGGAAACTTTTGGACTGGACGGGGCTGGCTCAACCACTGGTATCATCTTCATCATCTACAACCTGGGGCAAATTGCAAGCTTCCCATTCTGTGGTCTCCTCGCAGATGGATATGGTCGCCGAGTGTGCATCTTCGTGGGATGTGTCATTGTTCTCGTTGGTACTGCTATCCAAACAACGGCAAATCACTTGGGTCAATTCATCGGCGGTCGATTTGTTCTCGGCTTTGGCGCAAGCATCGCCTCGGCAGCAGCTCCAGCTTACACCGTCGAACTTGCTCATCCAGCCTACCGAGGAACCATGGCTGGCATGTACAACAACTTCTGGTGGCTGGGCAACATTCTGGCTGGCTGGACTACGTACGGATCGAATCTGCACCTGAAGAATTCGTGGGCTTGGCGTGCTCCTACTGTGGTCCAAGCGGGTCTTCCAGGCGTTGTCATGGTTCTGATCATGTTTTTTCCCGAATCGCCTAGATGTAAGCATTCGAAGCAATCACATATTCAACGGACACTGTTATTAACAATTATCCCTAGGGCTGATTCACAACGATCGTGCCGACGAGGGACTTGCCATCTTTGCCAGATATCACGGCGAGGGAGACCAAAACTCTGCTCTAGTTCAGCTTCAATATCGTGAGATTATGGAAGAAGCCCAGTTGACGCGCGATACAAACCCCTGGTGGGATTTTCGCGAGTTGGTCAACACTCGTGCAGCCCGTTATCGACTGGCCATGGTCATCGGCATGTCGTTCTTTGGACAGTGGTCGGGAAATAACGTTGTCAGCTACTTCATGGTGAGCCTAGAAGGTCTTTAAACGGTTATCTCAGCGAATTTTAACTGACAGTCGCTTGCCAGCCCGAGATGATTGAGTCGGCCGGCATAACCGATAAGAATAAGCAGCTGCTCATCAATGCCATCAATCCCATCTTCTCCATGATGGGTGCCGTGTATGGCGCCACCCTCCTCGATAAGCTTGGCCGGCGAACCATGATGCTGGGTGGCCTTGCTGGGGCGCTCGTGTTTTACTGCATGTTGACTGCCTTCACCGCGCAGACACCAAATAATCCAGATCTTGCCTACGGCACGATTGTATCCATCTACCTGTTCGGCATTTTCTTCGCGTGGGGATTTACACCTCTTCAGACACTTTACGCTGTGGAGTGCCTCGAAAACCGTACTCGCGCCAAAGGTTCGGGCCTCAACTTCCTGTTCCTCAACATCGCCATGGTTGTTAATACCTATGGTATCAGCGTAGGAATGGAGGCCATTGGCTGGAAGCTATATCTGGTCTACATTGTTTGGATTATGATTGAGATGGTCATTATATACTTCTTTTTCGTTGAAACGGCCGGTAGGACTCTGGAAGAGATGAGCGAGATATTTGAGGCGAAGAACCCTCGAAAAGCAAGCACCAAGAAGTTCAGAGTGGATATTGGTGAGGCTGGAGTGGAAGGAAAAGTTGTGTGAGAAGATCTAGTCCCAAACACAACAGAGTGTCGGAATAGCCTCACGTGTTATCCTTCACTGTTTCGATACCAGATGTCTGGTCAATATGAATAAACCCAAATCAGTTTTATTTGACCAGAAGTGGCAAAATTTGCAGCGCGCCACTTCATCCGATCTGTATTCCTGGGGCGTCTGAGAAGCAGCGAGACGAGGTGGATAGGGCACTGGATAGCTGTGTGATTGAGACCATCCGAATCGTAAAACACCCAACACACATAAAGGCCAACATCCCTGCTTTCTGTCACTACACCATCACCGAGACACCTGCACGCGCTAATCATGCGGCACAAAAATGTATTTCAAACAACATCCGGCGGGCTGTTGCCATTGTAAAGAGCCCAGGGAAGAGTGAAACGGGACCTAGGTCGCGTTGATGTCATCACGATTGGCCTCCACTTCCAACAGGAATCCTACATAATCCCTCGGAAGATCTGATGGGAATAAATATACCCGACAGCCGTAATAACGCATCAACTACTTTGCTTCGGCCTGCGTCGACCACGCAATCAACTGAAGCGACCAACCAGTCACGGCCCACAACGCCAACAAGTGACGATGATTCGCGGCTCAACTGCGCTATCAACCAACTGCATTAATTTGGGGCGAAGCAAGTTGGGCCGTGCATTGTAATGCTGCATCGCCGAATCAGGCAGGCATGTCTTTAGCCTACTTAATCTCAGCGATATCCAGTCACTGTCACTTCCTTTTTCCGCTCTGAGCATCCTGATTCGCAACCTATGCTCATCTTCTCGACCAATCTCCCTTGCCTACTACAATAATATGTCTAAGACTACCTCATCCAGCAGCAATGAGCATGGTATAGATTTTCTATTATTTCCACCTGCACCGCCGATTGCTGATACTTATTTTATTAACTAGCAGAGATCTCTTGCGAAAACACACCCAAGGAGGATGGTAGGTGGCGTGGTGACCTATTACTTCACCTTGTCTGGCAGATTTTTGCTATGACTAGCATGAGCGTGATTTTGTCTCATTGGAAGGGCTGGAGCCAGGAATCTACGTTGAATAAAGTATGGGTTACTGTCGGAGCTCTTCAAACAGTTGTGGCGTTGACAGTTTTTGTGCCTTACTGCTTTTTTTGGTGGAGGTGGAGGATGTCGAAGGAGTAGGAGACTCCCGCTACCCTGGACAATAGGCAGAATATCTACAAGCCTACTCAAAGTCACAATTTGAAGGGTCGGACCCGATTGGAGTGATGGAACTTGGCAGTAACATAGGCGTGAATATTATCTTGTGTGCAAAGGCATTGTCGTTGACATGATCTGAGAAGACCCGTTGTGGCTACCCCGTTCCTAGACTGCAAGGGGTCAACCTGCAAACAACCCAATTTCCTTTTCGGGCAAAGGGAGCTTGCCTGTGAGTTTAATGTGCCCAACGACAAAAGTGATGCGATGTCTTTCTGCTATGTTGAATATGAAGGCAGTGGAGCATTGAGTGCAAACATACCTTATTCACCTGCACTATAATGACAAACACAGTTGCCAGCTGGCAGGCTGTGGCAGCTTGATTCAGCCCTCATTGACAAACACTTTTACTTGGAAAACTTCTTCTCCTCCGCCCCCTCCTTTTCATTTCCCCGCCCTCATCAGCATCGCATGGTCAACACCGTCGTCATGGCCTCCAACGGAGAATGCAGCGACATCTGGGAACTGAGCTTGAGATGCATCAAGTGCGGCAACTGCGGCGAGCTCGGCCACGGTGTCATTCAGTGCTTCAAGACTCGTGACGGCCGCACCTTTGGCTGTGCTTGCTGCAACTCGGGCGACCACGAGACGATCGAGTGCAAAGATTTCCCCGACGACATCCAGCGCCAGATCGACATTCTTGTCACCAAACGCGCCAACATGCCTTCTCTGGCAACACCCCCATGGCTCCCGATACTCTTTGAGGCCGTCTCCGAGGATACTACCAAGGCCCATCTGGGACCTCTGCCGTGGAGCGAAGACTTTGCCGAACAGCACTCTACCCTCAAGACGCACCGAGTTGATCCCTCCACCAAGGACTGGCAGACTTGCAAAGCTTCCTATTTTGGCCAAGAGCTTGTCATCAATGCCTTGCTGTATGCCGCTGTCTGGGAAGAGCGTGCTGCGCTTCGCCGCGGCCGATGCATTGTTTCCATCATGCGACCCTCCAAGGCGCATAAGGCCACAGCCGCAGCCGGTGAACGGCGCAAAGAGCTTCTCGCGAAGACTTTTGACTTTCAGGAAACCGCCATCTGGGAGGCCGGAGTACCTGGGCCGATTTAGCCGCAACGAAGGTGTGTTCCGTCCCACCCAGTTTACCCAAGTGTCACCGCTAACTTCGCCCTCACACAGTTCACCGACGAGTTCAGAAGGCAAGTGGGTTATGAGTGAGGCATCGCGATTTTCAAGGAAGATGGCAGTCTAGGGTACCTCTCCGCATTATTAGGCAGGTTTCAATTAAACATTCATCAAAGGCCGTAGCCGCTTCCCCTTTCTACATAATTTCCGTTCGTAGTAAAAACAGCGAACCGTCGGGGCCTAGAATTGAACCACCAAGTGATTCAAGCTGAGGTACTTCCCTACTCTGGCGGCTGCACAAGCTGACCTGTTTCGGACAGTACAAATTGAAAGCTGTAGCATTCCTGCAAGCGTGCTCGTTCTTGTCTAAGATTTCTCACACTCAACACCTTCGAAAGCAATGGCAGCAATAGGTTATTTGAGAAGACCTCGCGGTCGAGGGTGCATCCACGGTTAGCCATGTTGTGATATCGTGCGAGAGCAAGACTTCACAAGAGCGTGCAGTTTTTCAGAGCTAAAATTACAATCTACCAGGAACTCCTTTCACTCCATTCGAGACATCAAATATAGTGTCAAGGCCCCACTGTTCTTCACCGGGTCATGGCTTTGTACGTGACCCGCATCCCCAACAAACACTTGATACTCAGCCCTAGAGCCTCCCAGCTGGGCCGAGTCAAAGAATAGAGCTTGAAAGGTGACCCGGAACGGGTGTGCTGCTCTAGCGTCATTCAAAAGTGTGGGGGTGGAGCATAGTAGCATCATCTCCACCGCGCTGGGCAGAGTCATATCTTGAAGAGGCTTGGGCACTTTTCTGGAATAGGTGTTGGTGAACGATTCATCTTTTTTTGCTTATAAATGTATTTGCGTATATAATTACCCGATAGAGTGTGTACATTACAGCCGTCACAATTAGAGCCTCCAAAGCATGTAACCCCCACGCCAACTCCTGTTTCCAGCCCGTTCCAAATCTCCCGTCATCAAAAATTCACTTCGTCTTCGACTTTTTGGAGCCAATCTTCCACGAAGACAATCTTCCCCACCGCGACGAAGGAGCAGGGGTTTCCAACTCAACCCTCGGACTCCCAGTCAACGTGTTGCCTTCAAGTTCAGGCGGTGGCACCTCCAGCTCTGCAACTTTGCTAAAAGACGGGCTCTGCACGGCAGTCGTTCCGGTCAGCGTTGTTGCTACTGAGCTTCTGCCGGTGGTGGCAGAACTGGGCAGTTCGACAGAGTCCAACTCAACCGCTGGTTTCTCCGAGCCCAGCTCAGCAATGGGTCGCTCCCCATCTAGCTCCTTGATAAGGCCGGGGTTATACATGTCGCCCGGTAGTTCGGCAATGGGAGGTGGCGTAGATAGCTCTGCAAGCTTGTCCGAAGTGCCTAGTGCGAGGCTAGAAGAGCTCTTGACAGAGTTGTAAGTCTCTGACACACCGAAACGGTTACCGTAGATGATATCCTCTACACTGCCTCGTAACTTGTTGAATTTGAATCCGATAGTCACTTTCCTGAGAGGAATTATTTCGTCGACTTCTTCGTGCACCCGCTCCTGCAGGCGTTTCTCCTTGCCAGAAAAGGTCTTGATTGTGGTCGTCGTGTAGTACTTGGCGGCGTCCTCAATTTGCTTTACCGATACATATTTGCCGCCGTATCTGAAGGAGCGCTCCAGGATGAGAATCATGTCGCAGGAGCACTTGAGAAGCATCCTAGCGGTTGGAGGCTGTCCCCACAAGCAACCGGCGGCACCAGCAACGACGCCAATGCCTGCAGTCGGGATGGCAGCGCCGAGTGTGACGGCACCGATGACGGCGAATTGTGTCAGGGAGACCTTCAGGAACTTCTTCAGGTTGCCCATGACAATGTCTGTCATGATTCTTTCAATCTCGTCCGGGGTCGTTTTGGGGAAGCCAAAGCATTGCAAGACGTGCTCGCAGATGAGCCGCGACACTGTTGGGGTTCCGATCAGGCCCGAGAAGGGCAGAGGTACGGCGGCGGTGCGAATGGCGTGCGTTCCCAGTCTCATACATTCCGTTATAGCGGAGCTTATCTTCTGTTCAACATCAACGACTTGTGCCGCGACGCAAAACAGACGTACTCTTTCGTCAACAATGAGCCCGAGGGTCTGGTTAAGGAGGTCTCTGATTCCCACGTCGTCGTCTAGAAGGCGTTAGCGGTTTCCAGTTGATGTCGATTAGAGGAAAAGACTCACTCTTTGATAGACAGCAGAATCCATCGGCCTTGTAGTGTTCGATTTGCGACAGTTGGTTGCGGAGTTCGGCAAATTGCTCCTCTGCCACTCTGTTGGCCTTTTCTTCGGCAAGTCGTTTCGCCTCCTTGTAGTCGTCTGTCTTCTCCATGAGCTCTTCCAAAAACTGCATCTTGCGATAGCCCGTGAGTTTGTCCTTTTTGGTTCCGACAACAAACACGGGGACCTGGTTCGAAAACTGAGCAATGGTTGCAAATGTTCGCTTGTCAGCTTCTTCGATACGGCTCACGTCGGCATCCACACAGAACCTGCGGCAGGCTCGTCAGTTTCAATATCAATCATGCGTCTGTATACACTCACCAAATAACGTGCAGAGACTCGGCGGGGTCCTGCTGAAAGGCCCGATGCCTCAGAAACTTTGCAATCAACTCGAGTTCCGTGTCACTGCCGGCTTGCCAGCCCCTGGAGTCGTGGATGAGTAGTCCTGGATGCTTTGGAGACTCAAAGGCCACATTGATATCGTGGACACCTTGATCATACGATAGCGACTCCTCGGTCATTTCCACGCCAAATACCTTGTTGATCAGTGTTGACTTGCCCACACCAGTCTTGCCGCAAACGAGTATTCGGAATGCCTTAACGCCGCTTTCCTGCAGCTGCACGTCCTTGAGCCACGGTGCCACTGAGGCTTCATTCTCCACAAAGCATGTGTCCTGGAAGCTTGAAATTTGCCTCTTCAGCGGCTTCATGCTGGGGATCTCAAGGAATCGGGGGTATCGGTCGAGGATGCAAAATACAGAGGGGTGAATTATGGTACCATTCGGGTCTACAGGTCGTTAGTTAAATTCCGAGAAATCCAAGGGCAAACCATACCGATTCCATGCCATCCATTCAACCCCTCAGGTCCGAATATCTTGCGACTAGAGACGCGGGAGTAGCGGTCACTGCTAAGCTTAATGCTGTGAATATCGCCCCATTTCGACGGGTTCACTGCATGGGTGCTCTGGAGGTCAAACATGCTGACATTGATGCCGTTTGAATATCGAAGACGCCACTCAATCTCCTCGGATCCATCCAGATCGGGCTGTCGACCTGCGTATTGGGGAAACACGAGCGACATTGGGTGCTCTACAGTGGCTGGCTTCTCCGAGGTGGTTAGGCTTAGTCCAGCGAAAATGCTCTCGAGCACAATCCATTGTAGTGGGTAGAAGGAAAGTCCATCGTTGTCGGTGCCGCCGCACATATCGTCCGTTGTGCCCAGGAACCAGGCCTGCACGAGGGATTTCTTTGCCCGGTCGAACCTGTCGGTCATTTCAATAACCTCTGCTGCTCTACTGGACCGGCTTTCGTTCATGGCGAGGGCATGCCGCAAAGTTTCGACGGAGGGGACCAAGGAGATGTCAAAATACGTCCTTGGCGATGTGAGCTTGACTGTATCGAAGAGCCCGACAAATCGTATCCGAGGAGCTGGGTCGCATTGGCTCTGAATCGTCTGTTTTAGCTGCGGCCCATGTCTGTGGTCATCTTCCAATTCCGCCTTCATGAGCGCACAGGTGGTCTCAAATAGCTCATCAAAGTCGGCAAGCTCTCTTCTGGGGAGGCCCAACCGATGGACGACTCCAGCGACAGCACGAGCTACGAAAGCTCCGTGACCGGATCCATACAGCCAGAGCTCGTCCTGGGCGTGCTCCAGTATGTAGGAGACATCCTTCACGATGGTTTTGATAAGAGCTGTCGTCTCATCCGCGACGCCCTTGCTCTTGAATCTGTCGCTCAGCTTGGCGGCGCTGGGGCTGGCGACATAGTACTTTGGAATCTGCAGAAAGGAGCCGCCCGAAGGACAAGGTCCTGCGCGGACGAGCTTAGTGAGTCTCTGGATGCTCGACTGGTTCTCTGAATACGAAATCATGTGTCAGCAAGAATTCCTCGGGTCGCGCCTTGTGGGGGTCGCACTGTTGACTTCCCGCTGCTCAGCCCCATCGATCAGAACCACCAGCCGCTTCACCATCCGCATGCCAGACATGATGGCCCTCGACGTGCGTTTCAATGAAGCTTGGCTGAAGGAACGGAATCCGTTAGCAAGGCAGAATCTAAAGAAACTGAGTTCAGAAAAACGTCGAAGCCTGAAGCGGGGAAAGGGAAAGATTGATGAACAGGGCCCACCCGCTACTGGGAGTGGCTAATAAAGAATGTTCGCTCTTTTTGGCCGGGCTGACAGACGACATGGTTACGTCAAGCAGCTAAAATTTGTGTCCCCATGCTACTGCCGCATTCGATTCCCTGGGAGGACCCCTGGACAGCTCAGCCTCAGGCGCTTACTCGGCACCGACAGGGGGACGCGATCCCACAAACCCGCCCGGCCTGTTGTGATTGAAGCAGAGCAGACAAGTCCCCTGGCCGCTCGTCTGACTCTCGCCCCGCTTCATAAGTCGACCTGGCACCGCTCGAGATAATGGAAGGCTGAATTGTGCAGCTCAAGACGTCACAATTCCGCGCTTTGTCCCGATTGATCCGTAGGGCTGCAGGGATTCGCGCCCGAAAAACCAATGAGGGTGTTAGCGTCAGCCACCATTCAGCCCTTAGATATCATAAACCGGATTGCGCAAGTGATAAGCTGCTAGGCTCCATTGGTCATTAGTTATCCAAATTGTGCCGGGATATGCATCGCGGGGTTTCATGGGAAGCAAAAGCAATGCTACACCGTCGATGGCGAAGTCGACGGTTGACGCGTCCTGGCACGCAACATGTGTCGACCACGTAAGAAGGAAGGGAGGAGAGAAGAAGCAAAGAGGCGCATTTTCGTATTCACGACCTAGCACTAAGTTTCAAATCTACACTGACCCTGTTTTGGAAGGCCGATCCATCATCCCGGTCTGGACCTGCCTGCAGGAGGACCGGACGGGCCAACCTCCACAATAGAACCAGCCAAAGTGGACTATGAAGCATTTGCGTGGCTAAAGACTTGAAGGCTATTTAAAAGTCGCCGGTCCGAGTATTCCGCGTGTCTTTCAATAATTTAAACCCACAATCCAATCGCTGGGTTCCTCCCCGTATGAGAAATCCTGCCCGATCGAACCCGTCGTTGCTATAGGTTACTTCTACGGGCTTCTCAAGGGTACACTCCACCCAAACCGAAATGAACTGTGGTATTCGTACCGGTCAAGCTTCCTTACTAACTAGATACACGCGGCTGTCTAGATTCACTCCGCGGGAACCGGCTGTTAAGTTCTCGATTGCGCCATTCTCCCAGATCCTGGAAACGATCATGGGGCTACCCTTCTCATGCACCCTGACTCATTCCATCTCGAGAACACCTCGGAGCATTTTCAAACATGTAAATACATAAAATGGGTTACATTCATCATGATCAGATCATTGGTTCCCAACCAAACAGGTCTCGTAGAGTTTGTGCCAAGACAACCCCCTTTCCTTTCCTCCGCTTGACTGCTCGGACCTTAATTCAATTTTTCGGTTGTAATGGTTGCTCTACTTGTCCAGGATATATCTTGTAAGACATTTACAGCATCAGGCCATGTACTGAGGACCCTTTCCTTTAATAAGGGTGCGATTTCCGTTCATGGACTACCAGCAGGTTTATGCTTATCGCCTTGCAGCACTCCGGCATTCTCAAATAACCAAGGCCCCCGCTTTGATATGTAGCTTCATTAAAATACGCTGCAATATGGACCCGCACCTTACCTCCAACCTCGAGTGGATGCCGGGGAAACCATCACGAGATACATCTAAAAACTGGCAGAGGACCAGTTTCTAGGGTACCCGAGCGCATTCGAGATGGGATTAGCACGACCTCGGGCCGCTAGTATTAAAGTATACGCAGTCAAAACAACAATGGTGGAGCCACAGTTCCAGGTCTCTCTTCCTCATCGGGCGCCGGGTCAAAACGAGAACGAATGATACGCGGCGCCAATGCGGCCACGATAAACAAAAAAGACTATCCGGAACATGCGGAAAGCGAAAACGAGAAAATTCGTTCGCATGAACCGAACCGAATTGCGAGCCCGTGGTCGCGTTGCTCTGATTCGTTATCGTTCCCGGTCTCGGTCTCGGTCCCGGCTTTTATCCTGGTTCAGCATAGCCCCATCGATGTATGCTTCCGTGGTGCGTGTCGGGCCGGACTGGTTGAAGCGCCCGACTTCAACGGCACTCAAAGTTTAGGCTACGCAAAATAACGACAAACTGCTGCGTTAACAAGGGGCGAAACGGTTTGAGGATTATAAAGGACACTAGTGCCATCACGAACGACCAAAGATGGCGGAGAACGGGCTAGTTTTGTAAAAGTTCCCGGAACTAGGCTTTCATCTCAATACCACCACTGAAAACAGTTATACGGTTTCACCTTCTAAAATAGGCCTCTTCAATTCAATATACATCAACAGCATCAACTCCGAAATCGCATGTATCTCATCAACTCCCACACCCTATCTTCCGCGATCGCATTCAGCCAACACGCCGTAAAATGAGACAGGAGCAATATGAAAGCGAATTTTGCTGGTGAGAACGAGAGCTTCGTGAGTATCAATCGGAATGCTAGGCTAGAAAGCTTTGGTGAAAGGTGTTTAAGGTATCATTTCTTGTCTAGAGCAGCTTCTCGTGTTCATCGCTCTGAGGGGCTAGTAGACACTCTATCTTCTCGGGAATCAAGAATATTGACAAACGAAAGCATTTTATTTAGGGAGAAATCAAGTTGCTTCTATGAGTCTGTCTGAGAGCCGTCAAATAAACTGAGTAAGATCTGACTATTCACGTGTCTTCTTCACCATTAACAGCACCATGCCCACTTGACCTCGAAGAACCCTCTCACTAGGCTCAACACCTACCTCGTGCAAAAGGCTCTCAATTCGTCTCCTTAACTTTCTCAACACGTCTTCGTCTGTCCCGACTTTTTCGGGGTGCGCTTCCCTCCACCTCGTCACTGGGCTTCCTGTGCCAAGTCGCTTTTCAAGCTCTTCGAGTGTGATGGCCTTGCTTATTCCAATATTGTTTTCCTCCTCGCTGTCCTTTTGACCTTTCCATTCTTTGCGAAAAAAGGTCTCTTTGTCGAACCCGTCCACCGGGACTTTCAGACCCCAAGGCAGCGGCAGGTCTACATAGAGATTGCGCGTTATTAGGTTTCCTTGCAAGATATATGGCTGCAAATCTCTTTCAAAGGCTTCATCAAGCACGGCCTTGATGGCAACCCCATTTGGCGTGTTTATATGGTCCATAGCCAGGCGGGTTCTTGCCCACAACGCAACGGTACCACCGGGCTTCAGGACGCGCAGAGCGCTAGGCCAGAAGCGATCCATGTCAAACCAGTGCGCAGATGTGGCTGCCGTGAGAAGATCGACGCTGCCATCGGCGATTGGCGGCTCGAGATTCGCCCCAAGGGCTTCGGCTGCAGATACCTCAAATCGTATCGACAGTCCCGCAGACTCGGCTTGCGTTCGCGCAGCCCCGACCATCCCTTCAGATGGGTCCAAGCCGATGGTATTGACGAAATAAGGAGCCAAGTCCTGGGTAGCTTGGCCGGTACCACAGCCAACATCGACGACAGTGTCAAGCTCGCCACCAGTGGAGGTATGATGATTGATGATAACCTTGAAGAGCTCTGGAGGATACCCAGGGCGTCCCGCAGCATAGGCATCGCCTTGCGCTTTGGTATATTCCCGGAAGGTTTTCTCTTCAGCTGTCATGGCAATGCGTGGTTTTTAGTTTGTGAGTGATGGTGCAAGATTTGTGACTGACAAGGCAATGCATCAGCACTAAAAGAGCGGGGTGGATCCAGACCCAGCAAGGCCAATCCCATCTCCACAGTGGCCTTTGTGTAGAGAACGGCTAGTTGTCTAAAAGTTTCATGTGGCTAAATTGTTCATATATTCTACTAGAGGGCCTGATAGCTTTCTGCCTTGTTGAGACTTGCGTAAAATTCATTGTGTTCAGACCTTTGAGGCAATCCTTATCAACGCCGTCAGGAGGACCTTGTCATTGGCTGACGGGTGGAGATAACCCCATCGCCGGTTTAGCAGCAGGCGAATGAATGCAGTACTTACGACTCATTAGTCCGCTCACACGATATATGTTTCATGGAAGGATATGGTTGCACTTTTTGGTTCATCTCAGCGACGATCTGATTAGATAAGCGGTAATATCAACACAACAGACACGGGAAGTGACATGCATATTCTGAGCGTCATTACCCCTCATACCCCTCACAGCGGTTTGGTCTCATTTTGCAAAACTACCTCGGTCATTTCCACGCATTGATGTTACTAAGCCGGATTCATAACCGACGGAGCGTGAGGTTTCAAAATGGGTTGAGTGCAAACGTACTGGTTGAGTGAGCCCCTCATCCACCACATCACGACAATCAACCACCCTATTCAGCACCATGATCTTCAGATCGCAGAACCCCGATATTTCGGGTAAGTCATTTATGGAAGAAGATGAAATGTCTCGATTTTCTGACATCCTTAGTGCCCCGCGATGTTTCTATCTGGTCATTCCTATTCGATTCCAAATACTCACCGTTGAGTCGATTTCAGGAACATGAGATCCAAGGCTTCACCGATGTTTCCACCGAAAAGCGCATTGGCTTTCGGGAGCTGAAAGACATAACCACCCATCTCTCAACGGCCTTTGTTCATAACCTTGGGCTTGAGCTAGGAGGAACGGTTGTCGTGTACGCACGAAACTCCCTGTGGTTCCCCGTCGTGACCCTGTCGGCGGCCCGCATCGGCGCAGTAGCTTGCGGGGTTTCCCCAGACTATACCGTTGACGAACTTGCTTACAGCCTGAAGACAAGCGCAGCAAAGTTTGTCTTCACGAGCAGTGAAAAGCTTCCGGTCGTTCTCTCAGCCGCCAAAAAGTGTGGGTTGAATCAAGAAAATGTCGTCTTGATTGATCAACCCAAAAAGCCGGGGTACAGAACCCTTGCAGAGTTGATCCAAAAAGGCAAAGACCGGGGCGTCCAAGGCCAAACACCAAAGCTCCAACTGACATCGAAATCGAACGCCGACTTGTGTGCATTCCTAGCATTTAGCAGCGGCACGACGGGTCTACCCAAGGCCGTCATGATTTCCCATGGCAACGTCATAGCTCAGTGTCTCCAAATCCAGCAAATCACACCGAGCGATCACAGGAAAATCCTTGCCGCTCTTCCCTTCTACCACATCACCGGCATTGTGCATCAACTGCATCTCCCAATCTTGTTAAATGCACATGTCTACATATTGCCTGCTTTCACGTTGGACTCTATGCTGCAGACCGTGGTAGACTACAAAATCAAAGAGCTTCTCATCGTACCGCCCATCTTGATTCGATTAGCTCACGAAGACAAGATTGTTTCGAAATACGATTTATCACACGTGGAACGCTTTTCGTCCGGTGCAGCACCTCTATCACGGGAGATTTTGAACCTCTTGGAGAAGAAGTTTCCCGGAACTGGCTTCAGGCAGGGCTACGGCATGACGGAATCATGCTCATGCATCACCAGCCACCCACCGTCTATGTTTGCATACAAGTACGCTCACAGAGTTGGAACCCTTGTCGCGTCGACCGAAGCGAGAATTGTGGACCCGGAAACTGGGAAAGACTGTGGCGTCGGCCAGAGCGGCGAGGTTTGGGCTCGAGGCCCTCAGATAACGATGGGATATCTAAACAACCCGCAAGCGACCTCGTCAACATTCGACGAGGATGGATTTCTTCATACTGGGGATGTTGGGTACTTTGACGAGGACGGCCTTCTATCCATTACGGACCGCATCAAAGAGATGATCAAGGTCAAAGGAGTTGCCGTTGCTCCCGCTGAGTTGGAAAACGTTCTCCTCGGTCACCCGCTTGTGCACGACACTGCCGTATGCGGCATATCAGACGAACGAGCTGGGGAAAGACCCAAGGCCTTCGTGGTTAAAAAGGCAGAAGGGTCGTCGGATTGGGAAGCAGTGGGACGGGATATCTTACAATTTGTGAATGGGAGAATATCTCGACAAAAGCGAATTATTGAGGTTGAATTTGTCAAGGAAATTCCAAAGAGCGCAGCTGGAAAGATACTCCGCCGACGGCTACGACAGATCGATACAGCATCTAGCGAAAGGCTTATTGTACGAGATGACCGCATCAAGGCCAACATTTAATCGGGAGTTGGGCTTCATTGCATTTTGACCATTTTTTCGCAATTCAATTATTCTCATTTAAAGGAATTAAGTTTCAGAACTCACCTGCCACTATGACATTCCTGTAAGGATGCACAAACACTAAGGATGATAAATGCAGCCATCTCTAGCAGCATCCCTTACCCCGTCGCGCCGCAATCGTGTCCTTTCGGATTCATACACCCGACCCAACAGCATCCATTGCCCCAGACAATTGTTCACATTTCTCTTGACCGCAAGATTTGCTGCAGCTAGACCGTCTCCACAAGCATGTCACTGGTGCCGGGAGCAAGATGGCGGAACCAATCCTCGTGTCTGCCCACCACCTCCCATTCACCCTCTATCAGAGCTTCCTGGAAGCCCTGCGCCCATCCAAGACAGCGGCTTCGTGGTCTAGTGGTATGATTCGTGCTTTGGGAACTCAACTGCACGAGGCCCCGGGTTCAAACCCCGGCGGAGCCCTCTTTTTGCTGTTCGTAAGCGAAGCGAGCGGGGCCATGAGCGTTGCCGTTGAGTCTTTGTTGCCTGGCTTGAATGACCACGAGTCCCTTTGTGAGTGGAGCGGAGCATCGCTGTGGGTCATCGCGGTGAGCGCGCATTCAGCCGAGCAATCCAAGTAGCAGCCACCGGGCAAGTTGTATTTTACAATGCACATGATATCTTTTTTCTGGTGTGTTAATTATGCCAGAGCCAAATACTAGGCAATTTATGAGGCCGCCGAGATGTGTAGATCTGCCGCTTAGTCCACTACGAGAGCTAGGATTTCTCGTATGGCCGCCAGCCCTACGGGTGCTTGTGCGGGGCGCGAGGGACCGGCCATGGTGGATTATTGCAAGGATAGGTTGAAAAGGGTAAAGAGCTCAAGTTCATCATGCTTGAATTGGAGAGAAGCGGAATCTTGCATTTTACATTGAGTTTGAGCAAATCATGCCGCGTCGATGAGCCTTCTCTGCAGGCGCATAATTAAGGATTCACAAAAGATGAAGAATGATCTGTCTCAATATTTAGTACGTCACCTCTGGTTCGGACGACCTTTTCATGGATCACAAAAAGCCATAGGGGTTTGATATCCAAGAAAGCCGGAAGGCTGCAGCCTAGAACCAATGTAGGCCAAGGCTTGAACCGACGAATCCGGAAAGATCCTTCCCTTAATAAGGTGGCTCGAGGGTTTGAACAAAAAAAAAAAAGGTGTATTCTTTCATTGTTGTACGATTTTTTTGTGCTACATGAAAGTGAAGGTTTTACTGCTTCAAGGTGTATTAGGCATCAGGATTCCCGGAAGCCAAAATGGCCGCAATTGACGAGGCTCAAGCATTACGCGTCGTGTCATTGACAGAAACCCAGGGCTGAGACAAAGCCATGTCCGTGTCGGACGGCATAATTTTGTGTGCCAAATACCCGAAATCCTAAGAGGAGCCTGGCGGTGAAGTGTGGTAAATGGATGATGGCCAGCAACGCACAGTCTCCGTCTCGGTGCCGAGCGAGCGGGCTCGAGTTATCCGGCGGCCGAGATAGTCAAGCTGTGTCGGCATTCGCCTCACCTTGGTCGCCGAGCATCAACCATTGAGGCGTAACGATGGCGTGGCTTCCGAGGCACCAACTACTGGGGCCGAATATATAAAACGAGATGGAATTTACCCATTAGAGTGATGGAGATGACGTTGGCGCTACGATTACCGGCAGAAGAACCTTTCAGCTTACATCTCGACAACAGTCACATCGAAATTAAACAAGCTCAAAAAAAAAATGGAAACCGACTCCAAAATCACGCATTTCCTTGAAGGAAAGAAAATCATCGTCGCGGGCTCTGGCTTCGCCGGCCTGGCATTCGTGGTCACACTCCGCAAGCTATGGGACCCCGAGCTCAAGTTCCCCGAGATTGTCGTGTACGACCGCGACTCGAGGGAGCTCAGCCAAAAACGCGAGGGCTACTCGCTGTCGCTCAACGGCACGGAGAGCGACAGCGGGCTCATTGCGATGCGCGACCTAGGGCTGCTCGACGAAACGCTTGAGCATGCCGTGGCGAGCGTAGCATCGTTTAGAACGTGGGACAAGGATTGGAATGCCCTCATGGCGAGGCAGCTCAAGCCGTTCGGCGGATTGCCGACTGCCGGGATCCGCATCGCGCGCAAGAAGCTCCGGGATGTTTTAATCAGAGCCTGCGACGGAGACGACGAGGATTTCATCACATGGGACACGGCGTGCACGTCGGCCGAGCGCCTGGACAACGGCCGGATCCGCGTGCAGCTCCAGCGGGGCGATAAGACGGAGGAGACGGACGAGTGCGACCTGCTGGTGGCGGCCGACGGGGCGCACAGCAAGCTGCGAGCGGCCATCAGGCCCGACGACAGGCTCATCTACCGCGGCGTGGTGCAAATCGGCGGCGTGGCCGCGTTCCCCAACGGCAAAGGCATACCCCCGCCCGTCGACGCGAGCTGGGGCCTGGCCGTGTCGGGCCAGGGCGTCGGGTGCTTCATGGCGCCCGTCGACACGACCAGGCTTGTGTGGACAGTGAGCCGCAACGAGGCGCGCGAGCGAACCAGGCCCGACACGGCGCAGGCCCGGGCGGCGGTGCTCGACGAAGCGCGCCAGATCGGGCACATGCTGCGAGGCCCGTTCCCGGCCGTCGTGGAGGCGACGGACGCCAGCGCCGTCTTTGTGATCCCCGCGCGCGACAAGGTGCCCTTTGCGCATGGCGCGGGGCCGCGGGGCATCGTCTTTGTGGGCGATAGCAACCACGCCGTCAGCCCTTTTGCCGGCAACGGCACCAACCTGGCTCTGAGGGACGGCTGGGACCTGGCTGCGCAGCTGTGTCGGAGCGAGTCGCTGGATGAAGCCGTGAAGGCGTACGATGAGTTGGCTGTTCCGCGGGCGATGAGCACCCTCAAGACGTCACATCGGAGGATGGGCGTCGCGCACTGCAGCGGCATCTAGTTCGCGCTGCTGCGGTGCGCCTTTGCCGTCGGGAGGTGGCTCGTGTGGCTCGCAAGATGAAACTACTTAGACTACTAGACTACTACTTAGACTACTAGACGACTACTTAGACTACAAGGTAGCTTGATTGATCAATTGATGCTCCAAGTCCACCCTTTTCCTTGGCCCCTCGTATCTCGCAACCATGCTTTTGTTCTAGAAGCTCGGCAAAGCTTACCGGCCAAACTCTCATGGGCGCCCACTCGTCACCTTCGGCCCGCCCACTCGGGGAACGCATGCCCGAAGCGTCATGATTCATCAATGGGTCATGAAATACTGTCTATCCCACCCGCCAATGCCCAGTCATGCTTACCAACCAAGTCCAGGCCCCCTCCAACGTGGCACAGCTTTTGCCGCCAAGCTTCTGCAAAGCTTTAACCTCTGCAAGCTCGTCTGCATGTCGTCACTAGCTCTGCTCGGCCGGCCAGTGAGCGTCGCGCCATTGTCATCCCCCACTTACACGCCCGCACGCAGAATGCCACCCACCTGCGTCGCCTTCACGCCATTGATGCGTCGGCGCTGTGTAGTTGAGCCCACGGGCTGCTTGAAAAATGCACAGGGCCTTGCGAGACCTCGGAATCGACTGTTTTTTCATCTCGCAAAGGCTGCGCCCCCTCCTGCGTCGCGTCCCCCCTTCTCATGTTTCCGCCCAACACTTGCTTGTCCTCCCGCCGCTTCTTGACATTCATTATTAAACACCCATTCGTAGACACGCGAGCCCGGGTCCTGTCCCCCAAATCCTGCCCCTTGCTCTCCAGAAGCTGCCCGTCCCGCGCCCCATTTTCGTCGTCGTCATCCCGCCCTCGAGCTACCCCTCTTCACAAGCCGCCCATTGCGTCAACCCCCGTCATGTCTCAGTACAAGCTCAAGGGCGTCACCTCGCTCGACCTCGCGCTCGGAGAAAAGCACGAGGTCGAGGTCGAGGGCGTCGAGGGCGGCAAGGTCCTGCTCGTCAATGCTGGCGGCAAGGTCCAGGCCATCGGCGCCAAGTGCACTCACTACGGAGCTCCCCTCGTCAAGGGCGTGTTAACGGCCAATGGCCGCATTACCTGCCCATGGCACGGAGGTTTGTTTCCCATGTTTTTTTTTGAGAATGTCATGACTTGAATTGTTTTTTTTTTCTGACTTGACTCCTTGCAGCCTGCTTCAATGCCAAAACGGGTGACGTCGAGGATGCTCCGGCCCTCGATGCGATCCCCACGTTTGGCGTCGTCGAGCGAGACGGCGCCGTCTACATTTCCGGCGACGAGGCCGCCATCCAGTCATCCCGTAGGAAGCCCAACTTCAAGTGCGCCGTGGCCCCCGGCAGCGAGGATAAAGTGGTTGTCGTGGGAGGCGGGTCGGGCGCCATCGGCGTCATCGAGGGCCTGCGCGAGTACGGCTACACGGGCGCCCTCACCGTGATATCCAACGAGGGTTACCTGCCCATCGACCGCCCCAAGCTGAGCAAGGCCCTGCTGACGGACGCGTCCAAGGTGGCGCTGCGCGACCAGGCCTGGTTCGACAGCGGCTCCGTCGAGTGGGTGTCGGACGAGGTGACCGACGTCGACTTCGCGGCCCGCGCCGTGTCCACAAAGGACGGCAAGAAGATCTCCTACACCAAGCTGGTGCTGGCCACGGGCGGCACGGCGAGGCGGCTGCCGCTGCCGGGCATCTCAGTGCTGGACAACATCCACACGTTGCGCACGGTGCACGACACCCAGAAGATTGTGGCGTCCATCGGCGACAAGGACGCCGGCAAGAACATTGTCATCATCGGCTCGTCCTTTATCGGCATGGAGGTGGCGTTGGCCACGGCCGGCGGCAAGAACACCGTGTCCGTCATCGGCATGGAAAAGGTGCCGCTGGAGCGTGTGCTCGGCGAGAAGGTCGGCGCGGGCATCCAGGCCTCGCTCGGCAGCAAGGGCATCAAGTTCTACATGAGCGCCGGCGTGGACCGGGTGGAGCCGTCGGCCCAGGACCCGAGCAAGGTCGGCGCCGTGTTCCTCTCCGACGGCACCGAGCTCCCCGCCGACGTGCTGATTCTCGGCGTCGGCGTCGCCCCCGCCACCCAGTTCCTCAAGGACAACAAGGTGCTGCCTCTCGCGCAGGACGGCTCCATCAAGACGGACGAGAGCTACAACGTCGTCGGCGTCAAGGACGTCTACGCCATCGGCGACATTGCCACCTTCCCCTACCACGGCCCCGGAGGCGACGGCAAGTTTGTGCGCATCGAGCACTGGAACGTCGCCCAGCAGTCGGGTCGCGTGGCCGCTCGCAACATCGTCAACCCGTCGACGCCCGCCGAGCACTTCATCCCCGTCTTCTGGTCGGCCCTCGGCGCCCAGATGCGCTACTGCGGAAACACCATCCACGGCTACGACGACATTGTCATCCACGGCGACCCGGCTGCGGCCAAGTTTGCCGCCTACTACACCAAGGGGGAGACCGTCGTGGCCCACGCCAGCATGGGCTACGACCCTGCCATGGTCCAGACGGCGGAGCTGATGCGTCTGAACAAGATGGCGACCAAGAGCCAGCTGCAGGGCGGCTTGGATGTGCTCAGTCTTGGAGCGCCTCAGTAGTTTATTCCTTAGAAGTAATGATAAATAAATGAATATTGTGCATTTTATCCATTGTAATTATGCATGTCGCTCGGAAATTGCTGATTGATTGTTGGTGTAATGTTAAATCCGCATAATCTTGCTAAGCCAGCTACCCTAGATCGATGCCCAGCTTTAGGAAATTTACCCATCCAAGTTTCATGAGCCAACGAAAAATGACAAGTGGATTAGTGATTGTTAGTGCTGAATTTTGGTTGAATTCAGAGATCTATCCCTATTTCAATATCCAGGCGAGGTTTGTGTAATTGAGAAATGATTCTAGGTTCCCCTCCATGTATGCTACTCCGTGCACGGGTGGAATGCTATTCATCTATAAAAAAAAGCACATACAAGAAAAGAAGGGGTCTTAAGTTTCACAATCAGAATCGCCCATAAAATTGAACTACTAGCGGATACCGATATTCAATCAAATAGTACAATACTGGCATCACTTCAGCTAATCTGTCTTGCGGAGTGCTATTTGGAGAGTGCTGCTGAGCCCAATTGGCACGACCAATCAGAAAAATGGCACAAGTCTAGACGCTACCCACCGAGATCCACCCTCTCGCGTTTTGGCTACCATGATTGGTCATGACCAACCCCCTGATTCAATCTGCCGTCATCACAACATGGTGTTTGGCGAATCAGAAAAAAGGCACAAGCACACTTAAAACTCCCTTGCAGGACGCGGCTGAGCTTTCCACGCAGATGAGAAATTCCCTCTGATAGGCACTCGCTCAAATCCCAAGAGAACCAAGTATAAAGGCGCCGAGAATTCCAGATCGAACTGAACTGAGTCCTCATCGGCCTTCATCGCCTGGCCAGCTGCCGGCCCCGGTGGCAAGCAGCTAGACTTTATCGTCCTGCTTTGATTGCCCAGGCCACCCCCTCTCTTTTATATCCGTTCCATACCTTTTGCGTTTTCTCGAAAAGAGAATCTCCCGAAAAAATCGAACAAAGTATTCCACAAATTCCATGTCCTCCACAGCCCCTCAGCCTTTACTCGCTCTTGACCTTTGTTCACTCGTGGCCACAAGAAGTGGTCGTTGGCATTACGAATCTTTACCATACAGATAATCGGTCACAATGAGCGTCTTGGCAGCGAGAATCATTACCTTTTTGAAGACGATTTTCGGCCCTTCAAACCCCAAAATGTTGATGCTACTGCGTCCCCTCCAATCAAGTCTTGCTCTGATGACACCACCTCAGAGTACCACTGGAGCTTGCCCGACCAGAAATTGCCATTCCTGGTCTTGCATGAGTGCACCCGAGTAAACTCTTCCGGTTCCTCTTCTGGAGCGGCAGATGGTGAGGGTTTAGGCTCCGCTTTAGGCGAGATTCCTCCTGCAACCGTCAACCCCCAGGATTTGAAATGGAAGTGTTGTGAACGATGCACTCAAAAATTTAACTACGACGATGAATTACGGTATACAAGACTCGGCTCGAATCCCTCGGCAAAACGTTAACATGGAGTGTCTAGGAAACATGAGGAAACCAACCATCCCAACCCACCTTGTCAGTGCTCATGCCCGCATTGCCGACCTCTGTCGAGAGTCCACATTGACCAAGGCAATTGTGCTGGACCCTACAAGTGCGAGTGTGGAGAGCAAGATTTCGGGACCAAACGTCGCTTTCGAGATCATCTCCGGGACGGCAGACGTCGGCTCTTCCAATGCGCCTGCGGCAAGGAACTTTTTGAAAAAAACTATCAGCGCCATATCAAAGGCTGCGAAGGGGGTCCCTATCCGTATGTCTGCCTGAATCCAGAAAAGGGTAGCCGGGATGAGTTTGTAGACAAAAGGTTATTCATGGTTCACGTCAGGGAATGCAAATTGAGACCTCGTGGGCGTCCACGAAAAGAAGAAAAGAGAAGGCAGCGAAGCGTATGAACACCTCTCTGGTGCTGGTCTAACCTCGCCTTGTCCCAAGCCGCCATGGTATGAATGTCGCGAAATCCGACCACGAAGTGAAAACAAAAGAAAGAAAGCGCGAGACGTTTGCTTAGAGAGAGCGAACGGGGTCTACTGCAAAAACGAAAAAAAAAAAAACAACAACAACAAAAGTCAGTTCCACTTCGCTCGGGTTTTGCGAGATAATACGATAGATGCTTGGGACAGGGCATAGTAAACGCGACCGTGCAACTCCCAGAAAAGAAGGGCTGGATTTCGTTTTCGAAAAGGTTAACCTCGCTGATCAAGCGCGTGATCTTTGTTGCACGGCTGCGGGACCTGGAGGAAAATACGCAGTACGCTCCTTCCTAGGTGTTTTGGGTATTTATGTAGGATAGAGCAATAGATATGATGTAATTATGGCGGAGTTGGAAGTTGATCGATGCTTTGTGTGTTAATTTATTCGAACTGGTGGTGCCTGCTTTTAATCAACCGGGCTTATAATCCAAAATTCTGCATCTGGCCCTAATTGCACCGCAAGGCGATGGCACAGTATCCCTCTTCAGACCATTAAAAAAGCCGTGAGCTAGGCGTGAAGCAGGGAGAGTAAAATTTCGAGCAGATAAAACTCTCTTGAGGTCAACCGGATGTCTCTGGCACATAAATCCGACGTGATTTGGAATATCCCTTGCAACTCCTGGCCTTTCTGGGGAACTTTGGTTTCTTTTCCCATATGTGCCCTTTGGACAAGTGAGCTCTCTCTGGTCATAAGTTATGAGAGGATTTGGGAATATGAGTTTGCTTACATGAAGGTTCGGGGAGGCAAAATGTGTGCCGCTGGCAGTAATCGCCCCTGTATAGATTGCCTTTGAAGCACCCAAAATCGCAGTATCTTGCGATCACTAGCTCATTTTGCCCCGATTCCGCATTATGATGGCAGCGGAATAGATAATCCTCCATCTCGCCATCTCCAAGGATCGCCAACGGTAAAATGCGGGTACAGATTGTTGAGACTTTCATTTTCGCAAACAGTTTGCGTGGGCGATCTGGGAAGGAGATGTACCTTCTTTGTGATGAAGGAAAAGAAAACACTGGGAGGTGGCGATTTGAAGAATGGGTGCTATAGTTTGTGAAAAGCTTGCGTTGGTTCGGCTACAGTTTAGACACCGCTGTGGGAATGAGGACCTTGGTTCGATTTCGCGACGCGCTTCGACTCAGCGGCTCCCATTCTCATCCCCTCAAACTCCGGTTGAGACTCCTCTCCAAACCCCACAGAGCGACCAACAAGCGCCGGCTGAAAGACGTATTTCTTGGTTTGGCTCTGGTTCCGACCTATTCAACTCACCGAAAACAACACGATGCCACCTATCCGCGACCGAAATGAGCAAAGACAGTTTGCCTACCGCGATCTGGAATCTGGACGTATTATAGCCGTCTCTGGAAGTGTCAAACCTGATGCTTATGATATGAAAGGGTCCTGCCTTGGTCGTACGGAAATTACAAGGTTCCCTACAACCTGCGCCTGATAGAGCTAAACTTTCCTGTCTGGCCGAATGATGAAGGAAGACGCTGGGATATGGAGACACCTTTGCGGCCTTGGTAAGAAATGACCGACAAAGCTTTTCTGACACGTTGTTCTTTGACTTGTGTCTCAACTTGCAAACGGTTTGTTTTCTTACAAGAGTCTAAATAAGGCTTTATTCATTTTTAGGGCAGATCAAGATAAGTAGAACCTTGAACTAAATTTATTTATTTTCATTATGAATTAAAATGGAGACTTCATAAACCATAACCTAACCAAAGTCTCTGTCGAAGGGCATGAGTCATTGTGCATAAAATGTGTGAATTCTTGTACAGTGTGTGAATCACTGGCTGGAAAGAGTGTCAATCAAGGTGCCTTTGGCGTGGATTATTTTGGGAGTTGCCTAGAGGTGGCGACAGCTGGCAGACAGAGTGTGACTGAGTCTGCGTACTGAAGGGAAACCCAAGATGAAAAATTTCTGCTTCTCCTCTTTTCCTTATCCTGTTTTGCATTTTCTCATCTCAAGGTCCAGCAGCACCAGATTGTGGCCCAAGTCAACACAATGCACCGTTTCTTCATCAACAAGCATGCCCGTTCCAGCTTCGTTCACCACCTCCGGTGGTTCCTGAGACATGTCGACTCGCAGAGAGCGAAGCGACGCGCTGGGGCGTTCGCTCACTAGAGACACTCCCCTGATTCGGTTACTGCATCCGCTGTCCCTCTCGCCAGCACTCGCTACGACCTTGCCCTCCTGGTGGGCTTTTCTTGACCCCATGCCCGATGGTCGTCTTCCAAGGATGATGCAGGAGCAGGTGGTTGTCGCGTTGCATGTGGTGCAGATCCAGCAACAGCAGCAGAAACACCACCAAGAGCTTCCGCACGGTAGCATAAGCACTACTTGCGGCAGCCGAGGTTCCCGCCATCGACTTCATCTACCCTTCGCAATTTCGATCTCTCTCGCCCTCTCGGCTTCTCATGTCGTTCCACCTCCTCTTCCACGCCAACCTGGGGCCTGCTACGCCCCATACCTCTCTTGCTGAGTCACTGGCATTCGTAGTCTCGTTTTCAGCTCTCCCAGAATAACCCTTTGTCATTCTGGATTCGGCTTCCACTCCTGAGAAGCGCTTTCCGGACTTTCTTGTTCAACGGGTATGTTGGTGGCATTGCGCCCTGCAACAGCTCCAGCTCCAGCTCCTTTTCCTGTCTCGGCCCCGGTTTCTGTTTCAGCTCATGCTCCTGCACCCGCACCAACGGAAGCTACGGAGGCAACAGAAGAAGTATCCGCATATTGAGACCAATTTTTTTAGTTCCTTTGAGAATAGGAACAGCTCAACACGGTTGCGCGTGGAATAGATAGACTTTTCGGTCCATCGGTGCGATTGCCCTCGCACTAAACTATCAACTAAGAACCCATGCAAGATGGAAGCTCTAATAGAAAAACCGACAATAAAAAAGGTGGCTTGCCTACCAGCCAATTCCAACACACAATACTCCCTAAGTAAACCTCAGACAAAATCATCGACGCGAGCTTCGACGGCACCCTTGCCACAGCCGCCGCCTCACTCGGCGATGCAAGAGAGCTATACAATAGCAACCGACTTCAAACAACGGGTGTAAGATCTACAACCCGTACAGTCAAAGCCTTCAGTAATAGTGATATTGAAGGTCCTGAATACTAGGAATGGGTTGTGCGCATAACGAAGCTAGTTAAATGAACAAAGGGAAGGAGACGAAGGAGATGGCAACAGCAAAGCCAATAAAACGGGCTGCCCAAATGAATGAGCCAGAAGTGAAATCACTATTCAAAACTATCGGGGAAAATATCGGCATACCATGGCACACTTGCTGTGGCTGTCACCCTCGCAGTCGCCAAGCCAACTCAGAATCAACGATGCCATACTTTTGGTCAGGGAGAGTGGCCATACCTTGGTAAAGATTGGTATCAACATCTCTACCCTCCCTACACCGAGGGTCTTCAGGCGCCGGCCAAGATTTTGCGCGAAGTTAGCACCCGACTCAACGCCCGCCTCGTGATTGGCTTCTGGCTTATACATTTTCGAGCTGTTCCGGAGTGTGAGGTTCGGCGCGCTTAGAGACGCGACCTTATCCACCTGGCCGTCCTGGCGGTGCAGGTATCGACCTGCATGACGATACTGACAGGTGTTTTCAAAAACTCGTGGCCCCTTGTAATCGTTTCGAGTGCGGTTATCGAATGCTTTGCATTCGTCCTTTTCACCTGGTTCGAGACTGGCTTATTCGAGTACGTTCGTCGTCTGTGAGGACGTGGTGTGGAGGGAGGGTGGTCATGGGATGGGTGCTCAGGACTGGCGGTTTGGAACCTTTGGCATCTTCCTAGGCTTATTATCGAATCCTACTGCCACATGGAGATTCAGGGCACTTTTGCTTCAACCAGAAGCTTCAGGAACAGTGTCTCGTTGCCCTACCACACGAAGCCTACCCCGACCACCTCGTCAAGTGGGATCTCTTTCCGATGATGAGCAACTCACAAAATCCACCACGGCCTACTCCCATCAGTGAGTGCCCTGAGGACCGGGTCGACATTCAGACAACTCGATTTCCGCCGCGACAAAGTTCACATCATTGCTCAGGTCAATCCAGTAAGATTTACACAGTACAGTCAAACAGCTAGGCGACAATACCCTTATATAGCCCTTTTACACTCAGAGTATCTCTAATAGCCTCACACAACGTTTTGCCCAGTTTTGGATGTAGAAATGGAAAATTTTCGTTTCGCTGTGGAATTTTCACAATTGCCAACGCTTGCCCAACTTGCCTGTCCCATCTCAGAACCATATCACACGACCAGCGACAAGGCTGTGGAGAAATTCCATTGCGTGATGAGCAAGGGTTCAGATATCTCTGAAGCTCTGGGAGCTGTGTGGGTACTCGTTCAACTTATCGGGCTTTTTACGTATCGCGCCATTAACCTCATCTCCCCCGCCACGGAGACTGAGCACATCCGTTGCGGCAGGGATCTGCACAACAGCACAATTAAGTTAGATTAAGTTGGTGAACAATTTTAAGCAAGGCCCTGCGGTGGTGCATCGTGATTAAACTTGGCCGAACTTGAGCCCGTTTCTCATCGTGATGAGCGTGTCTTGAGTGTCGATCAGATATGAGATGGGGTAGGTAGATACGCGTACTGGGGGCGGTCGGCTATCTCTCTTATGACGGTGCTTTGTCATGTATTTTTGACACGGCATGGAGATTTGGACAGGAATTACGATAGGCATTCCATTTTGAGAGGCAGGAGGACCACTTATTAGAGCAGTACCTGGTTAGTGATCATGACTACAATGGAACAACTGGAGGACTCAACATCACATCACTTCACAATATCATTCGGCCAGCGACTTGCATCGCTTCATTGGGATTTATGGAATAGGCATATAAAATTATCTAATCCATAGCGGGAAAAAAAACCTGGCTTGCAAACGCGAGGAAAACGGTAAAAAGCCGGGAAAAAACCAACTACAGCAATGTCTCATGCCCATGGGAACCCGTCTATGCTCCATTTTATGGTAAATCGGCGGCGTAAGCTTGTACACTTAAAAAGAGAAGAAAAGAGCAAAGCACAATTCATTGATCAATGCCATGCCCGTCAAGCTTACTGCTTTTGAGAAAGATCAACGGTCAGGTTGCTCAGGTCGATGGGCTTGGTGAGGTCGAGGTCAAGGTCAACGGTCTGACGCTTGGTCTGAGCGACGTTGACGTTGATGCTGCTGGGGTCGATGTTTCCGTTGGCGTCGAGCTTGACCTTGGTCAGGTCAACGTTGGCCTTGGAGAGATCGATGGTGCCAGTCTTGGTGTTGACGGTGCCCTCAATGTCGACCTGGCGCTTGGGATGGAAGGGGAAGGAGGGCTGGTCGCCATGGGGGGGAAGCTTGTTCTTAAGCCATGGGAATCGGTCAAGGGGATTTCCGAGGTCACGGGCCTCAATATCAACCTCGCGCTTTGGATGGAAGGGGAAGGAGGGCTGGTCGCCAATGGGGGGATACTTGCCCTTAAGCCATGGGTATGGGTTAAGGGGATTTTCGAGATCGCGGGCCTCAACATCGACCTGTTGCTTGGCCTGGGCAATGTTCACGTTGATGCTGCTAGGGTCGATGTTTCCGTTAGCATCAACCTTAACCTTGGTGAGGTCGATGTTAGCCTTGGACAGATCAACAGTGCCAGTCTTGGTGTTGACGGTGCCCTCAATGTCAATCTGACGCTTCTGGGGAGTGATGTTGACGTTGATGCTGCTAGGGTCGATGTTGCCGTTGGCATCGACCTTCACCTTGGTGAGATCGATGTTGGCCTTGGAAAGGTCGACGGTACCGGTCTTGGTGTTGACGGTACCCTCAATGTTGACCTGGCGCTTCTGGTTGGCGGTGAAGGCAATGTTGACGCTGCTGGGGTCAAGGTTGCCGTTAGCATCGAACTTGAGCTTGGTCAGATCGACGTTAGCGTTGGTGATGTTGACGGTGCCAGTCTTGGGATCAACAGTGCCAGCAATGTCGATCTGTCGCTTCTTGTTGGCAGCAATGGCAATGTTGACGCTGCTGGGGTCAAGGTTGCCGTTGGCATCGAACTTGAGCTTGCTAAGGTCAATATGGGCGTTGGTGATGTTCACGGTGCCGGTCTTGGTGTCGACGGTGCCCGCGATATCGATCTGGCGCTTCTCCTTGGCGGAGAGGTCCACGTTGAGTTTGCTGAGGTCAACAGTGACGTTGCTCAGGTCGACATCGGCCTGGATGTCTATCTGGCGAGGGTCAATGGGCATGGCGGAGACCAGAGTGAGAGCACTCGCGGCAACCGCAAGGGAACGGAAAATCTTGGAAGTCCTGGTTCTGTGTTAGTTGTGTCATGGCCTTTGGCGGCATGCGTCGGTGTTTGCTCACATTGTTACTGAATTGCAAAGTGAAAGAAGGACTGTAGGTATCAAAACGATTACTAAGAATGAATGGAGAGATAGTTGTCTAATGACTCGAGGCACAAAAAGAAGACCACAGTCTCGCGAGGAGATGCCTTATATGTATTTGAATTCGATGCTGCTTGGCCGACGGTGCACGCCGTGTGGAGACTCGCATGCACACACATCCTGACTGTACCCAGGGATTATTTGAGTTCCGAATCCTATTTTCCTTCGGGATCTTATGACAACATGCTTACCCTCAGCACGATGTTGAATATGGCCCGTGGTATATGGCCGGATGCCGAAAGTGTCCGGGGTAGCGAGTTTGAGATGGCGTGGTGGGAATCTTGCATCGGAAAGGCAATGAGTGGCGCAACGTATCTCGACCCATGGCCCGACCCAGCGTTTTGCCTGCACAAGAGTTTCAAACTCATCGTCAAATAAATTAAGGCTGCAGGCTGGCAACTCTATTTGCCGAATTTGCGTCCTGTTTAGGAAGCTAGATATCTAGTAAGCCGAATCCCAGCCATGGGTACCCCTGCCGTGGGACATTGGCCACTCAGGTACCCAATTGGGACCACGACGTGACAGGTTTTTGGATAGAGAATGTTGGGAGGCTCAAGGTTCGTCCGGTATCGGGATTGTTCGACCGTAACTGAGCGCATCGCATCGGGAAAATCGGGATGGTCGCAGGTGGTTGTTTACTGATGTCTTCATTTGCCACGTCCCCGGCTTTTGGACCCAGGGTTCGCTCGTGCTGGAAGATGCTGTCAAACAATTTTAACCTTTGATAACTACCTTGTGGAAATAAAGACAGAAGTGTACTGTTCAACCCCTGTTTGTTTAATAAGTCGTGACTTTGCCATCTGGACCCCCAAAAAAAGGAATCTACTGCAAAATATTCAATATTGCAGTGAGCAAAAGACGAAAAAAATGCCGGAATTTCGAGAAAGCAATAATTTATTGATTCTGATACTAATTTTGTATTCTCCTTTGGTAAATATTGAATGCGGTGGACAATTCTAAGTAGTATCGCTATTACTAGTCACTGACTGATAAACTTACAGGGGTTGTATTGTAAATATTTTTCGCATATTGACTCTTGTTCTACTGTTAGGTGGCTGATTATGCTTCGGCCCAAGGTTGATTTACGGATTCCTGGCATCCGCAGCGGATAGATCGGTAGGATGGTGAGTAGCATTGCATATTGCTACCGTGGAGGCGTCTCGAGTGCCTATTTCGTCATCGACACAGCCGCCAGGGGGAATGTCACGATGGATGGCCATGTTTCGTCTGATCCACCCTGGGCCACCCAGCAGCGGCTCCATCCGGACACAGCTATGCAACACTCCGCGCTTCGAATGCAGCCCCTGCTTCTAGAATGTTAACTCTATTCCACAGAACATTCCGAGACCGAATCGAGTCAAGGATGCATGCACCGCCCTACTCTTCCCTCGAGGGTGTTTGGCTTGGCAATGGCTTGGCAGACTCTTGTTCTGAGGGAATGCAACAGTGACATGCTGCGCATGAGTTGAAACAGTCCCCCTCTCTCGCTAGGTTGGCCAAGCATTTGTTGGGCCATCTTGGCAAGCTGCGGAAACGGGCTTGTTGCTGATGTGGGCACCGCGTCTGTGATTTCGATGATCACCAGCATTACTAAATTGAGTATGCCTTCATTAAGAACCGCCTAAATGAGATGATGACCGTGCAGATGGATTGTTCTCGTTATGGCAATGATGTTCTCCAGGTTTTATACCCGGGCGCATGTGAGACCAGGGACCCTGGTCTTCAGGTGGGTAAGGCGAGCAGATGCTCCATTGTGCCGTGTCCTCAACGTGACACTTGCGCTGGATGTTGATAGGAGAAGTCGGCTAAAATGCTTCATCTGTGGGGGCGCTCTGCATGGAATAGTTCTTCAGGCCATTCCATCATCTGACTGCGGTTCAACGCAATCCCATTGGGCAGCAGGAGTCAGGAATCAGGATTGCAGCTGAGACACGATGGAATCACCACTCCGGCACTTCCGGAAGAGGCATTGCGGCTGGGTCCAAACGATCACGTGTTTTCGTAGGTAGTTCGCGTAGGGGAAAAGTTTCCGATTCTTCCAAGTACAGCCTGGAATCATTCGCCCAAGCTCAAAGATACCACACTCCCGCTATCACCAACGATATGGGGTCGCCCCATCCCCGCGATACTGCGGCGTTTCCTAAAATGGCCTCCTATTGTAAATGGCAAGGCTCGGCGTTTTGCTTTGTTATCCCCGTTTGCTGCCAAGAGATAATGACGTCTTTGGTGAGCCAAGACGCACCCGTGTATAGCTTCAAATTCTGTTTTGCTCAATTGGTTGAAGCGATACCGAATCCACCGTTTTTTTCGCACTTGCAAAATCATTCCCAGGCACACCAGGCACATCATGAAGATCAAACTCAGATCCAGCAATTCGTACAACTATTTTTGGCCCGTCCTACCTGAGGGGAGGATCGATGGCGCTGAATCCTGAGGGCTGTTGATCATGGCCTCTGTTCGTCCAAAATCCTTGTTGCGACAGGCTGACGGTGCGCTGGCGCCATATGGGTATAGGATTCGGGAATCATGATTCAAACCCGGCCCCGAGATTGCCGCTCAAGCCAGCTAGATATCGTTCAGACTTGCGGAGGCGGCGAAACCCTCGCCAGAGGACCACGCGACATGGGTGGCACTGTGCAGCACCGTCTCCGTGCCGGGCGTCCACATAGGAATCGGTCTTTCCACATATCCACCATTAATGAGAGACCCCGCCTTTTAGTTTGAACAGTGGATTTGTTGAATTGACAAAGTCACCGTGCTTTGGTGCCTTGGAAAGCTGTAGAGGCCTGAGATTTGCAATGAGATCTATTCGAAAGTGCGATGGTTATGCCCTAAGCCTTGTAGTCAGTTGGGGATCCTCCGATATGAAAATGCATGCTAAATGTACTCGCGAGTTATTCCTGATAATCCTGACTATCTATCTGACGGGTCAATGCCATCTCACTGGACGGTGGCTGCCGTGTCCTTCGTGCTGGCGAGGCTATCGATCGGCAGACTCGGCAAACTGCCAGCCTTCTTGGCTTAGACTCACCCAATCCACTCTTACATAATTCCAAGCTCAAGGGTAATCAGTCGTTTCTCGTATCTGTTACAAAGGATGAAGAAGCCTGCTTGCATCGTTTTGGATGCGGGAATATCCACATCTGCACGTGGTCGATTCGAAGCTTGTCTTGTGATGTGCATAGACGAATAGGATCTTGAGGAATTATGGATAAACCGATAGCTGAGTGGCTTAGAATCATCCCGCAGATTCTAGAACGGGTAGCAATGAGATAGAATTTGAAACAGCGCTAGTGGCCAGCCACGAGGCGGGAGCTTAAGTTCGAATACGGAGACTGAAACACATTGATAGACGAGAGCCGGTCGATCCGAGAGGACTTGACATAGACTGCAGCTTATAATGAAAGAAATCCTTTATCGAGATATCTAATATCCGGTGGGAGCGTAGGCAACACGATGGATGCGCAGGATGCGAAACGTCGAGGCAACCGCTGCAGCGGGTAAAGCTCCGTATAAAATAGCGTATGACGTGATATAGAAGACCCATGGCTCCTGAAACGTGATGTTGGAAGTGCTTATTTTTGTCACGTAGGCCTGTCTCGTATGCAATGGATACGACGGAGCTGGTTTTCGACTTCAGAGTGATAAAACACCATAACATGATTTCTTGCAACCCAATCGGCGCATAGTGAGTACAAGTTCAAATATGCTAAACAGTCTGCCCAGACAAGACATCTGTATATTTTCCGTAATTCTCCCCGAGTCATAGTGTTGTGCAAATACAAGTTGAGAAGATGAGGAAAAAAACACCCCTGTTGCTACCCTATTGTCACCCAACACATTTTGCCATCCCTGCAAATCTATTGGGCTGCGCCTCTTGCACCCATAGCCACATCAACTGACCGGTGGAATTGCCGCAGTGAAAAGCTCAAACTTTACCACAACACTACCAAGGGCCGTGGCCTGACTTACCCACAGCAGTGTTCGGATCAGGTCTCCGAAGAAGAAGTTAAAGCTTCGACCTAGAAAGCGGCACGTGACAAGCTCCTTAGAGCGCGCCAAAATTGGGAACAAAGTACGCGGATATCATCGAGATCAATTTTTTTAGTTCCTTTGAAGAGGAACAGTTCAACAGGGTGAGCTGTGAACACATAGACTTTTCGGTCCATCGGTGCGATTGCCCTCGCACCAAACTATCAACTAAGAACCTATGCAAAATGAAAACCTTGATAGAAAAAGCATCAAAAAAGATGGCTAGCCAATTCCAACACATAACACTCATCCCAAACATCACTCAATTCATCACTCGCCAAAATGCCGGGACAAAGGAGATAAAGTAACTGCTTCATCAATAAAATCAGTTGCCCAAATGAATGAGCCAGAAGCGAAATCACTATTCAAAACTATCGGGAACGCGGATATCATCAAGGTTTTTTTTCCAGCCCGATTCAGAAAGCCCCAACCATTTCGAAAGCCTAAGCATCGCCAGTGAACAATAATGCTACTAAAGCTTCGCAGAGAACGCAGTCGATGGATGGGCCCATCGAAGTCGGGATTGAAAGAAAAAATACATGGCCTAAGGTCAGATATGACCTTGGCAAAACTCCGAGACTGATAAACCGGGAAATGTATCGGCAGTACGCTAGAACCAGCCAGGCGATGGCGTATAAAGAAATCATCATTTCAATCTATTCAGGGACTTCGTCGCATAAGATGTGAGCATCTAATTGTCGAATAAAAACGAAACTTTCGTTCCCGAAGAGGTCTCGCTGCGTCCGACGGCAGGACGGGCCGACTAAAAGATGTCAAAAGAGTAAAAAAAAAACAATCCCAGAAGAACTATAATCAGTTTCAGAGGGAACAGAAGGCTGTCAATCGAATGCAGCTGCGATGTTAAAAAGTTCTATGGATCAGTTGTGCATCTGGTAAGGGCAAGATAATGGTGCTGTGAAAATCGACCAAGAGACTAAAGCTGTTTATTTACCTCTGAGGCTGTTACTCTCTAAAATCTACCGCTTAATATGGAACGAATGAGATGCCAATTAATTCAAAAGTGGTGTCGAATGACCTCATTTTGGATATCGCATGATGAATTTTGAGGCCTTTGTGTCATGCTCGAGAACTTATAAATAAGTTGAGCCACGAAGAGAATTGGTTCGAGATGGCTTTGTTTGAGGCTATTAAAAGCGTTGAGGTTCAAGAAACTGTTCGAGGTAGAGACGGTTCATCGCAGTCCCGTCATTTTGGTTACTGTCACAAGGCTGGGCAGGAGTCTCATTGTTGCGGCGCTTGGCCCCACCCATCACTGTGTCCTTCTCGAGAGAGAGGCTGCCCTCACTAGCAGAGGATATATTTAATACTATTCGATTAAAGGCGTTATTTTTGACTACTTCTCGATAATGGTGATGAGCGCTCAGGTGAGATCGGGTAAACTCTTAGACCTGTCTACGAAGACTCAACATCGGGACCTGGTTAAGTTGTGTCTCGTCACGGCACTTTTCAAGCAATCTGTCAGATTTGAAAGCCGAAGGTAGTTGTCTTCGCCTTGAAATCGAAAGACAATGCCTTCAAGATACCTTTCCATGACAATATTTCGGAGATCCCATTTGCTGAAATGTCTGCGACATCGAAAAAGAGGCCACATGGGACTAGGGAAGCTTCGTCACCAAACCAGACTCCATTTTCCCAATGTCTCTTTCACATCTAAACTGAATCACCATTGGCTCGTATCATTCGCTGAAAGTGGTTATAGGGATCCTTGAAAACAGATTACTATTTTTCTCAGAGGATAAATGGAGCTCAAGTCATGTGGGAACGTTCTGCAGGCATGGACACACTTCGGTGATCTCAGGGAGAGGACGTCAGCTGAAGAATAGGACGAAGTAGACTCAGACTTCTAATGTGAAGAAAGGGACTGTAGAGGGTGATAATGAGATAAGATTGTTAATGGTCAGGGTTGTAAACCAAGTAAACCTGCTTTGTGATCTAGGATGAGTTGCTGGTGAGCTCGGAATGAGTGGGGCAGGGTGATTTATCTGGATGCCGGCCGGGACGATATCGTGGGATCTTGTTGTCGGTACTAGGTACTGGAGATGTGGTTTTATACGGCTGCTGGGTCGGGAAGCTTGGCACATGGATCACTACCGCCACGTCCTGATTTCCCGCCTTACGCCACCCAAGGTACACAATTCGATACTGTCATTTTCTAGGATCCCTGTGGTTTCATTCCCAGTCAAATTGATATTTAGGCTAGCTATTCAGAGTTGGACCCTGGGACTTTTGTAACATTTCCTGGGTTTAACTTGTTATTATTACGATAATAACACAATGGTTTAGCCAAGTCTCAACTTACAGCTATCTAGATCTTGAGATAGGTTAATTCAAAGAGTTTTATAAAGTGGTTCTAACAGGTGCGAATGGTCCTATTGGATGGACAATCCTCATTCTTCTGGTGGGGTTGAGGATTTTCATTCACTCGGAAGATCTTCACAGGGATTTCATCCCCAAAGGATTTTCCTTGGGAAAAAGATCTTCGGGTACTTAGTGGAGTATTAGAATCACTCTTAGTTTATCGAGATCAATTTTTTAGTTCCTTTGAGAAGAGGAACAGTTCAACAGGGTGAGCTGTGGAACAGGTAGACTTTTTAGTCCATCGATTCACTCTTAGTTTATCACCATAGTCATTACGATACGGCCGAGATGGCACACACTTTGGCTGAAATCGGCGGTGATGCCCGATCCTTCGAACCACCCTTCATCCCAGACCATTCAAATGACTAGACCTAGTCCGCTTATTCGCCGTATAACAATAACCAGACAATCTATCGCCTGTATGCCTTAGTCTCGATACATCAGAATCGCAGTTGCGCGTGCACTCAGGCAGGATCCAACGAAGCGGGATTACCAATTGTATTGTTACTATTCTACTAGTACATGCAAACCAGACACTATATACAATAAATCCACCATGAGAGGTGATTCCGGATGGAAAAGCGCTCTAAAGATGTGATGAGAAATGAATACATGGCAAAAATTCTTTTTTTTTTCAGGTAGAGGGCTTCAAATCATGCTGTAATGTAGATCCACCTATCGTCCATCAAATTCAAGTCGTGCTAGTCGTAAGAGAAGACGTTTAAGCTCCACGGCCACAGAAGTCGTGACCGCGAGAAGTGCAGTAAGACTCGTATCCGTACGAGACCTGGCCACTGATTTTGTCGCTTCCAGAGCTGACAGTGCGGTACTCTTGGCCTGATCCAGGCTTGTACCAACCGCAGCCCGAAGTAATCAAGGCTGAGACTTGCTGTCGCTCAGAAGACTTGCACTGGGTTCCATCGGTACCGGCAAGGGTCTTGTCGATGAAGTTGCAGAAGTATGCCACAACGCACCCGGAAATGGAGTAGAAGTCATAGCCGGCTCGCACGTAGGAGCCGCCGCCGCACTGGGCGTCGAGAGCGGAATTGGCGGCATCGCAGGTGCTGTGGTCGAGGTCCTCGGTGCCCTCGTCAGGGTAGCAAGCAATGTCCCAGCGCTTTCCAATGGTGTTGAAGCGGGCACTCAGAGACTTGGCGGGCTTGACATCCTTGGGATCAACGGGATCGCCAACGCGGACGTGCTCTTCCGTGCCGTTGCTGTGAACGCGGACGGCATAAACACCGTTGGCTGGGTTCTCGGGAATGGTCCAACCAGCCACAGAAGTGGCAATGGTGACGAGGGAGAGAGCAGTAGGGAAGTGCATGATTTTTATTGAACCGAATCAGTCTTGGTCGTAGGACTGGAATGATTTGTTTGAGATTGAGATTGAGACTGAGGCTGACGGTGATTACAGCTTGATCATGTCTCTTATTTATACAATTGAGCAGTCAATATGGCGGCTATCCAACTTACACCGGCTTCGCTATTGTACAGAGCACGCGACAAATCAGGAAAAATGACCGAACCGCCTTGCCGGCTTGCCGTTCTGTCGTACTGCCGTGTTCCGATCTGGCCCACCAAGTAAGTGAGGTCCCACCGAAAAGTAGCCTGACCGACACGGCTTCAGCATGAATACTTTCCTAAGTAGGCCTGGTAAGGCTCCCCACGTGGTTCTGGCCATCGCGCGTCGGCAGGGTTTCCTAGAGGCGTTTCTTGCACAGTGACATCTTCCTCCAGCAAATTTGTGAACAAGCCAGTTGCTCATGTAATTTGAGTGCACCAGGCCAATCATTTATCGAGAAAAATCCTATCAAGGCAATTAAACCGCAATTAATCGCTTCATCACTGGATACAGAGACCTAGCAGGAGATCCTTCGGTGCTACCATAGCACACCGCTTCAAGACGAGCAGCTGAGCGAATTGTCATTTCGGCGCGATCCTTCCACCGGAAGCGTAGTGGGCTGGACTGATGGGTTCATTATTTTTAGGGCCAGAAAGCAAGCTTAGCCGGTTACGCTTGTATTTAAGATCCATTATAACCGCTTTTTGGGTAGTGCTTATTTTTGACCCGCTTCAACGTTACAGCCTGGCCCCGGTAGATATAGGCTTGTTGGTGATAGCTCCAAGAATGGCTCCACATGAGGAGTCCTTTTTAAAGTTACCAAGGGCTTACCCATTCAAACGGGCGACGAAGGATCAAAAACGACAAGCAAAAGTGTGTTGGTATGACCACGTGTGTGAGAAGAACGAAAGACCCCGAAAATCAAGTCGTACCATAATTATGGGCACGCACTACACAATATTCAGATCCTAAGGGTCTTTTTATCACGCTAAGATACCGGCAAGTGTGCATTGCTGAGACTACGGGTATGCACGATAGTATTTTGGAGCTCATTTTGGGATCTCTTTGCTGGAAAAGCGGCAACAGCCATAACTAATGAAATCTATCCAAGGTAATTTACGTTGGTACCAAAGGTGTACGAAGCGAAATATCGTGATATCTACATGGTGAACGCTGTTAGAGCTTGATTTGCCCGCTGATTAAAAGGTTAATGAGAAGACCCGTCCCAATGGAAAGAAGCAGCCTTTTCCAGTGCCCATATTTGTGGTGCAGTAAAAAAGGAGCAAAAGAAATTGCTGTTTGTGAAGAGATTGGGTGACCGGTAAATCATATTTGGCTTTGTACATTGGAAAAACCCAGTATAATCGGAACCGATTAGAATTGACCAATAGAAACTGTAAAATAAAACCAACCATTCATTTTAGTCTCTGTGATCCAGGCAATATTGCAAAGACTGGTTTTTGAGAAAAAAGCGAGCTTAAAACCCAGCTTGCTACCCTATTGCCAGGGCATCATCCCTGCAAGTTTATTGGACAGCGCCCATAGCGCCGTACACAATCACATTGGCCACTAGCGACTCAAGATGGGTCACAAGAAGATGCAAGGCGGGCTGCTTGCTTCATAGGCTTATCTTGATCTGATCAAGGTGCATCTCGCATCAAACCCCGCATCCCTCTACAGATGACGAAAAATTAACTACAAGAAGCAACGATCTGTGGCATTTGACGCGCTCAATTCAACAGACAGCCAGATTTAAATAGACAATTCCGACTTACAAAAATGGCCGCTGACCCCTTCGTCGCCAACTCCAATATTCTTCATCGGAATCTCCGAACTCGGCCTGAGAGGGTTGTAGGAGCTACTGGCGTGTCTCTGCACCTCGACTCGGGTCGAAGTATCCTTGATGCTTCCGCAGGCCCTGCCGTCTCTTGCATTGGGCAGGGTAGGCCAGAAGTGGCTGAAGCTATCGCCCGACAAGTCAACCAAATTGCTTACCTTTACTCGGGGGCAACCTTCACTTGCGATGTTGTGGAGGAGCTGGCGCACATTCTCCTCAAGGACCGGCCTGGCGGTTTATCCAAGGCAATCTTTGTCAATTCTGGGAGCGAAGCGACCGACGCTGCCATCAAGCTTGCCACTCAGTACTGGAGCGAGAAGGGCCAGGCCCAGAAGAAGTACATCATTTCACGAAAAAATAGCTATCACGGAAACACCATTGGTGCATTGTGTGTCTCTGGACACAGTGAACGGCGGCAGATTTATTCCCACTGGATACCCAGCAATGTGGTTTTCGTGGACCCTTGCTTCAGCTACCGCCTCCAAAAGCCAGGCGAATCCGACGCGGATTATGTCGCCCGTCTCGCGAAGCAGCTCGAGGATCAGATTCTGAGTCTTGGGCCGCAAAATGTGTCTGCGTTTTTGGCCGAGACGGTGAGCGGCACGACCCTGGGATGTGCCCCTGCTGCACCGGGATACTTCAAAGCCGTGCGGGCGCTCTGCGACAAGTACGATATTCTGCTGATTCTCGACGAGGTGCGTCGGAGATTGCGTCTTGGTTCGTCGCATGGACTGGACTGACTCTGGCTAGATCATGTGCGGCATGGGCAAAACGGGCACCATGCACGCTTGGGAACAGGAAGGAATCTCTGGACCCGACATTCAAATGATTGGCAAAGCGCTGGGCGGTGGTTTTGTGCCACTCTCGGGTGTTCTTTTGCGCGAAAAGATTTTTGATGCGCTGGCCACCGGGTCGGGTGGATTGATGCACGGCCACACGTTCCAGGTGCGTACTCACAAGTAGCCAACCGAGACGCGAAATTGACCCCAAATAGGCCCATCCTACTGCATGCGCCGCTGCAGTGGGAGTCCAGCGAATCATCAGGGAAGAAAAGCTCCTCGAAAATGTGACCAAGATGGGCGAGAAGCTGGGGAGTCTACTCGAACAGGAGCTTGGACCCTTGGAGCTGGTTGGCGATGTGCGCGGGCGCGGACTCTTCTGGGCAGTCGAGTTTATGCTGGACAAGAAGGCCAAAGTGCCATTTGAGCAAGGCGCAAAGTTCTGCGACAAGGTTGTTGTTCGCGCACTGGAGCTGGGGCTGAACATTCTGGGAAACTTGGGCAAGGCGGGAGAATTGCATGTGGAGCATGTCATTGTCTGTCCGCCGTACATTGTAACTGAGCATGAGCTGCATGAGATGGTCTCCATCTTGAAACAAGCCGTCAGTGATGTCAGCAACAAGTTTTTAAGCGACTCGGCTCAAAGTCACATCTAGATAGCGAGTAAATGAGCGCAGGCCAGTAAGGAGAAAGCATGGCTGGCATCAAGCATCTTGATGTACCTTATCTCAATGATTACTTAACGCCTCTCCGATTCTCTAATCTATATCTGCGTGACGATAACCACAGTGAACCAGTTGCGTTCTTCCTCTTTGTTAGACCAGCAATCTAAGTGGACCGTCGGACTATCTGTAGCCACTCATCTCATCCCGATAGTCGCGATGACTGAAGTCCATCTCCACCCGCAATCACCCAACCCGCGCAACAGATTGGGTTATATCGACGAGTCCAGATTTCTTCTCCCTGTATCTCACACTTGAATCATTATTTAATTCATCCAAAGAGATAATCGATAGCCTGTCACCGCTCATAGCGCCGAGACCCTTTTCCTGCCCCTCCGCGATAGTACCCCGCTCAGTTCAGCGGTTCGTCCAGGGCAGCCCTGAGCAGAGCATCGGTCCCAATCTCCACATGCAAGCTGCACTTCAAGGGTGGGTAATGGAAATACAACAAAGCATCATTCTTCATCATCAAACATACATATTTCAACTACGCAATAGCTAGATTCCAATTCCGATGCCGCAGCACATCGAGCCAATCTACAGCCATCTCATCGCTAAAACGCGCCTTCGGCCCGCAACCTCCAAACTTCATCCAAAACATCAAGGCATGCACCCACGTTGCGAAATTTACGCCACTTGTTCATCACAACAAGCCTCTCCCGGATAATTTCTATCTCATCCGTCTTCTCTGACTCTCCGCCAGCCAAAAATAAAGGCAACAAAAAAGTGCATTCTGCCAAAGCGCCCTGGGGCATTTCAGTCGCAAGCCCGCACACGGTGGAGATGCCCGCATGAATCACCACCTTGGCCACCCAAAATACGGCACCAAGCCTGTCTGGCAACTTACCCCTCATTTGACACTTCGAATTCACGTTTGAGCCTGGCCAAATCTCTCTGCTACACGACCATGGGACTGTGCTGCATTACTCTACGGCTACCCGCCACAACCCCGACGAGAATGAGCTGATGGTTACACCTCCCCCGCAGCAAACCCCCAGCGACAGATCTACCAACGCTATGATTCCGCTGGGCCAGTGGCCTTTCGAACGCTTATGAGCAATTCAACAAGCGACATTTCACTGCCTGAGCCCGAAACACCCAGCGTCGGGGGATTTTTTGACCAGCGAACGCTTGAACGAAAGATGCTGGGCCTCTGCCAGACGACACGAGCAGCAATACGTGTCAAACAGGCAAGGCGAAAATTACTCGAGCTCACACCCAGAACATCTACAAACAAACCGGCAAGGGAAAGGCTCGCCAGGTATTAATGATACTGACTCTCATCTTTGTACGTAAAACACACTCTATTCATAATGCTGGCCGTTTAGTTTGATGAAGTTGTACCACTCGTCGTGAAGATCACACTGCGCATATCGTGGTAGAGTCAGTTTTGAAGCATCCCCGACTGATTTTGCGTCGCAAACACTGAGGAAGTGGAACATGAATGTTACTCGGGGAGGGAATGAGCTATGAGGCGTTGATAAGTATGGCAGAGAATGGAAACTGAATACGGGAAGTGACCATGTTTCAAATAATTCTAACCTCGAGAAAGTGACTTCTCGCCCATGCTTCCATGATAACATTTCCCCGACCGTTTTGAATGTCCATGCGATATCTCAGAACGTTTCCCCCAATCATCGCCCATGCAGTTCCGTATTTCCCCACTTGATTCGAAATCCCATTCTCCATCAAATCTCTCAGAATCTCCCCTCGAAAATTACCCATGCAATGCCTGAAGCCCCTACCCGGGGCATGTGTCCATGGGCCTTTAGAGCCGCCCCTTGGTCTTGAGCTTCTGAACCAAGTCCGAAATAAATTGTCGGGTGTGTGTAAGCCTTGTGTCGTTATTCGACACCGTCTTCCCGAGCTTCTTGGCATAAGCCTGGGACTCCGCCAACTTTGCGGTGGTTTCGTGGAGATTCTTTTCGACCTTTTCGATGTAGAGCTTCATGGTACCAATCTTCTTGTTGGTGTCGTTAACCAATCCTTCCAGCTTCCCCATGTAGCCTTGGACTTGGACCATGTATGTGTTGGTGGCGGAAGTGCTTTTTTCCAACTCGACCAGGGTAGCCTGGGTCTTGGCCAGCTCTTCTTGGGTCTTGGCCAGATTGGTTTTGAGCGAGCCGATGCTCTCGTGGAACCCGTAACAGCGTGAATCGGTTCGGGCAAGATGCTGTTCGAACTGGGAGAATTTGTCCCAGTTGTCAATGACCTTTCGGCATGATGTCTCCATGGCCTCCATTCGAATCGTCAAGGCGGAAATCATGGGGGAGGGAGGGATCTCCCGGTCATCCTTGGCCTCGGCAACCATGGATTGGATCGTCTCACCAATCTCTATGAGCTTGAGTTGAAGGAGCTCATTGCGGGGTTGCGTGGATTCCGAGACGGGGGAAACTGAGAGGTCGGGGAGCTCGTCGTCGAGCTCTTCCTTTAGAGGCTGAGCGAGCGACGAGGACAGGCCACTCGTACCGGATGCGCTGGAATCGCCCAAAGAAATGGTCTTCGTGTTCAGGGATGGTAGACGGGTCGGATCATACCCAGCCATGCCGTGGTCAAATACATCGGTGAGCTGGGCAGCAAGTCCGACTGTCTGGGGGGGTGCCGGGGAGGCCAGGGCAGCAGTGGTTGGATCCGGCGTGGGTTGGGAAACGGGATCCGAGGTGGTCTGGGTGGCCGGCTCGTCTTTGACCACGTCCATCTCGGTGGCATCCATGACAGGCGAGGGTGGGTCTTTGTTGTCGTCGGGCTCGACCTTCTTCACGGGGCGGGGATGGGTTGCTGGACGAGATCGGACGACCCGAATGGACTTGGGTGCTGCTGTGTGATGGTTCTCCGTCGGTGGTTGTAGGCGCCTTCGAGGCAGCTCTCCCCAGAGCTGGGGAAGGAAGCCTAAGTTCTCACGGGCAAGCTCTCTCAACTGCTCAACCTTCCCGTTGCCAAGGAAGAGAACCGGACATAAAGACAAGGCAGGTTTGGGGATAAAGCGTAGTCTTCCAGGTGCGTCTGGAGAAGAGAAAGGAATGCAGATTTCGGTGTTGCGGAGAAGAAAAAAAGTGCTCCTGGGGTGCTCCTGGGTGGGAAAAAATGCAATGAATCACTGCCTATTGGCTTCGCGTAGTTTCTGTCACCTTCTGTCAGCTGCCACAAACAAGTGGAATTGTTTGATGGGAATCTGAATGCGCCTTGGGTAGGTTCTATTGTCTCGGGTAGGTTCCATTGTCTCCTGCCAGCTGCCGTAGAACAAAGGGGAATCGTTTGACATGAACGGGGATAAGGAGTCCTTACAGCACGCCTACAGCGAAAAAGGGATACTTGTTAAAAAGCGAAGTTTACCATGGGCTTAATTGTTCATCTGGAGAATGTTAATGATGCGTGCTGGACTAAAGGATCGGGCGGTTGAACAAGAGCACGGGAGTTGCAGCCATTGTGCCGTAATTGCTGACGAAGAGCTCAAGGGTGTGCGTGTGTGTGGTCCGTGTGTGGGTATGTGAGTTGACAGACGAGTGGGCAGGCTGCCATCGATGGATGAGTGGCTTGTTGTGAGGCTGATAATTCTTTCCAAAGTCGTTGCAGGGATAATGGTGAGGGAAAGAGGCTAGGTTGGTCTTGGTAAGATAGGCAGGCTTTTTATATTAGTGGTCATATTAAAGGAATTTTCTAGAAGATTATCTTCAATATATTATATGAGGCTATTGGAGATACTATATGTGCAAAAGGCTATTGGGTATTACAGCCTAACTATGTGAACCTTGCTGTGCAAAGCTTGTTGTGTTGACTGGGGCCATAGTGGACCTCAAGGATGATAATGATGATAATAACAACATACTAAACTCAGTGGTCTTGCGGGGAATTCTGGTCATCGAGTACATTGAAGTACTCGGCCCCTGGGTACCCCAGCCATCAACAATACCCCCCTGGTCCATAATAGCTGATTGGCGGGGATGAGGGAAGGGAAGCGACTCTGAAGTGAAGCTGGGGGAAACCACTCTGAAGTGAGGCTGAAGAGAAACCACTCTGAAGTGAGGTTGGCGGGAAATGAATCGGGAGGCCAATGCAGGAGAAGAACATGCGGGGTTATAAAAAGAGCTGTTCCACCTTGTTGGGTCGTTGGTGCCTAGTGCCTGGTGCCTGGTGCCTGGTGCTTGGCACCTGGATAGCTGGCGGCAGCCGTGTTGTGGCCGGATGAATCACCTGGTCTGTTGCATTACCCTGCATGGTTATTTTGATTCGGTATAATTTATAGCTAGAAGTTATTTACTCTATCCCTTTGACTGCCGTAAGCCTCCACTTAGGTACCAGGCAAAGTATATTGCCAACCACCAAGCTTCAACATAAAGGTGCAATTTTTTATTCTTAGTTTATATAATATTTCTTATTCCTAGTTTATATAACATTTCTTATTCTTAGTTTATATAATATTTCTTATTCTAATAATATTTATATTTATATAATACTATCTTATCTTTAGATCATATCTTTTTTTTTTTTTTTGGGTAGGTGATTGATGGGAGGTACCCAGGTGGAGGCTTACGGCAGTCAAAGGGATATTATAGCCAGGAAAAGTAGTTATTACTTAAGGCAACTTAAATTAGCTCAGGATAGCTTAAGGTAGCTCAGGTATTAACCATGAAATTTGTAATTTTAAAAGTCCAAGTTAGTCAAAAGAGGTGCCCATTCGCATAGCACACTACACTGTAGATTTTCACAGCATTGTCAAGGTCTCCAAGATGCACGAGAAGAGCTATGAGAAATTCGCTAGTGCTATTGAGTCACTTGTTCCCGCTTCTGGATTATCGCCCTCATATCTCTTCTCCATTGTTCATGGTAGGGTTTTCAAAACTCAGCTAGTGCTTCCGGTGTTGGATTTGCCAACTTGCTCAGTAACCAGTCCTCATGAGCGGTATCAGGGTTATTTGACGCCCGAAGCTTGTTTTGGGTGCTCTGCGGATTCACAAAGAGCTGGAACGACTGTTGTCGTTCTTGAGCGTAAACATTAAGCAAGTCTTCGGATTTGCCTTCAGCAATGATCATTTCAAGCACGTCCGCTAGAGCTTCGCCATCGATCAAGCCTGTGCTCAGCCCCATGGCACCCCAGGGCTATGAAAAGAATTAGCATGGATTACATGAGCTCTAACCTACGGCTACGCATGTAGAAGGGCAACTCACATGATTCAGATGAGCAGCATCGCCAGCCAGAATGCACCTCCCCCGCCGGAACGAGGAAGCACATAGTTGATGAGTCCGATAAGCAACAGATTTGGTGATTTCTACCTGGATAGGCCTCGGACCCGGGAGCATTAGATCCAACAAATTTCTGACGTACGAGTCCGAGGTCAATTCTTCAACCGACTTGCTTGTCTCCGAAGGGTCCACTCCAACCGAACATCGAAACGTGGTGCGTTTTCCAGGTGCAAATGGCTCCAGAGGAGTGAGCAAGCCGTAGTTGATTGGATGGATGATGAGCGACGTGGGGAACTCGGCGTCGATGTCGGGGAGGTCGTACAGAAAGTCGGTGGCCACGATATATTCGGGCCAACTGTGACCACGGAAGGCGATGTCTAGAAGGTTTCTTGTCCTTGACTTTCCTCCATCGGCGCCCACCAAGAAGGAAGCTGTCATCGTAGAGGTGTCACCGGAAGCTTTGTTGGTCACGGTGGCTACCACGTAGTCTTTGAACTGTTCAATGCTGGTCAATGCCGTATTGAAGTGAACGGTTACAAGTCCAGTTTCCGCGATCCTTTTGTACATAATTTGGACCAGCTTGCCTTGCGACAGGTACAAAGTGCCGTTAATACCATGCGGAGGATCAACCTGGGATGGCACAGGTAGGTACGCAATGGCATCCCCGTGTTTCTTCCCTCCCTTGCCATCATCGACGATTGGTTTTCTCCAGCAGAGGCCTCTGCCGACAAAGCCAACCTTGAGCATATCTTCGATGAGTCCAGCGCGTTGAAGCGAAGCCAGAGCACCAACATGGTAGCCGATGGCGCGAGGCTCGTCGAGCAACCGATCCTCCTTTTCCACCACATCGACCTTGATCCCGGCCTGGGCTAACCGTAAAGCAACCATAAGCCCCACTGGCCCGGCTCCAACAACTAGAACGTTCGGTGACATGATGTATCTTGGTTCAAGATTGCTTGAGAATGTGGCACTAAAGTGAAAGACGTAGATGAGAAAGATGTCTCTTCTCTGACAAAATAGGGTGTTGCTTTGAGTTTGGGATTGCTAAATTGAACCGAAATCTTGAGCAATGACTCGAGATTTGAGCATGTGACTTATTCGACAGATGGGGGATGTCATAGGTTGAGGGGGATGCATCGGCTATATATGACTGCCAGCGTCGTGCAACGCCCATGCATTAACTTCTTTCCGTCTGTGCTATTTTCTTTCAGTATGGGAATCGCGGGTAATCTTTTTGGCATTTCCGTCCGTGACGCAGTCTCTCCGGCAGCTTAGTACCGTCGCCAGGCTTGAGCGGATGCTTCTGGAGGTCGCTTCTAGTTTGTCCTCGGATGACCGCTTCACGACATGAGCGTTCGGAGTCAATCCCGAGAAAATCGGCTCCAGGTTGTCGGATGCAGCCCGTCCCGATGACCAATTTGTTGTCGGAAACTACACTAAAGCCAATTTGTGGACCTTGTCAGACGTCGGAGTCTCTTGTCTATTACCCGAGGCTAACGCAGTGAACCCACACTTGCAAAATCCTTGCCGTCGATCGATTTAACTGAGTGAAGGGCCATTATTCGGCTTTTCAATCGTCGATGATCTTGGGGTTGGAAAAATGAGGAAACTTCGCGATGGCCTGTTCCTTGCTGGAGATCCCAAATTTTTAGAAAGTGCTTGGATACTCTCCCACATACGCTAACAAGGACCCCAAAAAGTGGAGGACTGTGGCTCGACACTCGACCACCTTTGACACCGGCGGCTTATACTAAAACTTATGTATTTTTTAACCAGGATAGTATCACTACCCAGTCTAAATCCCGTTTCCCCCCACACCAAGCGAAGCTATTCGGATTCCGATGTATTCCCTACTATCTCTAACTGTGAGGCTCCAACTATAACACAACCTCTCTAAAGAAAAAGGGCGGGCCTAATAAACTTAATGAGCCTGAGAGCGCTGCTTTAGGTACGCCACTGGGTAGACCAATAATGGCAAGCCGAGAAACTATGTCTTCCCCACAATGCGGCTTCCCCGCAATGCGGCTTTCCCGCACACTTGCCGCATTGCGGGGATGGGATCGTAAAAGATACTTTTACGGTGTTGTTGCGTCTTCACCATCTCATCCGTCACAATTTTCGCAATTGCTCGGCAACTCATTCTTGGTGTCGTACACGCTGCATTCTGTTGACGAGTCAAGAAGGTTTCGAGGACAGGCTGTTCAAGTACGATGGCCTCGCCACAGACGTCGTCTTTCACCAAAGACTCCATCGACACCTACCCACAACTGCTACCCCTGAAGCGGGGCCGGGGCCGGATCTCACGGGCTTGCACCTCTTGCATCAAGTCCAAGACCAAATGCGATGATGAGAAGCCGTGTCGACGATGTGTCAAACGAGGCACTGAATGCGGGCGGGAGCGGGAGATGGACGGTTCTGAGGACGCTCCTTGCCGTGTGATACGTCGGCGGACAAACAACTCGACGGCATCCAGTCTATTCACCTCAGAAGGCCCACTTGATGGACAGCTGTCGGATGACGGAGCTACCTCAAACTTTGTCGAAAGCCTTGTGGCCGCTGCTCTTGAATCGCCATCATCGGACTCGTTTGCCAATGACAACACGCTCATTGGTACCGAGGATGCCATTTTCACCAACATTTTTGACCCTCCAATGCCTGATTTGGCCTGGCCCGACTTTATACCTCACGACTTTCCATTTTCTTTCGACCTGGTCCAGCCATATGAGGACATTGATTCCCGAAAAGCTGCCTTAGCTAACTGGAATGCGTGGAGTGACGTCATGAACAGAACAGATGAATTGGAAACCGGCAACTCTCCACCCGATTACAGCCTGAGCAAGCGCGTCATGGCAAGTGAAGCTTTTCAGCGATCTCCCTGGGTTTGTATTCCGAGGGGTGATGACAACACCTTCACCGAGGACCTGCAACTGGCCATACCAGATCATTTTGTCGCGAACCCTCCTGTCGCAACAAAAAAGGGTCAAAGTCGGGTTTCACAATCCTTGCCCCTTATTAGAGAGAGTTGGACACGGGACCGTATCTACTCCTTAGTGGAAAGGCATTCTGATCCGACACTCGAGCTTTGCCGTTTTCCTACCCTAGAATACCTCAATATTCTGCTGCAGCTCTACTTCAAAAGAGATTCGACCAGCGCCCACTCCTACGTTCACGAGGCTTCATTTGATCCGGACAGGGCGCGACCGGAGCTTTTGACCATCCTCATAGCCGCTGGCGCCTCCAGATGCCAGATACCTGGTGCTCAAAGAATAGGGTTTGCTCTTCACGAGAAGGCGAAGATGGCCATGGTAAGGGCTCTCGACCAGGATATGCAGAACTGCCGAGATCTACAGATTGGGCAAACCATGTGTCATTGGCTCGAGATTTCGCTATGGAGCGGTTGTCATCGAAAATTGGAGGTAGCCGAGGGTTGGTGCAACAACCTCACAACTGTGAGTCTTTAGAAACGCTCTGCATGTAGGTCAGTCTCAATGATCAAAGTGCCTGACTAAAACTCAGCTCCTGCGCCGCTCGGGTGCCATCCACTCGACTTTCTATTCCAAAATTCCTAAGCCAATTCGAGATGACGAATCGCAGGCTCTCGCTCGGAAATGGCTGATTTGGGCTGAACACGAGTCGTTCAAAAGGTTTGCTACCATCTCCACCTCTCCGTTTCCACTATCAAGACTGACAAAATGTTCACCAGGCTTATTCTTAGGGGGCTTATGCTTGATATAAATAGCTCAATTGCTTTTGTCCGAAGCACTTCACTTTCAAGTGCCGAACTCAATCTTGTCCTCCCAGCATCTCGAAATCTCTGGGAGGCTCGCAACCCCGTCGAATGGAAGAAGCTGTACTTGAATCAATTGCATGCGCCGCCTCTAACGTTTCAGGATATAGCCGGTGATCTAAGCATAATAGAACCATGGAAAGAAGCTTACGACGTTGAGCTTTGCACCCAAGCGGCGCTCTGTGCACAGTGGATCCGAATATGGGCGTTTCTTGACGCCAGGACTTTCTTCGCGAAAGCCAAAGCGACCATCAAGCACTCCCATAGCTCTATCCTGCTGGAAGCGCAGCAGAAAGAGATTTATGAAGGCCTCATGGAGATGAAACAGAAGTTGCTTCGCCTTCATGCATTTACCCCTGATGCCCAGATCATTGCAGAGTTTTTAATTATGTCACTTTACGCACCCCTCCAGGATATCCAGCGTCTGGCTGGAAAGTTTGGGCCTGACGAGGCGTATGGAGTCTTGCCAACTATGCATGGTTGGTTTGATAGCGACAATCGGGCCTTGGCTATCTGGCATGCCGGTCAGGTTTTGAGAGCGGCGCGGTTGATCCCCGCGGCTGGCATGCACGAGTTCCACGCCACCATGATATTCCATGCGTGTCTTACGCTATGGGTGGCGGTTCTCCTATCAACGCTTGCGTCACCGTGTCCCTCTTCTGCAGCAACACTCCCAGCAAAGCAACCGCCGGAAGCTCCATCTAAACAAACATCTCATAACGACCCCGAGGAGCCTTTGGTAGTCCTAAACGAAGATATGACGGAGGAGGCAAGGAAATATCGGCTCACGGGACGAGGCAAACCTGCGCTACGCTTGGCTGGTGAAGTGTGTGTCATTTCTCATCCTAACGTAATACCTACAGCAATGATCGACGTCTTCAAACAACCCGATCCCCTCAATGAACACATTATATCTCCCCTCATAGGAAAGCTGTCAGCTCTCATCAGTGACTTGAGCAAGGCACTAAAGACACCACTGAGCGAACCTTTTGAATAGGAGTATACTAATAGTGACGTAAAATAAATATTACTCAATATTTTCTACACATACTGAGCCCTTTCAATCCATCGTTTGGTTTAAGGCTGCTGGGTTCTCGGATAGTGAACCCATGCCCGACCCCCCGAAAATACTGAGAACTGCAGGGAACTCCAAGTGTAGGAATTGACCGACTACTGAATGTCGCTAGCCCCCAGTTGAAGTCTGGGTCGATTTAGGGCGCAATGATTTGGACGGGACTTTGAAATCCTCCATCTTTTGCGTTTTGAGCAAGGTGGGATGAGCAGCAATGATGCAGTCAACGAGTGTAGCGTTGAAGTTTTCCGCATAATAATCTGCCATAATTCGAGTGTTTTGGAAAAGTCCAATCGGACATGTCATGAGTAGTCATGATGGCAACATGCTTGTTTGCTCCCACGATACAGCAGTCGCGGGCTCAAGGTCAGCAAGCTTCATCTTTGACCGCTGGGCTTGCTGTCAGACTGAAAACCTTTAAAAACAAGATTTGCTCATCATAGATTTGCAGTTGAACTCAATATCAGAGGATGTGCTGCTATCTTTTCCCGGCGATCGAGCTGTAAAGTAGATCGGCGCAACGTGGAGGGGCTATCAGCGGGCTTCCATCGGGAGAAGTTGTACATTGCCATTTGCATCACGCAGTAGAAAAGAAAGTTATAGTCCGAGAGAGATTTCCTTAATACGACACGTATTATTTCGGATATTGCTGTTCATCGGGATATCAGACCTCGTAATGTTTTCCAGTCACCCATCCGGGTAACTGGTGCCAAAATCTTTGGCCTTCCGAACTGAGTTTCAGAGTCACTTCCGAAGTTCGGATCGAGCGAACGGGCCAAGTTTCGGCAAGTGGGTCCTGCTTTGATTCCTTCGATTCATTGGGATAGGCCGAGTAAAGATTCCGTCGAGGGTTCGAATGTGGATGCAGCGGAGTCAACCGACAATAGAAGCACTGGGTACGTAGTCGTCGGCGAAGGATTTATTGAGAAAAGAAGCGGGGAACTTCATAAAAAGATACACAATTTCGTCTTTGCTTGACATCCTGATTTGTGTTGAACCAACCTCATGTGGAATAATTCCTTTAGTTTATCATCGGCATTTCACAGGCTCTACCAACTATAACTCTCGGACGACAATGACTCATTCAGTTCCTGCTTTCGAAGAAAAGGTGGCTATCAAGGACCTACAGAAAGTCTTCCACTATACCGATACCCTTACGAGGAAGCCTACTCGCGAGAATGATCCCTATGAATACCTAGCAGGTTGGGGCAATCAACATCAGTCCGAGGTAATTCCCGGCACACTACCTGCTGGCCAGGACAATCCCATGGCGCCACGGTTTGGTCTATATGCAGAAACCATAACTGCTTCAGGCTTTGTTGCACCGCGACAGGCCAACTTTAGCGCCTACTTATACCGAGCACGTCCATCCGCTGCACATGGTTAGTAAACATCCTTGACGATGCGTCCAAAGGGGACTGACACAGAGCCGCTAGAGGGAATTCGGAACGATGTGAAAACCAGAGCCCATGTCGAAAACTGCTTTCTCTCACTGAATCCGAAAGTGGATTTGGTCGTGGGCCAGGCTGAATGGGCTCCATTTCCCTTGCCAGCGAAAGAAGAACGGATCGACTTTGTCGATGGGCTGCACACTCTCGGTGGCAGTGGTGACCCAAACCTCCGAGAAGGCATTGCCCTATACGTTTTCATGGTCAACGCCAGCATGGATAATCGTGCTTTCTGCAATGCGGATGGTGATTTTCTGATTGTTGCTCAAGAAGGCATCCTCGACATCCAGACCGAGATGGGCAAGATATTTCTCCAACCTGGCGAGGTCTGTGTTATACAACGGGGAATTCGGTTTTCGGTCAATCTGGCACCTGGGAACGAGCACGCGCGTGGATACATCATTGAAGTTTGGGGATCGTATTGGGAGCTGCCAGACCTTGGACCCTTGGGAACCCACGGGCTGGCCAACCCTCGCGACTTTCTATTTCCGACCGCGTACATTGACGAGGAGCTCCATAGTGATTGGTCCATCTTCTACAAGATCAACGGCAGGTACAGCCTCATCCAACAAGACCACAGCCCCTTTGACGTTCTAGCCTGGCATGGTAACGTGGTTCCGTACAAGGTTGGCCCCCCCTCGGCTCCATTGTATCCAACCGATTTTGCAGCTGATCCTTGTGTAGTACGACTTGACGAAATTCGCATCCCAGAACGCAACGAGCGTCGACCATACGGACCCATCTATCAACTGCGTGTTGACGGCAAAATCGCACGATCCAAACACCTCATTAGCCGACTTTCTCTGGTTTGGTCCGCGTTGGGATGTAGCATCAAATACATTCCGCCCGCCTTATTTTCATCGAAATGCTGCCACTGAGTTCTTAGCGTGCTTGTATGGACCCAGTGGCGGGCGATCGCCTCACTTCCAGCCGGGAGGTGGCAGCCTGGAAATCAGTCATATACCACATGGTAACCCTCAAAAGGGCTACAATAACGAGACGAGGGTCCAAGAGAACCAGCCGCGAAGAGTGATGGAAAGTTCGTGACACTTTACCATTGATAGAAATCAAGGCTGACGATGAATTTAGACCAAATGACCATCATGCTTGAGAGCAGCCGAACTTTCCTCTTCACAGAGTACGGACGCGACGGTTGTGGAACCTTCCACCACAATGAGATTAACCCTAGGGCTTGGGATGTACTGCCGGTGAGCTTGAACATTGATATTATTCCAGCGACCAAACAGGAACTAATTCGGGATTAGGATAAGTTTTCCAACTATCCAGGCATCAAGCAGATTTTGCGGCAAGTCAAGATCAACAAACAGGCGCAGAAGGAGCAGGCTGAGGTATATTACGATGACGAAATGTTGGCAAAGCTAGTTAGAGGCTAAGTGATTCTGATCTTCGAAGGGGAAGGACTTTTCGACCTTGCTAGTACGGCTCAAGTAGATTGCAATGAATAGAGATCCGAAAGAATTGACACTCATACGACTCATAACCTACCTGTCATGAATTGCACATCGGAAGGGTCACTGCGATCCAACAATCCTAATGCCCCCCAACCATAAATGACACCAGAGCAATGTCTTTAAAAGATCAAGATTAGAGGCCCTTCGTGTTCATTGAAAGTAAGGAACATCACAATGGGAATTATATTAACACACGTTTCTATCAAATGCACTCAAAAGCCCTGAAAACAGGCACATATTGGTGGCTGAGGATATTTGTTGCGACCTGTGGCATCGCCTAAATTAACAAGGAACCCCTGTACTTTCAATATTTGTGCTCTTATTGGCTGTACACCCTTGCTCGTGATGAAGCCAGAGCCAACACAGTCTAAGGGATAGTGCAGCGCTTGCCGATCATGTACATCATAGCATTCACAATAGTTGTTAAATATGTTGCGCAGGTTCTCCTTGATTTAAGCAAGATGTGACGTCAGTCTATCACGGGTAAGGAGACTTTGCTATCCGAACCCAATGTAACAAAATCTAGTTCGACCCGCAATTTAGCCCTTCCAGTCCATGCATTAGCCCTTCCGATCCGCACTCTGTTCCGATCCGCTAGCCCATCCGATCCGCACTATACCACACCTCGGCCCTCATGCCTCCCGATCCGAAATAACAATCTTGCAGACACCCTGCAAACTTAGTAAGCTTGGTAGGTCCTTCGGAAAAGGCACCACTTCGGCGCTGATCGTGGTTTTGATGATAAATATGCTCATGATAACTAATTCCTACCCTGAAACCCGAGAAGCATCAATATTGTATTGTATTATAACCACGATGGAGTCAACCTCAATATTGTTTAAGCACCTCCCACTTTGGAGCTGGAGTATCATACTACTTGTTGTGTATTATGTTGGGCTCGTCGTTTATCGTATCTGGTTCCATCCTCTTGCGAAATTCCCAGGCCCCAAACTTGCTGCTGTTACTCACTTATACGGTACGTCATCGCTCCTTAGGGATCACGCCGCTAGACTAATGTCCCCAACACCACAGAATTCTATCACGACGCTATTCTTCCAGGAAGATACACTTGGAAACTGAAAGAACTTCACGCTAAATACGGTAAGTAGTCCCTTCTCGCATTCATCTCACTGTACATAGTTGTTGACATGAGTGCTCCTCTCTTCGCATCAAGGACCTATCATTAGATCAAATCCTGATGAAATTCACATCAATGACCCGGATTTCTTTGATGAAGTGTACCCAAGTGGTGCCAAGCGACGTGTAGACAAGCCCTATGGTGCGGACTTTGGTATCTCTGACGATGTATTCTCGGCTGTATCGCACGAGGTGCATAAGAGATATCGGGCTGTAATCAGTCCGTTTTTCAGTCGAAGGGCTATCTTGAACCTTGAGCGTGCGATACAAGTCATCATTGACGAGCTATGCACGAGGTTCGAAACAGCTTCCCAGACAGGCGAATTGATCAGTGTGGGGTACGCTTATGCAGCTCTGACTGCAGATGTGATTAACGAATACTGTTTTGCTAAAACATATCACGCTGTCCTAACCCCTGATTTTAATAAAGCGACTTATGACTCCTTTTTGGGATTCACTAAGCTTTCGAATTATGTAAGTCTGAGAGGCCCCACCGGGAATTAGGGTGCTGATGAAAACTAGACTAAAACAATGCCGGTGTTTTTAACGTTAATGAAAATGGTCCCCGTGAGCTCAACAGATATCCTAGACACTAAGTCTTTCAATGCTAACGGGAATAGAATTGGTTAACTGGCATAATATCGCCTGCTTTTGCCCAAGGCTTCCGAGTGCAAAAGGTATATAAGCTGGATGGCCTCTGCTCTCCGCTCTTTGTCGTTCGAAGGTGTTTGGTCCGCTAACAAGATTGTAGCAATACGCTGAGAGAATCAAGGAAATCAAAGAGGGAAGGGAAACCGCTCATGACTCGTCTGACCACCCTACGCTTTTTAAAGGGCTGCTTGAGAGCAACCTTACCGAGGAGGAAAAGACGCCAGAATATCTGAAAGACTGGGCCCAGACCTTTCTCACTGCTGGAATGTTTACCGTCGGTAAGTCATGCTCGCATATCGTGGCATGGGAAGACGCGCATCGCCAGACATCACCCAGCCTGGCGGAGAAAGCGTTAGGATCGAAAGTTCTAACCATCTTAGGACATACCCTGAAATGCGGAACATATCACATTCTGGCGAACAAAAATATCCACAATAAGTTGGTGGCAGAGCTTGATGCTGCAATTCCAGACCCGGATAAGCCGCCATCGCTGATTGAACTGGAGAAGCTTCCTTACTTGACTAATGTTATTAATGAATCACTACGAATGTCATACGGTGTCAGCAGACGCCTTCCACGCTCCCAACCGGACAATGTTCTTCAGTATAGAGAATGGGTAATTCCTGCTGGCACTGCGGTCGGGATGACGGCAATTCTTATTCATGATAACCCGGATATATTCCCAGAGCCTTTCAAATTTTGTCCGGAAAGGTGGGAGGGCGAGGCAGGACGAAGACTTCAAAAGTACCTGGTTTCGTTCAACAAGGGTTCGCGGGTTTGCATAGGGATGGGCCTTGCTTGGGCAGAGCTTTACAAGACTCTCGCGTCCCTCTTCCGACGCTATGACCTGGAGCTGGTGGGTGCGGTGAGAGAAAGGGACGTTGACGCATCCCACGATTACTTCAACGCCGAAACCTCGCATGAAAGCCCTGGACTATTTGTGAAAACTGTCCGCAAGAGAGATTAAGGGAATTATGCTCCCGGTCCAAATCCAAGAATCCTGTCCATATTCGAGATAGTAGCTGCGGATGTTTTTATCAGAAACCTCTGGGATCAGGAGCAAGCGAACGGTCTACACAGCTAAATCGACACGGCCACGAGTGGGCAAGGCTTTTAGCTAGAAAATAAATCAAAAGTATTGAACACAAGAGAATCCTCTCTCCTTTGGAGAAGCGACCTTCAGTCTTCAGACACATAAGGCCCGATCACTATCTAACCAGCAGCATTAGCATAGGCACCGTCATATGGGAAAAGTCAAGCCCCCCTTGGGTGGGCAATGCATCAAAGAAGGTGCCCAATACCCGCCCCGCCGCGACTCAATTACATCGCTCTCCAATTGAAAAGACTATAGTCGACGTTTTGTATCAATTGATACATGTTGCCATGATCTTACACGTAGCGTTGGCAGCAACAAAACCCCAGATTGCCCCACAATCGATCGGACCTGTTATTGCTAGTAGCGCAATGGCAGCATGCAGCAAGTGCTGAACTGACAAGCATTCAATTGTTGTATTGTAAGTGCTGTTTTCCCTACTCTCACTGGACAATTGAACTTAGAATCGGCCCATTAGTGAGTAGCGGGCATAATTTACTCACGCGAATGGTCTTATCTGCTGATCGGACCATAGAGTTGCGTGTTTCGTTGACCATGGCCTGACGTTATTCCGGCCGCGGATGACATCATCGTAGCCCTAAGTGTCTCAAATGCATTCCCAACACCTTCCGCCCAAACTTGGCCTTTTTGTAACTGCGCATCATGGCATCTGAAAACTTCAAGGTCATCATCGTGGGCGGCGGCCCAGTCGGTTTAGTCGCCGCCCATGCGCTCTCCAAGGCGGGAATCGATTTTCTCGTTCTGGAATTGCGTGACGATGTAACGCTTGACCTTGGCGCTTGCGTGGTGCTAGGCCCACAAAACCTTCGGGTTATGCACCAGCTCGGCTTGTACGAAAGACTCCAGAAAATTGGCGGCGAGCTTTTAAAAGCTAAAGGGTTTCGCTTGGATGGATATGAATACAAAAGCGGTCCGGAATTGCAGACTCTTAAGGAAAAGTAAGTGTGCCCTCTCAAGCCCACGGCTCCACGCTAACACGGAGATTAAAGCCACGGCGTGGCTCTGACTGCATTTCATCGCGCACAGCTTGTGCAAGCGCTCTTCGATGGACTCTCCGATGAAGCCAAATCCCGTTATTTGACTGGAAAGAAAGTTATTGAGATTTCTTCCAATGATGAAGGTGTTTCCGTGACTTGCGCAGATGGCAGCACCCACCAAGGTTCCATTGTAATTGGCGCCGATGGAGTGCATAGCAGAACGCGCCGTATAATGCGCAGTCTGGCTCTAGAAGAAGACCCCAAGCGCGAGTGGGACGATGAGAACCCGTTCATATCAGAATACAGATGTATGTGGTGCAGCTTCCCTCGTCCCTCTGAGCCCAGCGTCAGCTACGAGACAACCCACAAGGATCGGTCGGTCATGTTTATCACCGGCCCGGAGCGTGGGTGGATTCTCAGCTATGAAAAACTTCCCGAGCCAACGAAAGAACGGCACGATTATTCTGAGAAGGATATTGAGGCATTTGGGGAAAGAATTGCCGAGTTTCCTCTCAATGAGACACTCAAGGTCAAAGACGTCTTCTCCAAGAGATTCACGGCAGGTATATCGGACCTGCCGGAGGGAATCGCAAAGCACTGGAGCTGGGGACGCATAGTTCTAGTGGGAGATTCTGCTCACCGATATACACCCAATGCTGGCCTTGGATTGAACAACGGAATCCAAGATGTTGTCGTCTTGTCCAATCTACTTCAATCGGCGGTCCAGGATGAACCTGAGAAAAAGCCCAGCACTGGGAAACTCGAGGAAATCTTTACTTCATATCGTCAGAAACGGCTTCAGCCCGTGCAAAAAGACTTGGAGAAGTCAGCTCTTGTCACGCGATTGCATGCATGGGCCAGCTGGTTTTACTACATCTTGGGCCGGTTCATTCTACCTCGGAGCTTTGTTTCCAGCTATTTTGTTAATCGAGTCACCAGTCCTGCTTTTAGCAGAGGGTTTGTTCTGAATTATGTCCGCGCCACGGAGCTGCCTGCCGGCAAGGTGAGCTGGGAAAATCCGATTCCGAGCTTGTCATAAGTGTATGTGTTCAGAGTTCATAGACAACATTTTTGTGAAACGAATTCGAGAAAAGAATGATTATTTATTTATTTATTTATTCCAGAGTCAACCCGGTGTTCTTTCATGAACTGAAGCTCAGGTAGTCAGAGCCATCCACTCTTCCGAGAGACAAACAGACGTCCGGGTTCGGGTTCGGTCATGCCACCGATCCTGCAGATGGGCGTGAAGCGAGATAAATCGGCACAGCTGTCCGATCGTAAAACAACCGCGATGCATTTTTGTTCTTATTCATTTGCATTGCATCATATCAGAAATTGAAGTTGTTCCCCCGATCAGCCAAGACTTTCGGTGTTCGATTGCTGTCCAATGAGGACGGCGGGATTAAGGAACACTCTTTGAGAATGGGAGATCCTTCTTGTTCTGATTTTCTCAAGTGAGGGCTTGTCAAGCTAACCAGTTCCGGACACACTGCATTGCTTTGGAGCATGCCCAAAGATATCCGCTATCACTGCCACTGCAGCCCCTACCCTTACCACCCCTACGGGTCTGCCAGGGATTTCTCCAAGGTTGCTGATACCGGAGGCGCTCGGTTGCACCATCTATTCAAACAGTAGGCCGAGAAATAGCTAGCATCGGGGTGCATAAAAAGCACTAAAACCAGTCTACCTTGATGAAAATTCCATTGCTTGCTGATTCGCATCCTGCCAACAATAAGGATGTGTCAAACAAATGAATCGCATCTCGTGACCAATTGCACCTTTCCCAATTGGGAGACCAAATGAATCCACAGCGGTGAATAATTCGCTGCCGCTTGGACGTGATTGCGTTTTGTTGTTGCCTCAGGCATCAGGTTCTGAAGTCTGACTCCGCTGAGATGAGGACATGTCCTCGAAATCAACCTTGCAACGTTTATGAATCGATTCCCTTTGTCCGTACTGTAGCCACTCTGTTGATTACTGGTGAATATTCGTTGAAGAGATTGTGAGACATGTCTTTTTGCCATGCCCGGCTCCGCGATCAGTCGGCCAATGACCTTTACAGGGTAAGACTGAATCCGGGCCCATGCCCGACGGACCACTCGCTAATTGGATTAGTTGCTGGACATGTAAAGAACGCAAGGTCAGATGCGACGAGAGGCCCGTGGCATGCAACAACTGTAAGAAGAGGGGGCTTACATGCGGTGGCTATGACATCAGACTGCAATGGGTGTCCGACCCGTTCGCACACGTAGCTCCGTCTAACGGCAAAGGACGCAGGAGCATCAAGCTGGGTAAAATCGATCTGGTATCACTCAATGGATCACAAGATGCTAATACTTCTCAGATCGACACAGTGGGCAGCGATATCGAATGAGGGAAATTGATGACTTTCTTGCTACGATTGATGATGATGCTGAGCTCAGGTTATCCTCGACAAAAGGCCCCTTTTCTGCTTTTCCAGTGAATGCTAGACGCCCCAAATATACAAAAGCACCCTCTACTTCGCCCAACACGTATGCCACGACCATAGATTCCCTAGATGAAAGCCAAGATACCAGCCCTAATAACCAACAACTTTTGGTGACAGATTTGAGCAACAACGAGGAGCAAACTAAGTCTCCGACAATCTCAATAACGGAGCAGGAACGCCCAGCTACCGAATATTCAGATCCAAGCGACGTGTCAGAAGTTGGAAGGAGCGAAGAGAGCCTCGAGACTTTCACACCACTGACGAGTTCGAGCCTGGTATCCAACATTGACAGGACTACGAACAGCGATTTAGTTGCCATCCCTGTTGATAAGATATCAGATAATAGTGAAGCGTTGGAGCTGGAACCTACCGATTGGTTTTCCTTCAACATACCACTCCCTCAGCACATAAATTACAACATGTTTGGTGATGCTGAGGTGAACGTCCTCCTCAACCACTACAGAATCCACGTGTCTGATCTTCTACAACCTATCCTCTATGCTCACAACATTTACCGCCAAATATACCTCCCCACAGCGCTCGAAGGCGCACCGCTCTCCATTTCTGATTCAAAAACCTCCAAAGCCCTTGCACACTCGGCACTCTACCACTCATTGCTTGCATCGTCGGCCTTCCACCTTTGGTATTGTGACAAGAGACAAACCAAATACAAGCGCATTGGTGCTAAACACAGATACGAAGCGATGAATTGTTTACAGGCCGCCGTCAATTCAGCATCACCTGGTGCAGATTACAAGGTATTCATGGTGGCAATACTGTCATTGGTGACTGTTGGGGTATGTTAAGCACTTGCACTGGCCGTGAAACGGAATCTGATTGGAGAACAGGTAATGTCTGGAGAAGGCGAAGACTTTCTAGTCCACCTCAATGGCGCGTCCCAGTTACGAAGCTCGCGAAACCGATGGAGAATTATCAGCCGGCCCACTCGGTTGGTCAACGGAATCAGTGTGTTCCTGGGTCTTCTAGCCCGCACAACTTCGTTCAAGGTGGCTCCATCACCTTGGGTCGAGATTAGTGATGCGGAGTCATTTGCGGACGAGGGTGTCATACGATCTAGTAATTGCTACGAATACATGTACGGGATAACGCCATCCATCGCTGCAGCCATCCAGGAAACCTGCCGGCTCGCAGAGCTCATCACCTGGTTTGAGAACAACCCCGAGAATGTGATTCCAGACGAAATCCTGGAAAGATGTGAAGCACTGGGAGAGAGACTTCTATCTTGGAAATTGAGCGACGAGAGAGTAACATTCATCCCTCAAGATGACGACCTGAACTTTACAGTTTTTGAACATCACGCAAACGCTTGGCATCTCGCGGCACTGATTTACTACTACCGGCGCATCCAACATTGCGATGCTGCGGATCTAGTGGGCGAAGTTGAAAGTGTGGCTCGGCACATGAACCTGGCAGAAGACACAAAGGCACAGCAGAAATGCCATACGCAAAGATCAACCGCGCCAATATCATGGCCATCATTCATCGCCTCATGCGATGCTATCGGCCCTGGGCGAGAGGTTTGGAGGCAATGGTGGGAACGAGTGGAGGATTATAGGATTGCGAATATCCGTACACAGTGGGAAACTATCCAGCAGATTTGGGCAAAGGTTGACGAGGAACAACAGAGGGGTTTCAAAATGGATTGGATACAAGCGTTCTGCAGCCTTGGATGCCACCTCCTGGCCGTGTGAAAAGACAGGCAACGAGCTAGAATGTTAATAGATGCTTTGGGCTTCAAGCACATTCATGCAAGCCTGCGATCTTTATGGAACCTCGAATGTATTCTGTGCCGGTCTATTTTGTCCGCTGCCAACATTCTTGGGCGACCGAATTAGACTAGTTTGAGGAGCAACACTTGCTCACTTCAAATAATCTGGTCTTTGAGTCACACACACTGATCAGAAACTCATCATCGGGGGAAAAGCTCCACTGCATCATCCAATGTTGCGCCATTGTCGACACAAGTTCCCTTCTCCTCCAATCCCACAATTTTATGACGTCGGACCCAACGGATCCCGTATACCCTGCGAGGACCAGACTCCCACAACTTGAAGGAATCACCTCGCTTGGCTCCTCGGCGAATTTGAAGTCATTTACAGACAAGTCAACTTCTGGCGATGTCGTGTCAAAATGAAATATTTGCATCGGCGTGACTAATGTGATGGCGGTGTCGCTGATGGAAATTTCTCGTTGTGTTTCCGGCGAGTGAGGCACCTGTACTTCCCTATAGTCGTATCCACTTTGATCAGATTGTGAAGAGTAAGTCCATAATTGGACACTATTGTCGGTATGCTTGCAAAGTAACAAGGATCTCCCGGTGGCAGATGCTTTTATGAATGGCGGTCGCAGCGGATTGACCGCCAGTACCTCGTCGAGAGTCTCGATAAGTTCGCCTGAAAAGGGATTTGTGACGCATAATTCCAGGGGATGCGATGGACTCTTCCGCAGAAGCATGTAAAGCACCTCACCGCCGTCGCGGACACCTCCATCCCATGAACCCTCTGCGGGAACATCGTGCAGCGTATTGACAAGGACCGGCAACGATAGATCGCGCCTCACCTGCCATATTTCTATAACACCCTTTGCCGCAGATCGATACTTGATTCCGATAAAAATGTTGTTGGCGCATGGCGGAAAGAATTTGGCGCTGGTTGGGTAAAGACCGTTCGTCGCATCGGTATCAGAGCAGATTTCACCCATGACATGTCCCAATGTCAGATTAAAAATAACGATTCTTTTCTGATGCGGAACCCAGAGCGCCTGCATGGAGTCTCGGGAAGCAACTGGGACGAACTTTTGCTCTTCAAGCTCCGGGGGATATCCCCGCACTTCTCTAACTCTCACTTGCGTTACCGCATCGGGACCAGGGCCAAACAGAGGGACCGAAGAGGAGGTGGCCTGTGCTTCTTCTTGTTCCCTCTTGTTGATAGAATCGGCGCTTGAAGGACCTGGCTCGTTGAGGACTGACGAATAACTTGGCGGTGGCTGGGAAGTGAATCGCTCATCGTCATACCCGTTCCTGTTTCAAGATGAGCATGATGGGGTTTTCTTCAGTCCAAAAAAAATAGTTTATTGAGCTAGATTATGCATACAGGATTGATGACGTGACGGGAGGGCAGGTAAAGAGCGTGACGGTCGGATCGATATTCCCGCCAGTAACAGATTTGGCGTACAAAGTGAGCGAGTCGAGGTGGGACTGGATAGAGAGGATCTGCTCCATCAAGCCGGTATCTGAAAGAGACATTGGGAGTTGGTTGATGTCATTCAGAGCGTCATTGATGCTTTTCTCGACATTTGTCTTCTGGGTGGCTGCATTCGGGACATCCGCGTCCTTGTTTTTAATGGCGCATCTGAGGATATGTTAGCCAATGTCCCAGTGAAGTCTGATCGCATAAGGGTATACAGTTGAATGATTCCGATGGAGAGTAGAATTATGCACTTGTAGCTCTTGGAAAATTGGCATAGGACATCGGTCTTGTCCTTTCCAGGCCAAGCCCACTCGGTCGGCGCGTTCTCTCTGGCCTCGCCATGATCGCGAAACGCGTCATCGATGTTGCTGACAAGTCCTCCGCAATGGCCCAGGACGGAGATAATCTCCTTTTCCAGGGCATCCGCAATGTCTGCCGACGCGTTTGCTGTGTCGTGAACAAGACAGTCTAGTGCCAATGCGAGAGCGCAGAGCTCGCTGTACAGATTGAGCACGTCCCTGCGCGCATCGCTGCACACTTTGATGAAGCTGCGGATGCGAACATTGGCTGCTTCGGTGAAGTCGATGAGCGTCCTGCACTTTGCGATAATCGGAGCTGCGGACATGGTTGAATGATGATGTTCCAAAAGCAAGCAAGGTTGCGCGACAGAAGCCCCGGCCCCGCAGTGCTATAGACGCGTCTGGTAGAGACCCTGATCCCGATGCTCAGAGCGGTGACGCCCGTTATCTTCCTTTGTTTTTCTTTTCTTTTCTTTTTTTGCCACTGGCGTTGGCGACTTATCCATTTCCAGGGCATGGATCTCCCTCGCCACAACAGCGTTTCATTGTGCAGGGTAGGTCAAGGGGCATTGGTTACATGGAACCTGGCGCGTCTGCGGTGGCAAATAAAGAATTGCGGGTAAATAGGCTATTTGTCCATTCAACCCGTAGCTCAAGCGCAAAATGGCGAGAAAACAAAACCCCACGTGAAAATGTTAATGACCATCCACTTAAAAGATGACGTCATTTAACTTTGGCTGGGTTGCGTTTGTTAAGCCATCGACAGCGTCGCCAATTGCTTTTGACAACATATTGTGAGCATTAAACGCGTCTGACCTTTTTAGTTTAAAGTATTAATGCATCTTTGGTTGCCGATTGGCTGAATAATTTTGTCATGCATTGAGAACGTGAACTTCAAGCTGTTGCAGAGACATTTCCATTACATACTGCTTTCTACTTTAGCACCATTATCTTATAGTGGGCTCAATGCTCTCAAACACTAGCGCTCCAGAGCTATTGCAGAATGTCAAGGTCAAGGACTGCTGCGCAAAGCACGCGAACGGCATCTGGCTATTGTGGGCGGTAAGATAATAGTTTGAGGCGAAAAAGAAATTGCCCTCCTCTGTAGGCTGGATGCACGCCCTTGCAAGATAATCACGGCCTTCTTTGTTTATGATTCAACCAAAATTCATGCTTTCATGAAGAATGCTGGGGCAGTTTGCTCAACAAACTTTAACATGAATGTTGACTTGGTTGAGAAAGGGACGAATCCTGGCCTCCGCCATGGTATAGTAGCACTTCAGGATGAGGTGCGAATTTGGAAATTCGTGGATCTGATTCAGATATGAGCGGCGCAGTATAGCATGAGTATTGAAATCTTATTTGGACCAAAAGGAGTAAAATCAGCGGACAAGATCACGAGGATGATAGATTAGTATTAGAACTCGATGGGCCTGGATGAACACAGATGGGACCAGGGTTGAACAGGGAGCACCGACCGGAATTATCTATCCAGCGGCAATACAAAAACTGCACTCCTGTCCAACTTCATTTTCCCTGCTCGTGAATGGATAGCCGCAGGATTACCAAAGGAAGACGGGGGATTGGTTTCCCGCTGGCTTCCCGCCCACGCAATCATGTGGGTCTGCCGAGCCAATGTCAGCTGGACCAATGTCACCTGAGCCAGGCTATGACGTCTACCCCAAAAAAAGCGAAATGGGCGGAATACCTTTCCCGAAACTCTATTAGGGACGAGTGTAAATGAACATGGAACAACTTTAATAATCAAAAACGAGTAAATACTTATCAACTGGCTTCATCCTTGCAAATACATATTGTGATGCCCGACTGTGACATGCCTAAGAATTAGACTGCTCAAACTTCTCCTGGCAGCTCTTGCAACGACCCTGGGTTTGACCTCGAACAACCCACGTAGCAGTGTAAGGATACACGTTATACTGATTGCACCTGCTACACATCTGGGGGACCATATTATTTAAATCCGGGATCAGATCAAGGAAGGTGGAGCCTTCGGTAAAGAGATGCTCCAGAATAGACTGTGACAGTGCGACGCACTCGCGCAAAGCCTTGGTAAAGGCCTGGTCCCTCAATACACAGTATGCCGTGTCTGAAACGAACTGCCGAAATGTGGCTCGAAGCGGATCCAAGCTTGGAGTGTGATGGTCGAAGGCTATTTTCGCCCCCTCGATGTACATTGGGAGGAATCCCTTTGAAATGTCATCAATCGGCTGTGATTTTTCAGATTCGGAAGCCATATATCTGGAGGCTCTCTGAATGGATCTTGCCACTGGTGTATAGTATTCCCTCAGATAGGCGCATATGTCAAGAATCATCTGGTCTAGGGCGCAGTAATCGGCTACGATACAAAGCTCGGCGGCTTGGACAAAGGGATTGCCATCGGGTTTGCTAAGGTTATCCCAGTCGCAATCTTAAATTTTAAGCGTCAGCTTGACCTAACCTTCACGTACACAAGAAAAAAATACGAACCTCCGGTATATAAGTAACTGACAACATAATCAAACAACCTTGGGTCTACTTCCGCTAGATCAATAGACTTGACGGCCGCTTCCTGGATAGAAGTGTCAACACACATCTCCTGTGCGCCATGTGCTCAAAAGAAGCAGGAATGCAACGTGACTACCCAAGGGTAAGACATGAATACCTTGAATTCGCCTCGGAAGGCCCCCCTGAAGAATTTCGATCGAGGACAGATGATCGCTTGGTGCAATCTCCATGTCCTTCCCTGACATGTGACGGTTACGTCGGAAAACTCCTCTGAGTGAAGTAGCCTTGAAGTGGTCTTAGTTAGACTTGCTTAAGACATGTGAGATATTGGCACATACGTCTTGCTCTGGGCAAGGAAATCACTTCTTCGCGATAATCGATGAGCCGTCTCCATATCTTTGTTCTTGAGCGGAGGGCGGTAAGAGAGGGGTCATGCTGGTCTCTAGCTCCGAGGTACCTCGATTTATACTCTGTCTATGGAGCGGGGAAGACGGAATTTTATATAGCCGTTACCCCGCTCATACTACGTCCAGACTATCCGAGGGAGACAAGTGTCTGGGATTCGGAATTAGGAGTGGTTGCATGTAGGAAGCCAAACCAAGAACAAAGGCACGTCCATACTATGGGCTGTTTGATCGCAAGCCTTCACAACAGTCTTTGTGGATGAGGCGGGCCGAGGCCCCACAAAGATATGGGCCTGCGGGGAGCGGTTGGTGTGATGGGGACTGCGAAGCAATCGACGATGATGGTGGAAATTAGTTCGTGCTATCATACGCGGAACTCACAGCCCAGTTTTGTCTGAAATCGATGAGTTGATTGAAGCCGGCCTTTCCGGGCTCGATCGCGAAGCTTTCAGAGCATTCAAGCCAGATCCATGTCCTGGCCGCGTGAGCTTCGATTCTGCCACCTGCGACCGCCTAGCATGACCCGGCACCAAGAACAGCTTACCCTGGCGATCTATTGTCCGAGCCTGTCATTATAGGCTTTTCTATTGGCATGAGTAGGCGTTTTTTTTTTTTTTTTTTTTTTTGCGAATGAATGATGCGCTAAATACAAGATCAAAAGAGGAAGGAGCTTCTATTTAGATCCTGGCAGCAGCATCCAAAACTCACCGCTGAGTCACTGCGCCGTTGGTCAGTATGCTATGCTTGACATATCCGGAGCTGATTAAATGTTTCATTGACACGATTAAAATCCAAAGGTAGTGAGACATCCTTTGGATTGGCTATTCTTTGTCAGTTTGGTGGATTTTGAAGTAGTCTTTTACCAACACACATGCATGCACAAGTGCTGGATCGGACACCATGTGCACCACTTTGGCGTAATGAGAGTCGTATTGTTCATATTATTATTGTTTCTACCCTTATATGAACTGGCACCTGTGTCCTCCCCAAGAGATAAGCTGCCCTGATTAACGGAGGATATATTAAATAAAAGTTGAGAAATTCTGATCCATTCTTTCGTCTAGTATCATGTATTCATTATTCCAGTTTCTTTAGTAGTTGAACACCATGAGACTGGGGTTCAGAACGAGAGGTACCAAGGCGTGGAAGGCCAAGTTGATCGCCAGCGGGACAATTGCTGTAAAGTCTTGAATTGCCCAGTCAGGGTCGGCGAAGCCGCCAAGGTAAATCATGCCACCAACAACCAGGAAGATGAAGAGGTACATCCACTTGAATGTCTTGAAAATTCGCGGCATCTCTTCGAAGAAGTTGGAGTCTTCCTTTTCCTTGGATGTGGATCCCCATTGCATGTCGATGTGGAAAAGGTGGGCGAGCAGAGCGGTGCTGATGTGAAAAGCAATACCACCAAAGAAGCAAGTCATCAGTGGCGACCACTTGAAGTTTTCGATCAACGAGGTGAGCAGAGCTTTCTCGCCCGTTCGGTAACGGAGAAAAGCCAGCGCAACGTGACCGAGGAGGTTGAAAATAACGACCAGGGAGACAAAGACGTTCCAGGAGGTGAGGTAGCAAGCGGAGATTTCATCTCGGAGCCATCCAACAAGGAAATAGTTCAGGAGCGACAAAAGCAGCGCCGATCCGAGAGCGAAATAGGAGCACATGTAAGCCAGGATGGATAGCTTGGACGACCAGATGATGTCCGAGTTGAGAAAAGTGTAGAACAACGGCGTAAAGGGACCCTTGTATATCCAGCGGTGAAAAGGGTGGAAGACCATTTCGCTGACACCATATGCATACTTTTGCCATCGGGCAATTTCATCATAAATGGTGAGAGAGACACCCTCCTTGAAGCCGTCACCGTGATATGCGGCGATGCGGACGAGATTGCCTTTGATCTGTAGCCTCAGTGCGATATCAAAGTCTTCAGACACATGGCTCTCAGACCAAAACAGAGTAAAGTCGTCGTCGCGTGGTCGTCCGACATCCTGGATTGCTGTAGTCTGTGTTAGTAAACGTGCATGGAGCAAAGGCAACAGTTCACAGGATGACTTACCCTTCCATCTCAAAAAGGCATTGTGGCCAACAAACGGGGCCACTTCTCCTGAGCCAATGGAAAATCGAATAGATGAGTAGACCAGGTTTGTGAAGAAGGTGATGCCGTTCTCAAAGTAGTCGCCAGATACCTGCATGACACCGGTCGAGTGCTGGACAATGGCGACCTCGGGGCTCAGGTACATCTCGGCAGCACCATAGAGGAGGCAGTCAATGGGCTATTCAAATATCAGTCACTGTTGTATCTCCCACATTGAAGGTAGACTTACCACACGAGTATCGCAGTCGACAATGAGAATAATCTCACCAACCCGGATATTACCTTCAGCCATTGCCAGCGGGTTCTCCTCTAGCGCACGCGCCAAAGCCTTCTCGTAAAGCTCTTCCTCTTCATGATCACTGATTAGGTCGGTGTCTTTCTCAGACAGTCTGGCCTCAACCAACTCTTCGAGGTATCCTTCAACCTTGCGTGAAATGTTTAAAGCAAAGTTCATGTTGGAAGCCTTCTTAAACTTTCCCTCACGAACATATCCCTCTTCACCCTTGTGCTTAGGTCGGGCAACCCAACCGATGTGGTTATCGTGGTAGAAGTCGCGGCGTCGCTGGATGTCTTCTTCAGAAATACCAGCTCGCAGACCGTCATCATTAATGAAGATGCTTGCAGATCCACCACGAGACTCATAGTACGAGATGGCTGCCTGCAAACTGCGAATGGTGGGAATGATGACAGTGTCAAGACCCTCCTTGTAGACGGGCATCTGGATAGTAACCTTTGGGGGGACGAAGCCCTCAGCATAAGCTCGCTGGAGGCTGGGCTTATGGAAGGAATAGAATCGAGAGTTGGTGGAGGCACCTCCAATCGGACCAATGATCTGGAACAAATCCGTGAGGATGGTTTGGAAGAAGAAGAGACTGATCAAGATCAAGAGAGGCACGGGAAGGATGAGAAGGAGGCGCATATACGATCCACTCAGAAAGCACTCTCGAAGAATCTTTCCAATGTAGACGCCAAAAAGGAGACAGAACGACAAACACATGGCGAGACCAGTGAATACTGCAGAGGTGCGTATGACTGGACGGCTGAGAGATTCAGGACGTTCAAAGGCGGGGTCCTTTTCGAGGATGTCATCCGTCATCTCGTATGTGACTGTTGGGCCCTTCTCAAAATGAGGTGTAGAGGTCCCAACACTCCCAGTATTGGGCCATGAGAGGACCGAGGGGGGTGCTGTGGGCAGTTGAAGAAGGCTGGACGGCAATAACTCAGTACCCCAGACCTGTAGGAAATGTTAGCAGATGTTTTCTATGTTCCCACTGCCTCAGCTTGAACGTACCAGAGACAGGAGCCGCTCTTCGAAACGAGTAGCCTGAGGAATGATGTTTTGAATGTCATCCTGCCACACGAGTATGAGACGCTCTTGGCGACACACGCAGGCATACTGGAACTTCTTCACATTGGAAGATTGCGCCATGGCCAGTGACTCAACAATCTGAAGCTGCGAGCCATCCTTGAAACGAAGCTCCGTTTGACCAGGCGCGAGTGAACTAATGATGCCATCAAGCATCTGAGGGCGCATCGTCAGTGCGGCACCGAGGTTGAGTCTGACTACGGCATCCAGAAGCTGGCTGTTGACCGGGTCAGGAGAAGTCACATAGTGACCTCGTGTTTGTCGAATCAAGACTCCATTGCAGTCTTCAGAGTCACGATCAGGGGGGACCCAACCACTGGCAACAACCCTCTTGAAGATGTAGTTCACCATCTGTCAAAGTGTCAATATCTTCTTGCCATTGTTATGAACGAACGGCTGATTACTCACAGTACGGTATCGAAAGTTGTCATCGTAAACGACGCCCAGAGGCGGCATCGAATTCCTCTGGTCATGCTCAGAGACAATCGATGATCTAGAAGATTCATGGCCGACGGCCTCTGTGAACCGCCCCGGGGGGGACGGCGTCTGAGCTCGACTCATTGCAGCTCCGTAACGGTCCAACAGATCTGAAGCGGTCGATGTTGGACAAGCAGAACGGCTGGCAACCAGTGGGGGAAAAAAAGGAGATGGGTAGTCCAAGTGACCTCTCGCGCACCGGCTCTGGACAGTCGAGTAAGGAAACAGGCCTCCCTCTCCCTTTCGAACAAGCACAATCGAGGGAGACTTTTATTTGGACCGCGCTGTAGGCGTCGACTGTGGATAGGCCAGCAGCGAAAGGAAAACAGAGATAAGCGACAAGTTCTATGAACCCATTTGGTAATAGCGCCGAGTCAATAGTCCAAAGCCTCTCGTGAGAACTAGGACGCGGATACAAGGCATCGGATGCGGTATCCTCCGCGATCCCACGACGACGGCCATGCCGCTTTCCGCTGACGTGCCAAGAACACCGATCCGGCCATATCTCTCCTCGATCCAGCGCATGCACGTTGGATTTGCCTAGGACGGCGCCGAGCACGTTTGAGGCACAGTATCTGAACCCTTGTCGGATGAAGCACCGGTGAAGTCAGGCAAAGAGAGAGAGCCTAGGGCAGAAGGGGGAACGCAGTGCTATCTTACCGAGCATCAAGCCAAGTTCAGCTCACCGGCCACTAGCAGGTCGCCAAGAAGCTGAAAACGAAAAAAGAAAAAGTGTTGATATCGCCAACGAGCAGACGCCATCGAAGCTGAAAATCTCGTATTGTGCGCGTTGAAAACGGTAGTCGTGCAATATTAGCGGGCCATCATGTAAGTGCTCGGATCGAGACTACTTGACGAGCCAGGCGCCAAACCCAGTCGGCCCAGGTGGATATATCCATGCAAGCTTTGGGTTGCCGCCTCTGCCAGGGGCATCGGTAGCCCGTTACGGCCGAATCCGTGAGGGTGCAGAGGGGGAGCTTACGTTTGTGCCGATGCATTGGTCAGGCCATGACAGACGCCACTGCCGACACGTGCAAGGTGATGCTAGCGTGGCCGTCGTTGCAGTTGCAGGTCGACCGTGTGGCTCCCAGCACCGGCACCCAATTTGCCAAGATGCGGTGCGTCCAATGGTGTTGGCCATATTTTTAGGCAGACAGTGTAGTATTCGTATCATGAGGCTGACAGACAGCGTGGGCAACCGAGACAAAGATTCCCGAGATAAGCCATTCTTGCTTGCAGAAAGCCGTGGGACAGAAATGCCTAAGCAGGCCGTGTGGTCTCAATAGAAGAAGCGGTTTAGCCGCAGACTCAAACGGACGTTTCGTTGAAAAAAAAAAAAAAAAAGCCAGATCCCACAAGGACGAATTGGGAGACCTAGTAAAAAAAAAAAGGAATCCACTGAAATATTGAAGTTTCTGCTCCCCTTCACATGCTACGTGATGCCTGTTGATGCAAGGCGAAGCTGAAATGCCTCAGTTGTGCATGGCCTGGCCTGGCCTGGCCTGGCTTTGGACAGGGGGAATGCGGCTTACCAGGGGCGTTGGTGTTGGCAATTGAATTCATTGGTGGCTAGTATCTCAAAAAACGCATGCATTATCTATAATGGTGTGCCTGGGTCTGCCCGAGATAAGATTATAGCCGAGCAGCACTAAAACAAAGCAGGGGTACGGAACTGATTAGAGAGAGAGAGAGAGGGAGAGGGGCCGGACAAAGTGCTACGGCCCGATCTCGCGGAATACGGCAATATAACGCGCTGCAACCCAACGGCGCAGAGAAGACGCCTTCGATGCAGCAGAGAAAAAACGACCCACCACGCCCATCCACACACTTCCTCACATCTCGTCCGGGGCGCCGCACTTCCCAAGCTGCCACATCTTCACCGATCTCACCGTCATGCCACGTGTGTCGCCCTCCCCCCATGTGGGCAGCCATTTATCGGCCGCGCTCCAAAAGGTCCACTGCGCATTCGTGGCGTCGTTGATCCACGGCTTGTCCCCAGAGTCGTCGCTGTTGTAGTATCCGTTAGCCAGGTGTGCTCTCCAGAGCCTCCAAGCCCATTCGGCGGCGGCGGCGGGCGCTAGTGGCGCCATGGTGCCGAGATGATGCGTGCGGCGCAGCGGGTAGAGAAAGACAGGGGCTGGGAATAAGACTCACAGGAACCATCCGTTCGTGCCGCCAACGGCAACGTTCAAGATTAGGTAGAAGGGCTGGTCAAAGGGCGCGTTGCCAGTGGTCGACGTCGAGCTCGCCCACGGATTGGCCAGCAGCGTCTGGTTCTCTGACATGTCAGAGAAGCCGCCCAGGTCGTAGAGCGGCTTGCTCTTCTTGTACCCGATGAACAGGATCTGGTGCACTTTGCTGTCAATGTAAAAGTAAATGTACTTGTCCGTCCACTGCATGCCAAACGTGTGGAATCCCTTGGAGTAGTCGCCGCGCCGGATTTTCTTGGCTCCAGTGGTTCGCCAGTATGCATCCGTCGCGCTTGTAGGACCTAGCGTGGGTTGCGCCTGTTAGTCCATGGTCCACTACGAAAAACACAGGAAAAATCCGCAATTTACTTACCCCAGTGGGTTGTGCCGTAGTAGTAGTTGCGACCTCCCTCCGGATAGTGGCGGTCATTGCCTCGCGACTCCATAATGTCGATTTCACCACTTCGAGGCCAGGTGCCATAGACTGAATCCTCAGGCAACATCCAGATGGCTGGCCAGAGCCAGTCTCCCTTGGGGATCTTGGCGACGACTTCGACGCGGCCATAGCGGATTGTCTTCTTGCCCTTGGTGGACAGACGAGCCGAACGCACCGGCGGGATCATATTACCCTTGACCGGGTTGGAGGTGATGATGCACGATGAGTTCTTGGTGCTCGTGCAAGATCCGTCACCCCCCTTGCTAGAGAGATTGAGAGTATAGTTGGCATACATCTCGGCGTTCGTGATGGAGGTTGTCTCGTTGGTAAGGGTGGGAACAATGTGCAGACCCTCAGCATCGACATAGGAATTCCTCTTGTCGGTTGTGGTCCAGTCGAACGCACCATTTCCGAACCCGTCAAGCTGGACCTCGTGCGTCCAAACGCTGGTGTCCAAGGACGAGAAGTTATCCTCAAAAACGACACACATCTACATCGACCAATGTTAGACTTGGCAAATATGGTGGAAGAAGTGGTAAAAACTTACCGCTGGTTGTCGGTATGACCAACCCGTAAAGAAGGCAATGACGGCAGCGGCACAAAGGCCCAGCAGCAACAAAAGACCGACAATGAAGTTATTCCATTTCGTCTTCTTCATCGCCGGGTCTTGCAGCCATGGCTTCTCATACTCGGTCCTCAGGAGAGAGCTCTTGAACCGATGGCTGCCTCCCGTATTGGGAAAGTAGTTTGGCGTTGACGACCCCGACATGGAAGCACCAGTGTGACCCGAACTGGAAGCAAAATTGTGCTGGGATAAGTTATGAAGAAGCAGCAAGCTTTGCCTCTTTGGAGTTTCTTGGTCAATGGCAGTGCCTGGGTCAAGACTTTACTTGAACGGATGATTGCTCTTGTAAAAGTGAAATAAAATGGCAGGGGTCATCCAAAAGTGCAAGCGTCAAGAAATGAAAACCACGGGAACTGATTGGGGATAGTTGCATAGCCCGAAAAAGAACAAAAAGTAAGACCGAGCGATGCCAATAGCGTAAGATAGCTCTCTTCTACTCAGAAGATTGATCTGCGTCGCCCATTAACATATTGGGATGCATATCACTGGGGCAAATCAGCCCTGGGGGGCATTATAATTCAACATACTTCTTAGATAAGCTTGTGCTAGCTTGAATCATGCCCAAGCATAGACAGGTGTGTCCCAATCGGCCACAGGCATCGATTTGCCGGATGTGCGGATGCCAGACTACCAGGGTGAGGGTTGAGGGTATCATCGTGCGGAACCGCTGGCAGATCAATGTACAAGGGTGTCAAAATCGGGCTCTCAGGTTCAATCGAAAGCCCCAGGGTACGGGTCCCGGAATCACGCCGTGTTTCGAGGCCTGTGACAGGTCCAGCCGCATCAAAACCTCCGCTGCATCAATCACCAGGGTGCTCGCTTTGCTGGGTATTCGGATGCCTTGGGTTCAATAGTTCCAGGCCCTAAGATCCCGTTCTAGCTTTTCATCCGAGCCTTGAATGTTTCTATGCTAAGACTATGCATAGTGTCAATCAACAACCCCCTGGCGACATTCTTGGGTTGATATCTCTTCCATGTGCGATAGGCGTAATTTCGAACGGTTTTCAGCCAGCCACTATCTCATCCCATGGCTCGCCATGGAAGCACTGCATGAGAATCAGCTTATACGAAGTGCATGAGCTAGAGCAAGGCAATGCCACTATCGTTTGTCCGAGCTGAAGGCGCGGGACGAGGCAGCATGCCGGTGGATCTGATGATTTCGGCGAGGCCAGAGGGCCAGAACCTGTACAAGATTCAAAATACGGTTAGATTAATCAAGGTGCCATCTTGGCCGATGTCTACGCCTTTTCAATGGAGCCGCTTATCAGGGCCCCCTCGGAGTGGGTTGAGGTTACATTTTCGAAGATGCACAGCAGGATGCGAAGAGGCCAATCAAGAGCGCCGAAATTCGCATGATTCCACGCGTTCAAGATGGGGGCAGCCACGAAAGTTTTCCAATATTTCACGTTAGCGAGAAAAGGAAAAAGAAGCTTGATGTTATTAAGAGGCTCAGCGTTTTGATAGTGTCTACCTCGGCCCCATCATCTATACCGAGCTTTTGAGTAGCCACCCATTCTTCTTGTTCCCCCCACGGGCTTACCCGTCCCTGTCCAGACTAGTCAGTGGATCAACACCCGGGCCATGAGCCGACACCGCGCGTCGAGCTAGCATCTCACAGGGCGACGACAGGGGGAGGCTCTTCTGCGGGCGGCTCTGTCTGATATCGAATCCTGCAGCGACGGACGTCATGGTTCCCAATTGGGCAACGTCCGATACGGTACCGCTGAACTGCGCCCGTCGCCAACGGTGGTGCGGCGAGGCCAAAGATGAAGCTCGGCGGTTCCAAATTGGCGGGTTATTTCTGCCTATCGCGTCGTTTGCCGGCCTCGTGTTCGTGAGAAATGCTACCCAACCTGCATTTGGCTCTGCTGCCCGCCAAAGACACAGGTTGCCGCTCGAGATAACTTTGCATGTCCAGTTGGCACAGCCACTAGACAAAATTACACTCTAGGACATTGAAATCACACCATCGTGAAATGATTTCTCAGCTTTCGTCTTATCAAAAGTCTTCTTGATGCAGAGAAGCTGTCCGGTAAATTTAGATTGCCGTGTTAATACTGCACGAATCTCGTAAAACTCTATAACGGGTATAGCTAGCCCAAGACCCATTATTCACTCCCCCAGCCAATCCATGAAAACCCAAAATCCAATGCTTTTTAGACACGAGCTAAAAGGACACGCAGTGATTACAATCCAACCCTTGAATGATTATCATGAAGGTGCTTCCCCACTATGGCTACTGCACAAGTCGGCCCAGTCAAAATAGTAATTATTTCTAAAGAAAAAAAAAATCCTAAGGAGAATAAATTTATTTAGGTATTATTTTTTATTTATTTGACCAAAAGATTCTAAAACCTGCCATCTTTAGCAAGGGCCTCATGCGGCAAAATGTTGGACTGGCAATCATTCAAGGCTTTTATTATAGAGATGGAACCGAGATCGATCCTTAGACATCATGTGATAGGTTGACTTGCTTTGTCACCATGATTCCGTACGGAACTTCCTCGGTCCCCCTGTCACTGTCCCCAAGAATTTCCTTTTGGCTCTCCGTCTCGAACTTTTCATCGTCATGTTTCCCACCAAGGACTTGGGTGGTGGTGATGTTTCGACCATACTTGTCATAGGAGGGCCTGGAGCCCGTTCCATCCACGGGACTCCTCGTCCTCATTTCATAGTTGGGATCGCACTCCCTGTAGGTTCGTCGTGCGTTATTCGGGAGTCTGTGGCCGCCGGTGCCCTTATCGCCGCTGGGCCTCGAATCACCTCCAAGCTTGAAGATTCTGCGGAAGAGCGGTCTAAGGGTCATCAAACAGCCAACAGTGAGGCCGAGTCCGTCTAAGCATCAGAAATTGTTAGCGCGGGCGAAGCGACAAGCCAAAGCAATGAGAGCTTACTCTCGGCGTAGCCCCAGATGACAATGTCGCTGAGGGCATCTATTGCAGTTAAATTGTGAGCCCCTGTTTCTGAAATAAAAGGTCGCTTTTCGCACATACATAGATAGTTTTCTTGCGCAGTAAGATTGACAGTGTATTTGAGGCGAATGCAGGCTGACAGAGATGCAAAGAATCCCAGACCCAAGATACCTCCTACTGAGATTTTGGCATTTCGATTAAGCTGGACGTTCCAGAGGAGCGGAATGGGCATGAAGGCAGTGATCCAGTCTGTGCAAATATTCACCGCGGTGGTAGCATCTAATTTCTCTATAAGCATGAAGTGTTGAATTGGGTGTTTGAAATCGCTTACAGTAAATATTTGCCAGGGTTTGCTGAGGATGGCATTTCCCTCCATTTTTCAGGAGAGAGGATTTCCAAGCAGCGGCAACAGGGTCACAATGGAATACAATGTAGAAGCCTACAGACCAAACAGTCAGCCCAGCGAGAGTCGAATCAACGGTTTACTGACCAGCAATAAGGTTCATCAGTGTGAACATTCCCATGACACAGTATTGCACGTATATGTAGCCCTTTCGATTCTGTCGAGTACATTGTTAGCAGGACCTCATGCGCCTACAGCCCAAATGACACTGTGCTTTTGAGACGCGTTTTACCAAAACGGATCAAGGCGGCCTAAAGTGGATTGGAATGGAAATTGGACGAACGAACCTCGGCAATGCGAACAAGCGTCATTCCAATAGAAACTTTGACCAGAATGATGGTGGCGCAGTAAAAGACTTCGAATAAAAAGAACCACTGCCGCCACGTCAGAATCAGTCGCTCAGGTCTCGGTCACACAAGGTCATTGATGATTCTACCCACAAATAAACCCAGCTCTTGATAGTTTTCGTTCCCCGGTAGAGAAAGGGTGGCATTGGTAGCCCCGATACCTGTGAAAGCGCAGGCGATGCATGCAATAGAGAGCACGGTAAAAAACGGCAGTGCTGCCGTCATGAGCCAGTCCTCAACCGACCAATGCGAGTAGAGAAGTCTGGTATAGACCCGAAGAAAGAAGGTGATGTAGGCGACGGAGCATCTAGCAGATTCGGATTAGCGTCGTCGAAGAGGTGGCCTTGGTTGAGCTTTTGCTGTAAAGAACCGAGGATAACATGGAATATTGAAAAGCGGGATGGGAATCTCTGGCATTTCAAAGATACCACTGGGTAACCAAAAGTCATTTCAACTCACTATATATCAAGTTAGCTCAATTGTAAGCCTCAATCAGATTCGATCACTCTCACCATTGTAATGACAGCTGCGGCCAGGTTTGGCGCATGTCCCACAAAGAGTACCATGCTGCAATGCAAGACAGCGGCGTGTTGCAGACCCGATGGTGTCCCAGAACCTTGTGACCCCAGACAAGACGATTTCGTGCCCACAAATGGTTGATTACTTTTCCGTTCCCAAGCAAATGAAACTTCAGAGACCCATTTACGGGGCCAATGGTGGGCGCTCCTCTATTTGTATGGGGTTTGCCTTCAATGGCGTCTGCGTCCCCCCCAGACGCAGATCTCCCAGGAACGAGTGGAATGCTAATTGTGGCGAGCTGCTAGATGCAGGTACGGCTTAGACGGATGGGCAAATTCTCTTGGCCCTCAACGGCACCAATTGGTGCGCCATCAGCCGCGGAGAACGATCCATGTCCGCGTTCTCAGTGTGGGGTACCACCCACACTCGCACCCTTATTTGACCAAGATCGATCCGGATGGCCCTGCTCCCTGGAAGATCTCGCACGGAATTAGAATAGGGCCTGGAGATCACCTCCTACATGGTGCAGCTTAAATTGGATGATGTAGTAATGCTCACGCCACTGGAATCTCTAGGGGAGCCTGTCCCATCATCGTCGGTGACGGATTCCTTGCTGAGAACTTCCATGAGTATGCCTTTCAAAGTATCATGCGGCTGCATCTCATTATGTCACCTTGACATGATGTACCTGCGTTGGATCTTCCAGCGTTAGCTCAGATTGCACCACGAAATGATTACCAAAAATCGACAAGCTCTAGAATTTCCCCTTTCCTTCTTTCGCAGGGACTCGAGACGCGACTCTCAGGGAAATAAGACAAAAAGTTGAACTAAACTTTTACTAAAACCCGGTTGACATATTCGGCATCTCGACTAACATGCTGCATGTGGGGACACTCTCAAGCCAAGCCAATGACAAAGAATGGCCACCACTTGGAGCGGCACTCCTCGGCTCAGGAGCTCCGGTGTGTAATGAGAAAATAATGGGCCCAGCTTGTCAAAAAGCGGGGGCTGGACGGAATCATTCGGCGAAACTTGGCCGTCTAACCCAATTGCTGAACCTTGATGGATCGGCGTGGCGCCTAACCCACTGGATTGGTTCAATCGCTACCGCGAACGAGTCATTCACGACTTTGCCAGGTTGAGGCTCCTCGATTCAAGAGAACGCCCTCCGTTAACGAAAAGCCAAGAATCCGTGCCTGACGAAATAAAATACGGATCAATAGACAGCGACTACCACGGCCTTTCAGATCTAGACCGTGTAATAAGGGGCTTAGATTGATATTAAAGCCCATCAGACTGAGCTTGGTGGCTTTTGAGAATTTTAGATTGACCTAGATCGACCCCAACTCATATGTTGTATCTCAAGGCAGGACGGATTGCCTTGTCTATTTCTCTCATCGATGCTTTCCATTGAAGTTCATTGTCTTTATAGAAATAATCGACTGGGTATTAGTATTTTTTTAGTATTAGTATTAGTCTTTTGTTAGTAAACGAAGTAATATACTAATTCGTGCTATTTACAACCGTGCCAGTCCCCCGTTCTTGGTCTTCCTTCCGACCCCGATGTGTGAAATTTGTGACCGTTGGAGAAAGAAATCCCATGGACATATTAAATAATAGTTAAAATGACCGTTCAAAAACCGGACTGTTAGGCTTTTTCATGATGATGATTTGACTCGAGGCATTGGCGGGTTCATACTGAGCGATATGTTACGAGTGGTGTCGGAAATATCCGTGTTAGGAGGCGGGTTTTCTTCAATCTTCATCGAAATGCATTCTGGGATTAGAATCTCGACAGCCATGTCAATTTTAAGTAACTAGAAGAAACGATTACACTCCAAAATGAACATAAGGAACCCAGCTCATTGGCTTTTCATCCTCATCAATCAGCATAACATCTCTAGCCGGTCCGCCATTCCTGGAACCACCATCAGTAGCTTGACCATTGTTAGTTGATAAATTTCTAATCAATCTCCCCAAATCTTGATCCTGGTTTACGATGGACTCTGTATTGAGCCAGCGATCTCGAAGGCGTCTCGCAGCATCATGCAAACCTCGCGAGACCGACCCATCGGTCATTCCGCCATTTACGATACCTTCATATGTCATCTTAGCCACATCCACGCAGAGCGCGTCATTCACTTCCCACAAAGTACCTATAACGTGGCGAAACCCCGCCAACTGGCAGCTGCTTATCAGATGCACTGCTTCGTCAACAAACCTCACCTCTTCGATGCGACCGGTTCCGCATGCCGAAAGGTAGGCCAGGAACGGCGAGCTCTGGTGCAATTTTAGCTCCAGAAGGTCCCCGACGGTAAGCGGATCACTCCCCGCATCCTTGAGCAGTAGCTGGCTTTGCAGTGGATTGCTCTGGCTTGTGTAGCCGTGACCCGCAAAATGAAATATCTTGCACTCGGCCAAATGCGACAGAATCTCTTTCTTCTGGGGAACAGGCTTGATAGAATCTAGATTCATTAATTTGCACACATCTTGGACCACGGACACTTCTTCGGCCGCAAAAGGTAGGCTAGAGCTTCCCGGTGTGTGCTCCATGGCGACAAGAAGCAACTTGCCAGTGGGAATGGACACCGAAGGTTGCCGACGCCCTAGAATGATTGCCTTGATAGAAGAACTATAAGAAGAGATGACTCTATCCATGACTGTCTCGTGGCAGTTTCTGGAGTGGTTTCCCGCGGCGTGAATAGGGAACTTGCTCATTTCTCCGGTAGGGATCCACCAGATGTGAGGCCATTCGTCGTCGGGTGGGGGACTGTGGAACCCTAGAGCTTCGAGAATAGGGTATCCAACCACATTCCACAGCCAGGATAGCGTTTCGGAAGTACCTAACTCGCCTCCTTGTATTCTTTGAGCAATATCGTGCAATGTGAGGTCCGGCAAAGGCAGGAGCCTGATGTTATCATGTTCCAGAAGTATCGCGTCGCACCGAAGGTCGCTTTCATTGACCACAACAATAGGACCGAATCTTGCCGCCTCCTTCATTTCTTCTTCGGTAGGAGCCTTCCACGAAGCCTCGTTAGAATTTTCGGGATCAGTATGACTGAGAAGCAATCGCAACTCATTAGCAGATTGACCATCTCAGCTGAGTATGTTTCTGTACTTACCCTGAAGCAGTTCCTTGGGTTAGTTCAATGGACGATGCCATGATACAACGGCCTTGTTCAAGCAGGCTAAGTGCAGCCAGAGGGTCTAGGTTCGCGTTTGCAGCTGCCGCGATGCCATCAATTGCAAGCCCGGTGATTTCGCTGAGTACCTCTTGTTTGTCCACATTGGAGAGAGATTGTAGATTCAGGTCTTGGATAAGCTCGATAGACGTTTTCGAGGCTTCATATGCTTGCTTCCAGTCAGGGAGGTTTGCACAGTACGCAACCAAGGCTCTGCCAGCGTAAACGCGCGCGCTTGCAGGTGAGTGAGAATGGTTGAGCGCCAACCGATGGTTCGATATGGCCTCTTCGAGGTCGGCCTTGTCCGAAGTGGTGATGTATTTGTCCCAAAACCGAAGCGCAAAGTTGTTCAGTTGCTTGGCTAGGTCAGGATGATCGTCCGGTGTCAGTGCTATGGCCTCTCGCCCTAGTTGGATAGCTTCTTCCAAGTCGACCAGATTTTCATTGAGTAGAAATCGTGCACCAAGCAGATTCACCATTGTGTTCAAATGCTTTATCCTGTCCAGGCTGCCATTTTGCGTTACGTTCAACGCCGTTCTCGCGACCGTGACGGCTTCCTCTAGGTAATCCTGTTGGCCAGTTTCTTCATATCGCTGACTCAACAAAAATGCCAAACTGTCGCAGGAGCTTGCCCATTTTGAATCATCTTTAGGAGTTGCCTCAGTAGCATCCCGCAAAATTTGGATGGCCTTGTCGAGGTCAGCTAGATCCCCACTTCGAATAAACTTGTCACCAAGATGAAGTCCAAGGTTGTGCGAAAAGTTTGCCCAGTCGGCATGTGGTCTTTCAACGAGTTCCATGGCATCTTCAGTGACTTTTATAGCTTCCAATACATCGGGGAATGAAGAAATAGCCCAGTATCGGTCTCTAAGTAGCATTCCAAGCTCATTAAGATGATTGGCCTTTTCCAGGTCGTTCTCTGGTGTCAAGTCAATTATTTCTCGTCTAATTTGGATTGCTTCTTCAATGTCTCTCAGCATTCTTCTGTCAGAATATCTCTTACTGAGCCGACCGCCAAGCTTGCTCAGTTTTTGCATTCGGTCTGGGTGGTGTTTTGGTATTTCTTCCACAATGGCCCGCCCCTCTCGGATCGCCTCGTCCAAATCAGCCATCGTTGGGTTTTTGCCAGTGCTTGAGTAGAATTATGGCCCTTGGATGGTTCTCAACTAGCCGCGCGAGATTTAGACCCTAATAAACCTGTATTTTTTAAGTGTTCAGAGCTGGGGATAAGGCATCCACTTGGTAAAAATGGGGGCATCAATGCATCAGGGATTATTCACTTACGCCTGGCCGAAAGGGATACAGTCCGGTACCACTCCACACCTCCAACCAACTTGATGGTTCCGCACTAATGCAGGGATCTTTAGTGGCCGCCGTAATTATGAACAGGTCGCTAAAATGCCCTTATTTCAGTGTTTCACCTGAATCGATGCTGCTTGTTCACTGGAATCTGGTTATACCACGCCACGGCAGAAGGGGATCAGAAATGAGACTATCGTGCCCAAGATGCGCAAATTATTGCTTGGGTCACGTCATCTGTGGAATCTTGGCCAATTAAAGCGCTTGGACCCCTCAGCTGGTCGTCGTCGCAGCTGCAGCCTGATCACGCTGCAAGCCCAACGTCAATATCTGACATGTAACTATTCTCGTGTTACACAAGCGCTGTCCTCAATTTGCAAGTTTAAAATCTTGAGATTGTGAGCTAGTTAAGTACCAATGATCCTCTTACCTTCTTGCCAATACTTCTACGTTTACCACAAGCAAGCGATGTCCTTTATCTAGCTGGAAACATCAAACAGAATGCCGTTTACTAATCTGCGTATTTTCGTGCTTCGCATCCAGCTACTCCATCAAAACCCTCCATATCATCAAGAAGCTCAGTGATTAGCCCTGAGCCCTCAGCCAATTGTGTCACGGGCCAAAGGTCCAGCTTGTAAATTTGAAATAGTTTCCGATGCCTGCCGAGAATCCCATGAGTTGGGCTCCAAGAGATAGCATAAGATTATGGGCCAGACCAGCGCACTTCAACAATATATGTAAGCTCCAATCTGTATGCAACCCGTCTCTGCCAGTGACTGAATCCAGTAATCGCTGTAATCAAGCTATCCAGACATTTTCTTTCATAGGTGACCATACGAAGTACGCAAGTTCATCAAGCCAGCATTTGGAAACCCCTTACTGAGCGGAACCAAGCGGCGCGCCGCGTTTTGCCGTTTCAGGCTGACTTAAAACAGCCCGAGTGGGAACATTGGGGGCGCGCATAACAGCGGTGGCAAACACGGCAGCACAATTCCGGGACACCCAGCTTTTCAAATGCCGACGGCGCATCTTCCTGCCAAGCCAGCTGACAAATTCCGCCTCAACATTGAGCTGAGGGAGGAGAGAAGTGTGGTTGAGTGGATTAAATGACGACAACAGCGGCCAGTTAGCTTCAGGCCTTTGGACAGCATTTCTTTTCTTTTTTTCTTCTTCTGTCTGTTTACGCGAGGCAAGCCCCACCCGCAGCGCGCATCAATTCCTCGGGTAACAGACTAGGCGTTGTGGGAGCGGAAGATCCCTTCGGCGGAAAAGCGTCGATTGGCGGGCGGGAATACCCGAGACGGCATGGGTCTTGATGCATGACCAAGAGACGGGATCTGGCTGCCGATCTGCCAAAGTTTGGCTATAGAGAGCTAAAAATGACCCTGTTGCCATACTAAAGCGTCGATGGATGACAACGGGAAAGAGTTATGGCGTGATGAATCTCCAGGTCCCTTTTCCGAATGTCGTCGACTCGACGGCTCAAAGTTGGTCGATGGGACCGATGTGGCAACGGCCAAATCTGGGAACCTTGGCACACGCCGAATGTGGCGTCTGTGGGTGAAAAAAGGTACGTCATTGGGCCATGTTTGAATGCCTCACTAATGCATTGTCCCGTTTCTGGCACCATGCATCATGGCTACGCCACGGAGATATCACTTGGTGTAACATCTTGGCTACACACCATTGGTAATGGCTGCAAGACCATTCGGCCAGGTAACCTTGTCACGGATCACCTGGTTGATAACGACCGAAGATCCCACTAATACCATAAAAGGCCCCTGCCATCTTTTCCCTTGTTCTTCTTCCCCAAAGTTAGCCACCAAGTTAAAATGGCCTTCAATTACCTACCAGGGAATATTTCCCTGTTTCAAGGCATCATATTATTCCTCTCGCTTTCCCTTTTATATTTCGTTTCTCTGGTCGTGTACCGCTTATACTTTCACCCTCTAGCCAAGTTTCCTGGTCCATTCTGGGCTCGTATATCCGGTTTTCCCGCATATCTGCATACCCTCAGAGGTGACAGACATGTCTGGTGCTGGCTTTTACAACAGAAATATGGTGCTTCCCTGCTCTGAAAATGATATACCGAAAAGGCACTGACTCTACTTCTCCATAGGCCCCAGCTTCCGAATCGCCCCGAACAGTGTCCTGATCAACACACCGACTGGGCTCAAAGCAATTTTTAACAACCAAGCAAATATTACAAAGTCGACGTATTACAAGGCGTACCCTCGAACCATTGACACAGTCAATACCTGGAATTCCGTCAACAAATCCGTCCATGCACGAAAGCGACGCGTCCTAGCACATGCCTTTTCCGAAAAGTCGATGCGGTCTGCGGAGGAGTTCATCCACTCCAACGTTGATAGATGGTGCGAATTGGTCAGCCTCGAAATAGCGGATGGAGAATGGACGAAGCCTTTGAACATGGCAGACTGGGCAAACTATCTTATTTTCGACATCCTGGGCGACCTTTGTTTCGGCAAGTCTTTTGATATGAAGGAGCCGGAGAGTGAACTGCAATACCTCCCAGATTTGTTGACTGGATTTTTGCAAACGCTACACCCGGTAAGTAAATTCCGTCATAAAAGGTCCCATGCGATATGGAGATTGACTTTACAAGATTGCATTTTCTCCGTTTGCTCCACTGTGGGTGTGGTTGAAGCCACGAGGCCTCAATGCTCTTTTAGCCAAAGCTGCACCTCCTGCCGTGACGAACTGGCAGAATTTCGTGGAAGATTGCTTCACCAAGCGAGCAAAGGCTGAAGAGGACATCAAAAACGGCCTGACGGTTGAGAAGGAACCTCGCAAAGACTTCTTCCATTACTTGATCAAAGGGAAGGATCCAGAGACAGGATTGGGCTACAGCCTCGAGGAGCTATACGGGGAGACCGAGACGCTTATCATTGCAGGCTCTGATACAACATCCATCTCTTTGGCCGCTGCTGTGTTTTATCTTGTAAGATTCCCTGACCTGCAGAAAAGGCTCGCCAGCGAGCTGCGATCTTGCTTCACCAACTTGGACAGCATCAAAGGAGGGCCAACGCTCTCATCATGTCAGTACCTCCGAGCGTTTATCAATGAGACGTTGCGTCTTAGCCCGCCAGTACCTGCCGACCTCGAACGAGAGGTTTGCCAGGGAGGCGCAGTGATTGACGGCCATCATGTACCCGAGGGTGTCAAGGTTAGCGTGGCCCACTACTGCATTCACCTCAATGAAGATTACTACCAGGAACCCTTGGTTTTCCGACCAGAGCGCTGGATTATCCAGGAACAAGGAGGCGATGCTGTGTCACCTCAGGATGTCGCCAGGGCCCAAGGAGCGTTCTGCGCCTTTTCGGTCGGGCCACACGGTTGCATTGGGAAGAATCTGGCTTATCTTGAAATGAGCATCATTCTTGCCAAGATTGTTTATCAGTTTGAAATCATCCAAGCATCTTCGAAGAATCTTGGTGGAGGGAGCCCCGATGCTAGGCCTGGTCGACAAACGGTGGATCAGTATCAGTTGCACGACATATTTGTGGCGACCCGCGACGGGCCGATGGTGAAGTTTAAGAGGAGAGAATAAACATGTATGTTTATGAATTGGAAACTTGATTAAAACGGCATTTCTTTCCCTAATTATTGCAAATTGTCCAACTTCAACATGTGCAGCCGATTGCTGCGATGTAGAGACCATCAATATTAGCATTCAATAAATGGCTGTTTTAGTGAAGCGATGTCTCTAATTGTGCAAGAGCAGTCCACATTAAGTGAATAAACAATTTGCACATCCTTCCCCGTGCGCAATGCTAACCCAATCACGCAGATTTAACGTCACTCCTAAGCATCTTATCTTTACCACAGCTGAGGCTTGCTTAGCGTGAAAGCTCGACATAGGTTAGTCAAGAGTTTGTCATACACCAGCCTGCAAATTAGCTCCGATCGGCTCATCATTAACACAAACGCCTCCCCTTTTGATCCATATTTGTTCCAAACTCGGGTCCTCACAGTCATGATATAAGAGTAACTTGTAGAAAACATGGGCCGGATATTTGGCCATGATGTATTCGCTTTGAATTCGGGGTATTCGTTTTATATTACAAAAATATACTTTTTCTTTTTTTAGAAAACCATCCATTTAGTTGGACACATAGTGAGCAACGTAGGCCACTTCCATCATGCTACCTGAACCTCCCCATGTACTGGCGTTGGGAGCACCGGCCTATAACGCTGTTAGCTTGAAGTCTTGATCACTTGGGGAAAGCCGCAGCTTGCAAAAAACATACCCAGTCTCCGCCCACAGCGACGTTGAGGATAACATAGAGAGGGCTCTGACACACAGCGGCCCATACCGTGGAGTTGTTGATCTGAGAACCGGTGATCTTATTAAACTGAACGCCATCCTTCAACCAAGTGATAGACTGGTCCTTCCACGAGTCGCTTCTGCGGTCAAACTGAACTCGCCAGCTGTGGTAGAGGTTGTCGCCGAGGGTAGTAGCGCCAGTGAGCCCAGAGGGCTCATTGCAGATACCTCCGGGGCTCTGGTCGCAGTGCAGAGCGCCGGACACAGTCGTCTGGCCGTTGATGTTCTCCATGATGTCGATCTCTCCGGTGGCGGGCCATGTTCCTCCGTGTCGGTACGAGTTTCCGAGAATCCAGAAGGCGGGCCAGATGCCCTGCTTGTTCTTGGTGGGGTTGCCAGCAAGGCGAAGTCGAGACTGGATGACGGTGATCTTTCCGGGGGTAGGGGTAAACTTGTAGTTGCTCTCGACACGGCCCGAAGTCCAGTTTCCAGATGAGTCTTTCCTGGGAATGATCTGCAGAGTGCCCTGGCCGCTGATTCGGAGGTTGTTGATGCTCTTCTTGTACACCTGGACCTCGCCATTGTACGTCTTGCTATTCTGGATCAGGTTCCACTGGCTGGTAAGCGGCAGCGTGTTGGCATCGCCGTTGAAGTCGGACACCCAGGCTGCCGTGTAGCCGCTGTAGGTGGGTGGTCCCCAGGCCTGGGCCACAGAAAGGAGCGAAAGAAGGACTGTAAGGACCTGCATGGTCAAGGTAAAAGAGCGTAATAAGGTAATGAGTGACTGGAGCGAGTGAGGCTGCTGCTGAACAAGAGCCTCATCCCAAGGCCGGGCAGCCACTTTTTAATGTAGTCATCTCCTCATTCCACCAGTTTGGTATTGCACCCCTTCTGCCACGCACTCACTGTCAATAATTCAGGGTCCTGGTGAAGCTAGCCGTTCGCTTCCGCAAGTTCGGTTGCGTTCCTCGGGGCTGGCTCACGCGGTGCTCGTTACTGAGCCAGTCAAGGCCGTCCTACCCGGCTGTTTGGCTTGATAAGGACATTGATCCGGCTGACCAAGCCAGGCTTTGGGGCAGCTGAAATGCCACATTCAGAATCATTCCAACGCCACAACCCGACGCCGCACTTTTTACCAAGCCTCTTTTGGCCATGAGGCATGCCACGCACCGTGAAAAAACATTACACAGCCAACAGTTGCCTGAGAGGCCACGGTCTAGCCTGTGGAGCTTTCAGGGGCCGAGAATCGATAGTGCCATCCGGTTCCACCCTTGGCTCACATCCCGGAAATACCTCCCTCGAGACGGCGCAGGTACAGCCCAACGAGCCTGTAGGCTCCATTTTAGCCTACACTGCCCCTGTCAGCGTCCCAGGATAGAGGCAGGAGAATTGGCAGCCTTTGCGATCATTGTAGATTGAGTTCAGCGATGATCCTCCGGGGCGGCGATCATGACTCGGCCGTCAGCTCATACACTGAAAGCCGTCCGCCATGGTACGACACCAGTGCCTTAGTCGGGCGGGAATTTTCCGGGAACACCAACGCACGAGTTTTCATATGGCCGCAGTGCCGATTTTTCCAGATGACTTGAAGCCACAAAATCCAGTGACGCGTCACCTCCAAATTTTTTTAGTTAGTCCTGGGCCATTAGCAACCAAACTGTTTAGCGTGAGCCTTTCAACCCTGCAGGAACCCATGTTCCAACTCTTGCGACTTGCCAAACCTTCTTTTTGCCTGTCCACTTTAATCGCCAACGTCCTCGCTGTCGTTTGCTGGGTTGGTCCTGTTCATTTTCTTGCCTCGCTTGCCGTCCTTTCACGCCCGTGGGAGCAACCAGCTGCATCATCCTCTCACATGTGGACCTTTCAACTCGCATAAATATTGAAAGCATTCATCAGTGGGGCTGTCAGCTCCATCCTGCCTCCCCAAGATGGAATAAGCTATTGGAAGCTATCGATGCTTGGCAGGAGCCACGTCAGAGTGAAGCTGAATTTGAGCTTCTGGGATGCACGTTGCTGTGCCCAGATTCGACAGCACAATTCTTGCTTTGTGTGACCCTAGTGTGTCAAGTGATTCCTGAACCAGAAAACATATATCCTTTCCAGTCAAAATCTAGCGATCAACAATATGAAGTACTTTGATGCGAAATGATACGAAAATTTATTGAAGGAATCATTGTGAAATGTCTTTTTTTTCCTCGTGATTTAGTGGCAACTTTACCAGCCCCTTTCAAGGTAAAGACACAGAAACTCCGCTTGCTTTCAACCATAGGGTGACGCATCCACATCATGACCAGTATTGGCTGAAACACATCGATACCGTATCCACGAATCCTCATTGGAGAGCTCAGACGCTCAGACATTTGCAAGAGCAATAGCCTCATGGGCCTGCGTCATCTCGGTCATGAATGCCCAGAAAAACGGGTCAAGGTACCCACAAGCTGGGCGCGCTATACCTGAGAGCCAAGAAGTTTAGCAAAACAAGGCAATAGCCTTACAAGACTTGCCAGGGTGTTTCAATAGTCTCTTGTTCCGGGGGTTGTGGGAACTGCCTTGTCGGTGTGCATATTCCAGCCTGCAACGGGTGAAACGATTTGGCTGTCGCCTGGGTGGCAAAAATAGCTTCTACTGGAGGCTTTAACAGTGATAATATGTATGAAAATTCAGTCTGTAGCCCAACGCATAAGACGAGTATCTCACATCATACGTGTGTATCTCCAATATCACGTAGAGGCTGCACCCAAAACTAATCTATGTGGCACGCTTTTGATTTTTGAGAATGAGGACTAGAGTATCTACATACAGTTATTCCAGTCCCCTTTTAAATATCAAGATCATAGCAAAAATGCAGATTGAAGCAAAAGCATAGCAGTCGCAATATAGATGATAAATATTTGTGGGTGCCGGGTTGAGGGTGACTACCCTAGACACGTTGGCTACTAAGTTTTTTTTTCACATCTAAGATGTGTTAATATGATCGCCATTCCATATCTCGAAATATTGTATTAAACTGGCATAAATCTATGTAGGGCCATGCTAGGTTTCATGTATTATTTATTCCTTGTGCTGGCTGACAAGGTTGTGGTATGACTGGGGTGACCCTTTCGACCATCGCCAACGCGCAGTAGGTGCAAACCACTGTATTTTGCCAACTACGAAGCGCTAAGTCAACGATGTAATTTTTCCCAGTGAATATATAATGCTATGAGCATTTAAAATTTTGTAAATTTAGAAAGCAATACAAGCTGTATTATTCGTTGTTTGTCTCGGTTTTTTTTTTTTTTTTGCCTAAATTAGGGAGGCAGGGCACTTCCTGCTGGGGCAGGCTTGCGCCCGCCCAGGGTTTTTATGTGCTTCCAATACATTTACAGAACAACCTCGTCGGCACTCTCTTCGTTTGTGATTACTAGTTGGAATGTCATCCTCGTAACCAGCAGCTCGTTGCAATTCCTTCGCTAATTGCAAGTTCTCGTGAACTCTTCATCAAAACTGGGGTCACAGGACTGTTGGATACTTGCCGCCTCAAACTCCAGGCTCACGTAAATTTGACAGCCCTCACCAGCCATGACTCTGCCCGCGTCCTCGCTCCCTCCATACTTGAGCACCTTTTGCGCCATGCTCTCCGCGACAGCGTCGTTCCTGGTTGGGTCGTTGAGGCTGGTGTTTGTCCGAAATTTGGAGAACCCAGCCACCGCTGCGTAGCCGAGGCGCCTCGCGTACAGGAAGGCGATTTGCTCGTCAATGGCGTTGATGTACTGGCGAGCGCACGCCAGCTCGGCGGTGCTGTTGCCCGAGTTGCAGATGTCGGCTACGGGCACGGCTGAGAGAAGCCCGAGATCGTAGGGAGCCGTGGTCGCATCATTCTCGGAGCCGGGGTAGTTCTGCGCCGTGGCGTTTTCCGATGGGTTGTAGTGGCAGTAGGATGCCGCAGCGACTAGCGGAAAGCCGCAGAGGAGGAGAGATGGGCGCATTGTATTTGTGTGTGTGTGTGTGCAAAATGGGGCCGAGTTCGCGACAAAATAGCAGCGACTGGCTGGCCAACTTTGGAGAAAAATTTGGCGAGGCTAGCGTTGTTTAATATACCAGTCTTTTGGCGTCGCCAACTTAGTCAGACGCGAGCATTTAATGCGTGGACCCCTTAATTTTATTGGATCGTGGCTCGCCGTCAGAAATTAGCTGGCGTTTAATGGGCTGTATCCCTGCCGGAATGACGTTGTCGAACATTCTACGGTCGGATTTTACTGTATCTGATGCAAACTTGGTGTTTTTAATTTGCCTATATCTACTCGTAGAAAGCAATGGAATGCACAAGTCATTTGTTATCAAACCTGGAGACGAAGATTCCCTGGTGCGTGCAAAACAGTCATTGGATTCTTTTTTGTGCGCCACACATCGCACATCGCGCTGCAGGGGACGCGGCAGAGAGTTGGGCCTAGCAATGAACTAGGCCAATGTTGTGCTCTGGCAATAGAACTCTATCAGAATTGACTTTGCAAATGTTTCTCTCTCCACAATGCACGGTTTCAGAATCTAGAACGCTAAAATTGATAAATTAGAATATTGCACACGTCGAAAAGAATTCTCTCAGGCAAATTATTCGTGGTGGTTTCGTTGAATCCGTTGAAGGAGTTTCTATCAATCTCCAAACCCCCAAAGACATGCACCTGGAGGAGGAATACCCGAGAATTTTCGAGCATTACCAAGCAATTAGACGTCAAGGAAATATTTTGGCCCACTGCTACGAGGATGGCATCCGTTCTGATCGCGTTAAGTGGAAGCATGTTATGAAGATGGTGAACAGGAAGTTTCCTGAAGTGGAATCGGAAATCCTGAAGGTGTTGAAGGACTTAAATGAAAAGGTAAAAGGGAAATAATCTGGAGTTGGACGGAGTGGGATGGAATGAAGGACAGAAACTGGGCGTTTTGGGCGTGGTACATATTACTTGAAGGCGATGCCAGACAATCGGCAGAATAATACGGTGACTTGTCTCCTATTTCATGTGTTCTATTTTTTTTCCTTGTCATCGTGCCAAAAAGTTGGTGGATCATTCTAATCAACTCATATGAGTTTGCATCGTAAAAATTCTATGAGATGTCCTTTTGTAAGCTTCCCCTCTATTGAAGAGTTCATGGATGATTCTTAACAATCTGTAAGAACTTGCATTGCGCGCATTCTTTGGGATGTCTCTTTTTAAGAAAGAACAAAGTTTCTGGCTCTAGTGTTCTACTCTAAGTTTCGAAATGATGGTAATAAGTAGTAATACTCCGCTATGGTTTCTAGACTGTTGTCGTGATGCTGTGTATATGGTATTGGTGGAGTGGGTTGCCCATCAAATAAATGTTTCTGTGAGTTCTTTAGGTGAATGGCGGAATTGGTGTGTTTTTCGGTTTTATAAGGGGTGCGCCTTGAATTTTGGATTTCACACCAAAACTGGGGATGAATCACTTTTTGTCGTGTCCATTGTCAAGTAAGTAGAGTTTGGGTGCACACTACAGGACTACCTTCACAGCCAATGTCTGGGCCATGTTCATCATCTGGACGGTCATTAGTTTTGTCCTCTGACGTCCAGATGCCTCAACATGGCCGGTGGCAGCAGGTCTATTTCACATCAGCCGGTGCTCACAACAGACGACGGCCACGATGAACGTCGGCGGCGGCGGCGGCCTGTAGCAGCTCGTAACAGTAGCTATAAGAGAGGTAGATAGACTTTCCTTTGAGTAAACTAGAGCTTCGTTATGCACCGTTCATCATAGCTTGTGACAACAACCTTCATGCCCGCTACCGTTACCGTGACCAAGGCGCCTACCAAGACGGCCAGCGGCTCCACAGAGACCATCACCAAAACCACGACCATGAAAAAGGTCAGCACCAAGATTCCCGCTGCCGTGACCGCTAAGAACGGGTCCTGTCCAAATATTGCCAAGATAGCTATGACTGCTTGCGTTAGTATTACAAGGACCTTATCTAGCAAGCCAGTTGGCATAAAGTTCTCTAGTATTATTCTATGTAATAACTTTTGCTTCTTTTCCCGAGATAATTTACTTCCATTTTTAGCAATTAGTAATAAAATTACTTAATAGTGTTAAGCATAAATATCTAAATTAATTATAAAGCCATGTAAAAGGGCGGAAATCTTGAGGCACATGGTACACGTATTTGGTTGAGCATAAATTCAACCATGGGTTTAAAAGACGGAGAATCAGCCGAGTTTTCCACAACCTAACAGTAAAATGATATAAATTATGAGCAAGTCCTTTTTGAGCGCACCTCTTCCTGACGAACAGGTGTTATTATTTCATTCAACCATTAAAATCATACATGCATCATTTTAATTCTCAAGATCCGACCTCTCGCTTTTCCGATCTGCATCCTTGATGCGGACCAACTCCGTCTCATCGCTCTCATCGTAAGAAACGACGTATGTCCTTGATAAGATAATTTCATTGCGGCTTGCCGGAGTCTGAGTGTTGTCGTTGCTGCTTTGGATGGTCGAGCGACCACTCTTGCCAGTACTGAAGTTGCCGTATGTGCCCCTCGTTGTTTGGACAATCTTGGGAAACAACCGAACAAAAGCAGAACGGAGTGACGGCATGCATGTGCAAATCTCTCCCACGGCAATCTCGATAATCGACCACCGTGTCACCTCCACAAAGTCCCAAGTCTGATTCTCCGTCTTTCCGAATTCGACCAGGAAGCGAAGTCTAATAATGCTGATGACGGTTACACTGGAAGCCAAGGTTAGGGCCTACATGGCTCGAGATTGTAGGAGGAAACAAGCTCTTACCCTGTGCCAACAAAAAACATCAAACCAACGCCTACTTTCTTCTTCCAGTCCAGTTTCAAGTTTCTAATCTGCGACAAGGGGATGGCCAGCATCCAAACGTCAAGTGCGACACTGATGGCAGCGTTGGACCAAGTGATAGTGTTAATGCTATAGCACATTCCCTTTTGCTCTCCATCCCACTTGTTCCAAAAGTAGGAAATGGGTCGACATTGAAAGATGACAAGGATAGTGAAAGCAATACCATACATGGTATTGAAGACGACGGTTCCCCACAGCAAAAGCCGAGGTGTCCTTGTGGGAAAGATGCGCAGGCAGAAGAAGAGCATCGACATTTTGACCCACGTAAGGTGGGCGAAATAGAGAACCGCCAAGACGTAAAAGAATTTTCCAAAGTCCCCCAGCTCTCTGAATGGTACGGTCCAGACATCCTTTCCGAGGCCGTTGGCCACTAGGCCCCATTGGTTGACAGCCAGACTGGCAATGCTGGATATGCCAGTCAGAAGGATGAACAAATCGTCGAGACCGTATTCGATTTTGAACAGAAACTTGAAGAGCAACCGCTGGATAATACAAAAGCAGCCGATTACTCCAATGGTGTTGGAAACAATAACGTGGGATGAGGATCGGTCGCGGATGGGGGCGTCGCAGTAGGTCATGCTTATGTTTTTGGTAGCTATGCGAAGCTGGTCAACGCTGGTAAATTACCTGCTAAGTTCGGTTGACTCACTGAGTGATTCTTTAATGGTACAGGCCTTGACAACACATTCCGTCATTTCGTTTTGAAAGTCCATATCAGTACATGCACAGGTTCGATTCGTGGGCATGCAGCCAGAGTCGGTCAACGAAGTTAGCAAACAAGTGACCTGGAAGCCGTTAGCAACAAAACGCGATCGCGCTACAGTGAACGACTTACCGCGCATGGTGGTAGACCGTTGAGGAGGCCCTGCTGTGACATCTCTGCCATGGTTGCGGGCACCGCCGCAAGGCAGCAAAGCGCCAAGACGAGTTTCCATAGGGCACGCATGGCTGGGCGATTGGTGTACCAGACAACAATGTGACGAACTTCAATTGAGTTTGGCGAGGGCGGGAAGACGCAGTTTATTCATACTGCATGCAGCTTGGCGGTGCGGAACAGAGCCGACAGGGTCAATGGATCTAAATAGCGGCATGATTTAGCGTGCATGAGGCCGAGTGATGGGCATGCATGTTATGGATATCCGTGCACAAGCAACCTCTTCAGCTCCCACGAGCTGAAGCACGCATGTCAGCCGGCTTGGCATTTAATCGAACAGGGACAGGCCTAAGCGCAGAGCAGCGACATGCTGAATCGATGCATCTGGCAACCAACTCGGGTGAATCGATGATGGCAAGTGCCCGCGGCTAAGCATTTGGTCACGCACAATCACATGACATAGGCGGCACTATGTTAACAATTTAGAGCGGGTGCTTGTCATGGTCCTTTCCGCGTGGGATCGGATGATGGCCTTGACTCAGGATTGCTGGTGGAGAAACTAAGAGATGCGCCGTTCCTGGAGGCGGCGTTTTTAGCGCCTCGTGTGGCCGTTTCGAAGAGTGGTGGCTTGCAGAATCGGTCGATGTGCAATTGCCATCTCTCGACATGATCGGAAATGTGATGGTTCATGCCATGAGTCAATATGAGTATTCTAGCTTGTCTGACATGTATGCATCCTGTCAGAACCCCAGGTTCTCGAACATGACTCACTTTTCTTTTGCCAGTCCTGTCAGTCACCTACAGAAAGAAAGCTCGTGTGGTCAATTGATGCAGGGTCCACTGAAAGCGGCCTAGATCTTCAGTGCCTGTCCTAGTGCTGCAGCCAGAATTTTCCTCCCCGTTGGTCGTGTCAAAGCGCTCCGAGGGGCAGCGCGGGAAGTGGGTGGCTAGTTTCAGTGGTGTCGACAAACGGCTAGTTCATTATGGAGGCGTGGCTGGAGAAAAGGCGCCTGGATAACCATTATTTACCGGATCGATCCGCTCCCGACGTGTCATTCCTCGCGATGCACCTCGGGAAATAAATTCGGCATTGCTAAGCGGGCAACCAGCCCTCAGATAAATAAACAACTACCATCCTCGCCGCTTGCTTGTAGCGCTTTGCTCTGCCATTGACAATGAAGGAATGCTGTACCACTCATCTTCAATCGCAGATCTCTTCACTTAGTCAGGCAGTCGAACAATGGGCACTGGAAACCCGCGAGCGGCTCCGCGGTTCCGACTTGTTTCCGAGTCCCCGCCATATCTTACTTGCCATCTCAAATTCGCAGGGGTCGCGCGTGATCGACAACGAGGTCTCAAGTTCGACACATCTCAGCGCCCTTGCCACTGGAATTGCCCCTGGTGTGATCTTCGCTCCACAAATGTCAATGCGAGGGGCTAAGAGAAACGCCACCACGTGCCAGGGCCACCCTTCGCCACTTCCACTCAGTGATAGACACAGCTTGCACCCTTTCGGTCGGTTGAGTTCTTCCATACGGCCGATGGAGCACTGTATCAGCTTCTTGGCTGCGCCCCATCTCACGCCCGAGCAGCAGTACGACCCGGTAGCGGTCTCTTCATCATGGTCAACTCCACATGTTTTATGGGCCCTGTCCGTGATATGCCCGTGCAATTGCTGCACGACGAATTAGTCAACATTTACTCACTGCAATTTAGCCACATTTGTTCGTGAAGTGGGTGAAGGGCCGATTTTTAGCCTATTGTGCGGGAAAGAAGGCTCAAACTACAGCCAAACGCCCACGTGACATTACCTCTCCAAGAACAATTACAAAGCGCCCTGAGCATCTAAGCGCGGAATGGGTACGCCGTAAATAATAAAGAACTATTTTTATTCGAAGTGGTTCTGACTCAAGCAGGACATAAGATTGCGGGAAACCTGCTATCCACCATTTGGCCGAATAATTGATTGTAACTGAAAAGAGTTTGTTGTAACGGAGTATCCATTTTCCATCAGATGTCGGAAACACCGCATTGTGACAAGCCCTGGTCACCCCTGGGAGGAAGCAAGTTGGAAAGAGTACCATGGCCCTGCTTATGCAATAAACTTTTGAGTGGTCAGGAAGTCATGGTGAAATTGTCGAGCAAGCAACAGAGCTGAGAATAGTATCGCGATTGCAATACCCGTCGTTCCAAATATGCTTGATAGTATCGCAGTTGTTGGATTCATTCTTGTGGCTGGAAGAACGGTGACGACTTGCACTCTAAATTCTATTATAGAAGTGGCATCTGTCTGGAACCTAGTACCAGAGGCGAATAAATGCCATAGTGGAGAGTATCATCCTTATTTATAGGCATTCGTCTGTCAAGTACACTGCTTTGCGGAAGCAGATCAGGCAAAGCATATCCCCTTGCGTGTTTGAAGCTCAGTAAATACTAGACCGCAATCCCGAAGCTGCACTTTCTTTCACATGGAGCCATTTACCTTGGCACTTGACTGCTACTTGGCTGGCTGCACATCCTGGCGGCTTCTGGTCTGTACATAGCCACGCTCTTTAAAAACAAGCCCTCCATTCATTACAACAGAAAAAATAGGAGTGGTTTAGACTCATCTACTGCAACACGGACCATTGTCGACAGGGTAAGTGAAGAGGGCGAAAACTTTAATAACAAAGCATCATCATCTTCCGACAGAGAAAAACTCATGTTGGTTTTCTATTTTACATGCAAAAGTTGAATCACCTTAGCCACGGAAGAGCCGACCACATATTATTCCATAACATGGACTAAAAGGGGTATTCATGGATTGCTCTATGCCAAAGCGTGCAAATACGACACACGTACATTATAAGTATGCTTGACCGAACTCACTCTTCCATTTGACCAGCATTCTAGAGCTTATTGTTTTGATAATGTTTAAATCAAAATTCTCGCACTCAACTGAACCAGCCGTTCCACTGGAGAGCAGGGCCGTTCATGAGCGTGTAGGTGGCCCTCTCCAGACCCAAAGTATCGCGGTGACAGACATAGCCTCAGCAAGGCGTTGCGGAGGAGCAGCTGGATCCGTCTGGCAGCACGAGTAAGTGGTAATTGTGCCCTAACTCTAGATAACTTGCCGCACAGTCGTCCGTGGTAACGCAAAGCGTGCAGCAGTCATAGGCGCTGGAGACAGAGGCAGTTGTCTCCGTGGTGTCGGCTCTGTTCTGAAGGTCGTAGAAATGGTCTCCGTTGGGCAGGCTGTCGGCAAAGTTGTTGTCTGTGCACGCACCATACACCGTGGGCCCAGAGAGATCCACAGTGGTCGTGGTTGTGATGGTGGTGAAGACGGTTGTGGCGCTGGGCGTGATCGTCTTCTGGATGATGAACGTGGTGGTGGAGGTCGTCTTGATGGTCACGGCAGCGGGAATTTTGGTGCTGGCCTTCTTCACAGTCGTCGTTTTGGTATTGGAACTGGGTTCGTGCCGTGAGACATAAGGTGTTAAGGAGCAGAACATGCAAGAGATTGCGGAGAGCATCATACCTGTTCCATGGAGAGCTTAAATGTCAGGTAAAGCCACTCGTATGATAGGTACAGTTACCCAAAACAACAGTTGATTAATCTAGGTCTAAGCACAGTTTTCTGCAGACGGAATGTATCAGAAGGATCTCTGCAGCCTTTATTTGGCTATTCTGAAAGATTTGGGCAACTGTTTCCACATTTATTTTCAACCAAATTCCATTCTAAGCCCCCAAATCCTGTTTGCAATCCATCACATATACCATGCAACTACGGCGCTTCATGAAGTCGTATCCATGATGCCGAAAGCTCATAAATCCGATTCGAGTAGCGCGAACTCGCACCTGCCCGTCCTATATTGACATCATTAACACTAGGTAGATTACTGTTGCGCCGCTTGTCCTTCCGCTTGGTGACGCCTCTGCGGAAAAGCTTCCAACCAAGAAAGGCAATGGCCTCGAGTACCAAAACACCAACTACCGCGGCGCCAGCGGAAATGGAAATGAGCTCCACAGTCGTCAGACCGTCCTCTCTCGAATCTGATGTTGCTGTTGTGTTTGTGCTCTTCCGCGTGACGTTAAAAGGTAGCGAGGTTGCGACGGTGTTGGAATATCCATGCTCGTATGATCGAAAGTAGAATACGGCAGCCTCGCCCTCTGAAAGGTTGGTGGAGAAGCCGCTAAGGTTTGCCGTCCAGAAGTATTCAACAGACCCGTTGTAGGGTCCATCTAATTCATCGGTTAATGACTCACTGGCAACATTTTTGGGCTAACATTACCTAGAGAAGAGAAGACGGTGCATGTGTCACAGACACTTTCGTGTATTTCTTTGCCGTTCCTTCCCAAGGGATAGGACTGGTATACCCAAATATCCACACTATTGAATACCGTCGCCAGAAAGACGTCTACAACGGCCCCCTCTTCGTACGTGGCGTTATGACTGTTGTCTACGTCGTAATCGGGAGGGGTAGTATTCAGAAAGTCATCCCCTTGAACGATGGTGATAAAAAGAGGAACAATCAAAAATAAAAGATGGATTGAAGACAGCATTGTGTACGACCAGCACAACGATTTGTCTGTGAATGAAGTGAACGAGATAAACGAATGACTGTTTGACAACGAACAGAATGAGGAGGAGAAAGGTCCCTCGCAGCTCTCATTGCAATAACCTCAATTTCCCATCTATTTTATACATAGCCGTCTTCTCATGGGCTCTTGCCTCACTCACGCGGGATATCGATCAGCGCATAGAAGCGCCTGGTGTCAGTATGCAGGGGCTCTAACACGACCTCCGAGCGCTGATCGTTGAGACGCGGACATCAGCCGCAAAAGGCCAGGGCTGTTGATAGCTAATCGGCGAGGGAATCATAATCAAACGCGCGTCCGAGCCGGTGGTACCGTGTTTCCATGTATCTCTGGGTGCAAACATTGGTAGCTTTTGTCAACGTCATACGCGGACCGGTGCGCTGGGTACTTGGCTTCATCGTTGAATAGTCGCTGCTGCCGTGTATAGAACCAAATTGGTGCCCATTTTGGATTCCCCTGCTTCATCTCCGTAACCTTCACGACCATTGGGGCGTGCAAGATGACCGCTGTTGCCTTGGGGCAGTGGTCAACACGTTGTTGACCGAGGTACACGCTTTCAAGTTCCATAAGGGGCTCAGGCTCCGGCATGGTGTTGAAGCTCCTGCAGCAAAGTGCAAACCCCTTTTCAAAAGTTCTAGTTAGAGCGAGCCACGTTGCGACGGCCGGTCAATTTGGATTGTTTAGGAAAATGGGATGAAATTATGAAATATGTCCACCCCTTTCCGCGTACAAGGTTGTACATGCCACCACACTGCATTAAACGCGCAGACCACTTTGCTTCGCTCTTTTTTCCTCTTAGAAGAGCGAGATGCGAGGGCCGCCGTCTGAGGTGCCATTGGCCCTCCATCATCGTGGCTGCCGTTGCTGGAAGGGCGGCTAGCAGGCCTCGTTTGTCCAATCAGCCAAGGGCTGAGACAGACGTTGGATGCCACACCACGTTGGTTATACCTACGTGGAGTTTCAGGATTACCTTAAACCCGTCAGCTTTCATCTCTCGGCGCTTCCCTCGGCACGACCTAGCCGACGATGATAATTTAGTTATGAACGCTAACTTTATGAGCCAATTTGTACCGGGATGTGAGAAGGGGAATCTTACTCGAAGGAAGATTGAGGCAAAGCGTTCGAGAGTCCCCCACTCTCAGCCAGGGACATTTGCACGTGGGGTGAACCGATAAGCGATGCTGCTAGGCTGACGGCAAAGTGCAGATGCTAATTTTGGGGCCGAGTTTGACAGGTGAGAGGTCCTTATGAGCTGCTCGTGTTTCGTATCTCGCTCTCGCTTTGCCGCTTATCATGCGCTGTGTCAAAGTGCATCAATGCCAAAATGATTGATAAACGTAAGAGCAATGCATTGAGAATCCTGCGTGACAATGAGGGCTGGCATGTCCTCTGTGATTAACTTGGAGATTGATGCTTAAAACTACCGAGCGGCTTCATTGTTGGCCGCTGGAAGCATGGGGAAAAGAGTAAAAAAAATAAACAGAGCAGTGCCAAAGAACTTTGCGCCGACTGGCTCATTTGACGAGGGCCCTTGTACACACACTAACGCAAGTTGTCGTAGCTGTCTTGGCAATTCTTGGACAGGAGCCGAGTTCCGACCGTGGGTGATTCTAAAGGATAAAACACAATGGTTTTCACAGCTGGGTATATTTATCAACAACTTCATCTATTGACAGGACGAACAGAATAATAGACAAAGCCCAATGGTCGTCATCACGAGTAGTAAATGTAAATGGCAAATTTTAGATGGACAGAGTGGGGTCGACTTGGCGAAGTGGGCACACACGCGGCTTCGCCAAGAATTCTGGCGAAAACGAAAATACAGCAACAAATGTAAGGCAGCTCCCTTCATTTCGTAGCTTGTTTTCCCTCTCTTGACCGCTGCGAAAAGCCGTCGCGACGCCATCGGGTGCGTGCGGCATCTCATCTCCAGCCGCGACAGAACGCATCCTGGACAAAATGGCTCGCTTCGTCCGTGTCTTGCGGTCGCGAATGGTAAGACGCTAGCTCCCCGCCCAACGTCAGCACCGCCATTGCAGCCTTGCTGACAGGTTTTCACCTCAGCTTCCAAGAAGCCACCAGAGACTCTCGTACGAGTCTCTTGTAGCAAGAGAGCGTGCCCGGACAGAGCCACCTGAGTCCCCTCGCCGTAGTCGTAGCTCTCAGGGCCAAGAGGAGCCGTCCTTCACATGGCGGGACACACCTACAAAGATGCTGGAGGGCAGTGCCACTGCACTGGGTACAATTCTCGTCTTTGCGTTGGCTGGATACTCTTATCACGAGTATTATAAGTACCTCACTCTGAAAAAGATGGAAAATGCTTTTGCAATTGGGTATTCCAGTCTCGAGAAGGCTGCGCTCGCCCGTCACGCAGCCTTCCCAAGTGTTGAGTCCGACGAAGCCCACGAGGGCTGGATTGCTAGAGAGGAGCAAGAATTCATGGACGACATTGTAAATGGCACTACTCAAGGTAACTACTGGCTTATTACAGGCGAAAAGGGAACCGGAAAGACATCCATGATCTTCCACTCGATGCAAAAGATCCGTGGTGAGGGTATTGCCATGCTCGAGGTCCATGGAGATCTTGAAATCTTCCGAGTGCGCTTGGGCAAGGCCTTGGATTATGAATATCACGAAGATTACATCGGCAGCCTCTTCAGCTTTAAAGGACCTCGAGATTCGACGCCGCTGTTGGATGTGGAACGAGCTTTCAACAAGATGGAGAAAATTGCGCTCAAGCGTAAGAAGGAGGTGAGCAAACCTCTGATCCTAATCTTAAACGGCGTGCATCTCCTCCGCGATGACAAGGACGGCCGCAATCTGCTGGAGCTGGTGCAACAACGTGCCGAGTTATGGGCGGCTAGTAAGCTTGTCACTGTGATCCTCAATAGCAATGACTATTGGATCACGGAGCGTTTGATGCGGCAGGCCACGCGGTTACGCGTCATGCCGATACACGATATTTCCAAAGCTTCTGCGATTGCAGGCATCAAGAAGACCCGGGAGATCAGATTTCAAGAGCAGGTACCTCAAGACACCTTGGAATACGTGTACAGCAAAATTGGGGGTCGCCTTCGGTTCCTTAGCCAGGTGGCAAAAGCGCCAAATATGATTGAAGCTTGCAACACAATCTATGAGCAGGAAAAAAGGTGGCTGCTGAATCACTGTTGGATACTGGGAGAAGAGATGGATCCTGCTGCAGAGGAACACCAGGATTTCTGCGTCGCTGCAATGGTGCTTGCAAAGGTCCTGGTGGAGAAACAGAAGGCCATGGAGGAAGAGGGCACCCCTGGGTGGATATTGCCGCAGATTCCGCTCCACGAGGCTCGACAGATCATGACACGGTCAGATTTCATCCAACACCACGATCATATTAGCATCTTCGCCATCAACTCGCAGAACATGGTGCAGGCTGATTCAGTGGCGATGCAAAACGTGTTCAAGGAGATTTGCAACCAGGAGGGCTTCGAAGAGCATCTCAAGGCGACCATGGATCGACTCGATGAGCTAGAAAGTCTCGGCCGGACGAGGGAGGTGACAATAAAGGATCTGTGGAACCAAAAAGGGTACCAAGCCGTAGTAGAAGGCGAGGGTATGGATTTGGGCAGGCTCAAGGTCTCGCTGAAAGCGGTATCTGAAAAGAAGGATGATTAAGTAGATAGATTTATGAGCTAGAAATCAGGATTGGAGCGGCACTATTTCGCATCACTTTGCAGTAAGCCTCTGTCTGAAAGCATTGCCCCGTCAACAATCTTAGACCACTAGAGATGGCTGTCTTGCTGCGCGAGACTATCATCCGTCGTCAATGGCTGATTTTGCAACGAGCGCTCACTGGCAAGGCCCTCCATGATTTTATTGTACGGATTTTGGCCTGCACCCAGACTTCTCCATTTCCAGAACCCAAGATAGTCATTTGGCTTGCCTTCGATCTTGTCCACGACCTGACCCCCCAGGTTTGGTAGGAACTTGAAGCCGTGCCCGCTTCCGCCCGTCGCAACCATTAGCCCTGTGGTGCCTGGCACAAAGTCAATGACGAAATGGTTGTCGACTGAATCCGTGTACCAGCACAGGCGCGTCTTGACCTCGCAAGCCGCGAGCTCGGGAATGAATTTCTCGACAAAGTTTTTGATTACCTGCGCCGAGACCAAGGGAAGCTGGCGAGTTGCTTGGTCTGTCCAGCGGGTTATTGGGACACTTCTGACATTGCCGTCAGCCTGCGTCTGTGGATTGGTGAACTTGGTGCCGCGGTAACCAATCTTGACAGCTCCTTGGTCGTCTCGAGCGAACCCATACAGCCCGCCGGCTTTGCCGTCTCGGATGTCGTATCTGCATGAACACAGGTCAGTGTTGAAGCAAATGCACATGTTCCGCTCACTCACGTCCAAGTGGGAAAATTCTCAGGCGAAAAGCGATCCCATAATACCGGGTCATCTGGTAGTTGGAAAACAGCGACACTTCCAGCTGTCGTCTCGCAGAGATTGTCAAGCTGAGGAACGAGAGATGGGGTCCAGCCGCCACAGGCCATGATGGTCAATTCTGCGGGGTGTGAGACGCCATCTGCTGTTTTTACACCCTTGATCCCGGAGTTTGAGTTGCCGAGAAAGCTTGAAAATGAGCCCTTCGTACTGTCGAGTATAAACTGGACTCCCAACTCCTCGGCCTTGTGGCGGACAAAGTGACAGGCCTTGTCAGCATACGCAAATCCTCCCTGGATATCTAGCAGAGCGTAGTTGTCCTTTCGGTTGAATGGGTTCACGGCGAATGCAAAACCTTCAGCACCTGCGCGCTCAACATCGCTTGGGTCCGTCAAGACACATTGCGTTCTTTCCAGCCCAGCTTTCTTCATGTTTTCGATGGTGGCTCTCTCAAAATCAGGCATTTCATCATTCGAGGTCATGTTCAGGTTTCCGTTGTTCACAAATAACACATCCTCTGACGTGAAGCCTGGAGGGAGTGATTTGGCTTGAGCAATTTCCTCATTCCACTTCTTCCAGTGGGAGATTGCATCGACTGCAAGGTCCTGGTACTCCTTTTGGGAGCCATAGGCAGCGCGAATGATCTTGTTGATATCTAGAGTTCTTTTTTAACCGTGGTTCACGATGTTCAATGGGAGCGAGATAGACAAACCTGCAGAAGCAGCGTCGCAGCCTTTGTCATAAACATACTGCCTCTCGTGGTAGGGTTGCTTGTCCAGCACCTTGACATTTGTGTAGCCGCGCTTAGTGAGGTGTAGGGCGGTGCTTAAGCCAAAGACGCCAGCACCAACGATCACGATTGGCGCGGCTTTGCTGGTCAGGGTGGAAGACATGGTATTGTTCAGAAGGATATCACATGCAGTCTTCGGCTAAAGGATCTAGAATGGCTGGTATTTAGAGTCTGAATTGGTGTCTTGAATGGCTGAGGGAAATTGAAGCTTGTTTTATTAGCATAGCATGTTCCAAATAAGTCAATGAATTACTAACTGCGGGTATTTGGATGCAACCCTCGACGATCTCGGAGGGTCCCGACCTGGCGCAATGGACAAGACTTCCCATTGGCTGTTCGTATTCCTCCGACTAGCGCCAGATTTGCACCAAGCAGCCAAAGTAGTGCCTGCGGGGTAATGATAGCGACCACTCTTATCAATCATTGTGCTATCGTTCACTGTAGACATCGGGCAGTTTCTAGCCGAGGACCAGATTCCAATTGTGCCCTGCAATAACCTCAAGAGAAGTTGTGGAATCCCCAATCGCTGGGTCTCACTGAATATTACGAGTCCTTCCGAGATGTCGAATTCGCTGAAGAGTCGACCAGCTAGAGGCGCGTCGCAGCGCGTTCGCACAAAGAACCGCACATTGGTAGCTTGCATAAGTTGTAAAGAAAGGAAATTGAGGGAAAGAGAGCCTCCAATTTTCACTAAAACGTAACTAATCAATCGAACAGTGCGATGCCCAAGTTCCAGCATGCACTAATTGTCACCGGAACGGGATTGGTAGGTCACAGACAGGCGTCTTTGAATCGCACCTAACTTGGGAATTAGCCTGCCTTGTGGAGGACCCTGCAACCAAGCGACACCAACCACGAAATTACCTCGAAACTTTAGAACAACGCATAGCTTTTCTAGAAGACATGCTACGTGAGGTTCACTCAAATCCGACGGCCGGCTTAGCGGATTCGTCGACCGGTCAGTTTACTGACAGCGATCACCGTGCTGGCCATCTAAATGTTCCCATGGATAATGACGAGGACGATGAAGTCAACAACCTGTCTTCTGTGATAGGTGCCCTGAACTTGAATGCAGCTGGAGCGGAGCCGCACTATCTTGGCCCTTCATCTGCGTTTGCGTTTTCACGTTTCATTGAGCCATCTCTTCGTGAAGCCGTCTCGACCATGTCCACTCGTATATCGAACCAGGGCTTCGTTGACATGACGACACCAGAGCCATGCGCGCTGCCGGACTATCGCACAGCGCAAAAATTAAGCACTACTTATTTTCAAAACATCCATCCCCAATACCCATTCTTGCATGAGAGCACCTTTAGGCAGTGGGAGGCAGCTCTGGAGGATCCTTTTCAGACGATGAGTAACCTCAGCCACTCACCCGTTCCCCTGTACTTTTTGAACATGGTACATAATAACCCCGACTTCCTTGGATGAATATAGCTCATAGAATATTCCAGGTATATGCCATTGGTGCTCTGCTTCTGTCAGACTCGGGCTATTCACCAGAACGGTTGTATGTGTCTGCTCTACTCTACATCGACGCTGTACTATGCCAGGACAACTTGGAATCCATCCAAGCAATACTATGTTGCGCAGCGTACTCGCTCCGTTCTTCAAAAGGCATGTCGCATTGGTAAGTAGTTGTGCAAACACATTAAACACATGCGAGATCGCTCATCGATCTAGGAAACTTGCCGGTCAGGCATTGCGACAATGTGTCAATCTAGGTTATCATCGAAACTACAAGCGTCTGAGACCGAGCGTCAACCCTCTACAGCTAGAACTACAAAAACGGACATTTTGGAGCGCGTACGAGATGGAATGTTCGGCGGCAGTCATGCTGGGCCGTCCACTGAGCCTTCATTTCCAGGAAATCGATGCCGAAGTATGCCTCAGCTAGTTCTCTTGATTCATGGTCATTTTCTGATCTGGTCATCTGGTAGTTTCCGCTCGATATTGACGACTCTTGCATCACTGAAGCTGCAATTTGCGGCTCGCCTCGAACCAGTCCAACCGATCCGCCGACAATGATGAGCTATGCCATCCATGCCTTTCGTATTCGGGCCCTTCACGGCCAGATCCAAACATCGCTTTACTCCGACACGACTCTCAAAGACCCCGAGGTCCGCAATTCGCGCGTCAGGGAGTTGCAAATCGAGCTTGATAAATGCCAGGCGTTGGAGCCCCCCTCCATTGTACCACCTCCCGGGGGTGCTCTTTCGTTTTTTGTGACTTCCGATTGGTTCCAAGTCAGCTATAACTTTGCAGTTTTGCAACTCTACCGTGTTCAAATAACAGACAAGAAAGATACTGCACCGGATGAGATCTTTCTCAAATGTTTGCACGCAGCAAAAAGCACGTGCCACGGCTTTCGCCGGCAATTATTTGGTAAACCAACAACGTACACATGGGGCGCGCTACATGAACTGTTTCTCGCCGGCTTAACCTACCTTTACTGTCTCTGGGTGTCGCCGGCGGCTCGCAGCGCTTCGAGACAAGATCAGGTTAGCAGCACATGCACGGATTGCACCATACTTCTTGTGATTCTAGCCGAGCGATGGAGCGATGCAGTGCCTTACCGTGATGTCTTTGAGACGCTGGCAAGCAGTACAATGACGATGATGGCGAATAAGCGCCAGGAGGAAAACGCGATAGCAACCACTCTTCTGCCGTGTCAAGAGCAGTATGCGGAAAGTCTCCCCCAGTGGATGGCAGAAATTGCGGATACTGGAATCTCGCTTGGGGTTGATTTGCTACTGGGTGAACTGATCTACGAATGTCCATTTCAAGAAAATGAGGTCAGTGGGCCAAGTGTGGAAGATAATATCGATGAGGGCACTCTGAGCTCGGGAGTTTGAGATGAAGCAAATAAAGAAACAGCATCAATTTCCTATCCATTCACGATAGCCATGTTCCAACATAATTTCCAATAAATGTATCCGATTTCCTAAACATCTGTTGCCTTGGCTGCTTTGCTGCTGCTATCAAGTTAGAAATAGGTTTCCACTGCGTTATAACTCATTTGCCTTACCTTTCAGAATCATCCCCGCGTATTTCAACCCCAACAATCGTGGCATTCTTCTTCGGCCCTCTGATTGCATTAAACCAAGACCCTTTGAAAATGTTGTCCATTTCTTCAACGCTGAGGCCGGAGGTCTCGGGCACCATGAGATAGACGTATAGGACCGAGATGAAACACCATGCAGCAAAAAAGATGAATGCTCCCCAGTTGTTCGTCTGCTCCAGAAGTGAAGGCGCCCCGTAAGCCATGCCAAATATGAATAGCCAATGGAAACACTGAGAAAGCGAAGAGCCAAAGGACCGGATCCGGTTTGGCCACAGCTCTCCACCAAACACATATGGTAAAATATAGAGGCCTATTAGGATGAAGATGTCAGCACAGCTCATTGACAAAAGAAGCTCTTGGACTTACCGACTACATAGCCGAAACCATGGATGAAAATGAATGCAATGGCGCCCTTAGATGCTGCATCAGAGACGTCGCTTTTTTGCACATATTTGATGTACACTCCGATGTACAGATCAGATACCATTTGGAGACTGGCTCCCACAAACAGCGATTTCCGCCGGCCCAGAGCATCAACAAAAAAGAACGAAGCTATAATGGCGAAGCAGAACTTGGAAAAAGTATACATGCCACTGAGAAATATGTTGTGTGCGGAACTCCCTCCCATGCCCATCAATGTGAGGATCGGGACGAAGTAGGAGGTGACGCTGTTGGCGCCGGAGAGCTGTGCAAGCCCATAGGATACGAGGCTCTGCTGCACCCGGCGCAAGTTGGACGGGACGAGGAACGCTTCCTTCACAATTCCCACAATACCAGAGCTGTTCATGGCCTTTTCCTCTTGAATGGCGTATTTGATCTCCTGAAGCTCTCGCTGGAGTCGGGGGTGCTCGAGGGGCAAGCCTCGCAGCTCTACCAGCACTTTGGTTGCTTCGTCATCGCGATCAATCAAAAACAGCCACCGCGGGGATTCCGACACGAAGAAGCTCGCCGCGAAACAAAGAAGCATGTAGATGCATGGCGCGAACCAAACAACCTGATACTGCAGATTAGTGCCAGACATGTTCTTGTACACGCCAAGGACACAAAACGCAGCGCCCGTGGCGGACAGGTTCATGGCAACATTGAACCACGCTGTAAGCATGCCGCGAATCTCGGCCGGCGCGATCTCGACAATGGACATGGGCCCAATGACTGTAAGCGCTCCCATGCCAAGGCCAGAGATGATGCGCGAGGCGTAAAGTCCGCCGACGGTAGGTGATGCTGTCGCGACCATTTGCCCAAGGATCCAGACCCACGTGTAGAGTCGGAAGCTCCATAAGCGCCCCAGCATGTCATTGAGGAAGAAGGACAAGCCAGCGCCAACACCGGCCCCAATGTACACTATGGAGACAAAGTTTCTAATCTCAAGTGCGCTCTTTCCAGAATCGAAATGAAAGTGTTTCTGAAAGGCGGGCAACGAGGGCACCGAGGCGGCAGAGGCTTGATCCCAGGCTGTTTTGGCCCAATAGTTAGCTTGAGTCTGGGATGCCAATGGATCATTCTCGCCTCTTACTTAGTGGAACGGCAGCCATAGCATACAGAAGAGACGACAGAATTAGGCGCCGGTTGGAGATTATTTCACGAGGCGTATCTTTGATTGCTCGGTGATGCTTCGCAAAGGGAGACTTGGCGATGAATGCGTCAAGCCCCATTTTGGTACGACAATGCCAAAAAGCGATGAAATAATTTCGCGACCAGTTTTATGGATTGCGGATGTGGACTTAGGATTGGAGTCTGTCCGTAGGATAATCGTGGAGCTGTTTTAACCATGGCATGGCCAGACGGCCTGGTCTATGTCGCTGATAACCAACCATCCTTTTTGAGGGGATCATGATAGACCAAGGTCCATCCAGTGTCGGTCCGCTATCAGTCTGGCAGGGTACGCTCGGAGGAATACGAAGGACCCTCCTGATTGGTTCATTGGTCCCATTTGGCTCATCACGGGGCTCCATCCGGCCCCAAATTCTCCTTGAATGGGGTCCAGCTTATCATCAACCCCGCTCGCGGTATCGATGTTGAGAGCCGAGGATGTGAGAGTCACTATTCCTGCGATGAGGCTAGGAGTGGACTGGATGGAATTTATGCGACCTTTTTCTTGGAGCCAAAGCCGAGCGTGCATGCGGCTGAGAAATTCTTGGCAATGTTTGGTTTCACCTTCGTGGACGTGTGCTACCTTCAGCTAAGATTATGACCCATGGGCCCGATTAACAGTATAGATACCGTCAAGATATCCATCATAACAGGTCGTGGGGAGGGGGTCATCCTGCGAGATCAACTGCAAAACTCGCCCTTTGGGGTTAGACGATCCATTCGGTGCTGTTGACCCATATCCTTGTTTTGCAATGCATGCGCACGTCTTAGGCGGAGAAAAATGTCTATGTAGCATCCCGACCGTCCCAGCAAATGCACCATTGATAAAAAGCCATCTCCTCGAACTATTTTACCTCAACCACCCTCAGTCCTGTCCAAGCGTGATCCATTGATGGAGTGCCAGATCGTTCAAGTCCTTTCAACGACAGGATGGATCAACGGCCTGTTCATCACCAGCTGGATTACGCATTTCATCAACTCTTCTAGTTAGGGAAGCGGCGCGTACGCCTTTACTCCCCACGTTTATGCAAATACTTCAATTCTACCCAAGTCAGTCATACACCAGGAAATGTGGAATGAGATGGACAACACTTGCCTCATTTGCTCCAATGGTCAAGTCTATAATTGGTCAGCCGATGGCAAAAGATTTGTCCACATTGGTCCGTTTTGAAAATATTCACTTGTTGGTGATGCCGTATTATGTCGTGCAAGATCTTTTAGACACTGGGAATGCCAAAGCTCCTCGCAGAATGGAATGGGGTCATCCAAAAGATCAGATAGCCCTGAAAGATCGCCTTCGCATGAATAGTCGAGCAGGGTCGACGATGTAGGGCTGTTGCCAGTGTCGTTGCAAAGAGATGGGTCCGTACAGGTCAGAGCGCCAAAGGAGGATTGCTCATCAATGAAGGGAAAGTTGAAGTCGATATCCATGCCACAAGCCCTCTCTTCTACAGTCGCGCTGTCTTCGGGAGCATGTTCCGTCGCGAAACGGTCCATTCCCTTCCTAAACAAAGGCACGCCGTCGAAGAGAGGCCATTCTTGACATTCAGGTAATGTCTCTGATCTAAACAAGGGCAAAGAATGAGCATCTGCGCTTAGTAATTGGGTCAACGGGGTATTGCTTGCCGGTGAGAAGGCCGACGTAGCTGTGACAGGCACAACTACGTCAATGAGGTCGCTACAAGAGCGGGAGAAAGTCGGAAGGGGTTCCTCATCTGAAGGGACCGTGTGCATCGCTGCATCGACTTGATGGAGTTGACAAGGGTTGTCAGGCCAGTGCTGAAGCAACGAGCCGGTTACGTCAGAAGGCGATGGCTCTATCGTGCGGAACGGACACCACTCGAGCTGTGGAATATGTGTGGGAAATTCGGCATCGGCCTTGGATTTGATTTGTCTTTTGCTGGCTCTCGCTTTGCGCTGCGAATCTGCGTATTGCGTGCGCCTTCGCGTGAGCCTCTCCTCGGGCGAGAGCTTCAATCGCGGTCGGCCCCGCTTGGCCATTGTGATGCGGGGGATGATGAATTACGACCAACCAGGGGTTAAATAAAGTACTGGAATCCCCTTTTCACCAGAAGAATTGGACATGGAAAGTTTGCAAGTTGGGATGCAAATGGCATTGCTGCTGAATTGGACATTGGAGGCGACTTTTGCGAGATTCAGCAAAGGCGGGTCGCGATGTGTCATTTTGACCAAGCTTGGCCAATTAGAGAATTTTTGTTGACGCCCCCCTGACCGACTGACGCTAGCCTCTTCTGGCTTTTTTGTTGACAGATGGCCGTCTCATTGATGATTGGGCCCTCGGCTTGTCCGTCCAGTACAGCATCGAGATCGAACTCGTCAAAACAAGCTCGTGCCTGGACGGCCCGTTATAGCGTGGAAGCGTGCCGCCGAGACAGAATGGAATTGGCCCAATAGGAAATTTTGTTGACATGAAGCTTCAAAATCCCCACGTACACGCACCACTTGATTAAATAGTCCAACAATCCTCTCTGTTTACCTTGTCCATCAACATACCCCAAGCATCTTTACAGTGCAATTAACATTATTGAATTTTTTTTTGAATTCTTTTTTTTTTAAAGAAAACTGACTTTACAGTTGTATTTTTTACTTACTGTACTGTTCCTCTCAAGTCATCATGCAGAGCAGAGCTGATTGTGAAAAGGGCAGCGCTACCCGGGACCAACATGGCGAACACACGACATCCGCCTGGCTTACCGTCGTCGGATCCTTTCTCGTCTACTTTGTGTCTTTTGGTTACATAAACAGCTTCGGGTTTTTCCAGGATTACTATGCTGAAAATGATCTCGCCGGGTTCTCACCGTCAATCATCTCACTGATCGGTTCGTTGCAACTGGGACTCATGTACCTTATCGGTCCCGTCTCTGGCGCTCTTTTCGATGCCTATGGTATCAAGTGGCTGTATCTAGTTGCGGCCTCCGGTGGCATTGTCTCGTGCATTGGAGTTTCTTTTGCGCAGCCAGGGCACATCTGGCAGCACTTCCTCAGCCAGGTACGATCTCTTGGTCAAGCAGAAAATTCGGAATCGTTGACTCTGACCATAGGGTGTGTTATTTGGACTTACAGTGTCCTTCGGAACTTCGACTGCTCTTTCAGCTGTCGGACAGCACTTCAAGGAAAACCGCGCCCTCGCGATGGGCATTGTGGCGGGCGGGAGCAGTGCAGGCGGTGTATGTATGCCCATCATGTTCTCTCATATCGTGCCCAGGATCGGATTCGCGTGGTCGCTGCGCATTGCGGCTCTCCTCATTTTGGTATGCTACGGAATTTCTGGTTTTATTTCGACTACAAAGCTGCCCCAGCGGCCGCTCAAGTCCGTCCAGCAAATCGTCGACTTTGGCGGCTTTCGTGACATCAGATATACAACATTGGCATGTGCAAATGTCATTGGAAATTTTGGCCTCTACGTGCCCTTCTATTATATAGGTATGTTCTGCGCAGTCGTATTTGATCACTTCGCTTAATTTTGTCAGGACCATACCTCGTCATCCAGTACCCTGGGACAAATCTGAGCGGCTACTTGCTTCCGATTATTAATGGGTCTAGCTTCTTTGGTCGATTCATGTAAGTAACTGGCCGTTTGGATTCCATTATACCTTCTTTCTCACGATCGCAATACTTTTAATAATCATAATGTGGATGATTCTGACTCGCAGACAGTGGTGGATATGCAGCCGATCGTCTAGGTGGACTTAATCTCCTCTACACCTTTACAATCATTTCGGGCTGCCTCTGCCTCACGATGTGGCTACTTGCCACAAGCGTGAGCGTAGTTGTGAGCTTCGCTTGCTTGTATGGTAGGCCACTTCTCTCCTTGTGTTTGAGTTCAGGCACAATTCACTAACGTTGCAGGTCTTTGTTCTGGTGTTTTCATCAGTGTCATGTCGCCAGTCGTCGCACATCTGTCTCCCGATGAGAATATTGGCGCAAGACTCGGTGCGTTCACAACTTGGAGTGCAATTGGCGTCTTCACCGGCACGCCCATCGGGGGAGCTTTTATCAAGGGCAGCAGCACAAACGCGTATACGAATCTGATTATCTACACAGGGGTTTGTATGACCGTTGCAGGTGGCTCGTTGTTTATAGCGCGCTTGCTTTGTGATAGGAATTTGAGGAAGAAGTGGTGAAAATGGAAAAGCGGCCGATGGCTGCCTGCGGCTGCTATAGGTATACATACTCATTGAGAAAATATTGCCGCAGAGTCGCCATCTATAGCGTATATTTTAAACCCCCCCCCCTTCGCCCCCAGCAAAAGCCACTTTGCCTTCAAAAGAAATCGCGAGTCCTAGCTAGATGCCACACTATCGCCATCCGTGTTGGCATCCATGGCAGCTTGTGACAGCTCTCGGCACTCCTTCAGCTGATCCCCGACGGTTGCTAACTCTAGACTTTTTTTCAACTTGGCCACCGGAAGCGGCCACTCCGACTTCATGAATCTGGTTGCTATCTCCTGCCTTGCGTCAATGTCGGTTTGAGACTCAACATGTCGATCTAGCACGTTCCGAACGTCGTTTGGAAGCCTTTTCCGGGCTATACCATACACAAATTCGGTTATATAAACGAACTTGCCTTGGTCATACAGCCCTTTGGTAGCTAGCAGGGCTAACTCTTGGTGTTGCTGTTTGTCGGGTGAATTTGGATCAGTTTCGAGAGCGTCAAGGCCCATGGATCCCATAGTGAACAGAAAGGTTGTCATGAAGCAGTCTGCAGAAGAATAGCTGTGCCGAAGGTAATATAGCCGCATGATTGTCTCGAATTGATTCTTTGATTTCAGAATTTCCCTCTCTCTCCTTGCCAAAAGTGCTGCGTTGCTGTCGAGCTCCGCTAGATCTTGCCACAGTGTCCACGCTGTCTTGTGAAACTCCAAACTAAGGCAATCATCAGCCAAGGTCCAAAGCACGATGATGGTGGAGGAATGAGATATGAGTGGTAGAGAGGGTACTTACTGAAGCTTAAGTTGAGACGGAAAGACAATATTGATTGGCGAGAGTGGCTCGGGTAGGCTTCGATACCATGAATCTAGTTGTGACTGGTATTTCACTACTTCATCGGAGGTGAGTTTCCTTTCAATGGCAGCTTTACCAAACACGTGGGATCCAATATCGCACATGATTACATGTAACTCGCACCTGGCCTTGAGAAGGTGACCGAGGTCCATGGGGATGAGATCAGATTCTAAGGGATATTGGACCTGAAGCTCTCCATACCAGCTGCAGTTTCGCGATGGATCGGGCAACGGCTCAGCGGGTGCTTTGCTCACGTAGGGGCGACTGAAGAAATAATAGCTCTGGGAACTAGATACAACATGTGTTTTAGTAGTGGTAAACGGGATGAATGTGATAAACTTACAGTTGGTACGAGTATAGGCCCCATGAAGTGAACAAGCGAGCGTGGCGCGTCTCTTTTTTCATCTTTTTTTGTGGGGGTTCAAAGAGGTTTATTGATTCGGCCATGGCCAAAGCTTGCAGCAAGTATGAGGCGGCTATTTTGTCTTGTCCGTTGACTCGATGGCTAATGTCTATCAGGACAGCGGCTTGAATGGTGGTCAGTCGCACTTCCGGGTCTTCAGTTTCCACTTCCCAAAGTCGCCTGGCTTCTGCCTGGAATTGGTAGCTCAGTCCTCGAGGACTCCAAAAATCGGCCGGGTTTTCAGTCTTGTCCGAGTTTTGCTACTTGCGGATGAGAAAAAGCCCCCCAAAAATCTTTCTCTTTATATGGGCAGACAAACCGTTGCTCTAGCCATAACAGCATTAAACAGGAGTTGTGAGCAGAACCTCTCACGGCCAGAGACCATGTCCTCGAGAAAATAGTCTTTTTGGAAGAGTGGAAATGTGGGGTACTCGTTGAGAAAATAATCATCCAGGAGCTTGCGGATCAAGTTGTTGTCTGTGGTGACTGAAGTCCATTTAGAAATGGGAATCTCTGTGAGCCCAGGCTCGATGAGAGTGGCAGCGCGATACGGCTTGAGATAGGAGCTCGTCGTAGCCACTGGAATGCTGGTGTGGCTGGGAACGCCCGAATGGTCTTTGGCAAAGGTCGACGCGTAGACAATAGACTTGAGATATGGGTTTTCAGACTGGGTGAGATAGTTGGGCATTTGGATTCCGAATGGAATATCATATCGCATCCGGGTCTCGGGAACCAAGGACATTTGAAGCAGAAGGTTTCCTTCCTTTAGTTGCCTGAGCAGCGTGACAGGATCATTACCGCGCCGCATGCGCCGAAGAATGAGCTGGGCATCGTCTTCCGGGCCCGTTTGGAGCATACTGTATATTTCTGCTGTAGCCTGCTGATGTGCGGCGGCCCTTGTGGTTCTGGGCTTTACATCTTCCTCGTAGGCGCAGTCAATCTGCTTCACGGTGCAGGTGTGGCATTTTGGGCGGCCAGCGTTGCACTGCAGGGGTTCTTAGTGAGGCTGTGTCGGTACAGGATGGGGAAGGGGGTCAACAGCACCCTGGACCTGCGCGCGCGACAAGGGTTACATGCTTTGGTAACGTGTTGTCGCCGCTTGGGCATAGGCCTGTTCGGAGGTGGAGGAGAGGTGGAGTTGGGGAACGGGCCAGGGAGAATGGGCCTCAAGCCAGGGCCCTGATGGTTTGCGTTTGGGTCCATTCTTACTGCAAATAATGGTATGGTCTGGCGAAAGCCCCTAAACAAAACAGAGCCCCAAAGCTGCAACTCTCATGGTGCCAGTCCCGAGCTGAAATGTGGAGTTTCATGGCTAGGGGTTTTTTGCCGGGCGGTCAGGTCGAAAGTGTGCGTACTCATGTTCTGCAGTGTCTTGAGGTGCTGGCCGATGCGGTCACCATGACGTAATTTTGACCAAGACATGATATGTCTGCGAGGAATCGACCAAAGCAATTGCTTGCCAGATTGGCAATTGGTTTGGTTTTGGAAGAGCCGAGGGGCAGCCATATCATGACAGCTGTCATGAGGAGAGGGAATAGAGCCGGAGCTAGTCATGTGCGGTGAGATGGATATGGCGCGAGATATAACCGGCGAAGTGCCCCGAACGAAGGGGAAATATTGTGCTGGCAACATCGTCTAACAGAACAGGAAATTGCTCCACGATGGGCTTTTCGACATATTTTTTCGAGCCGATACTGCAACTCTAGCAGTGGCGAATACGAGCGGACAATGTGGAGATGCACGAGGCTTTCAGCTGCACCAAGAAAAGGTGGGTTAAAAAAAACGATCAAGCAGAGAAAAACAGAGAGGGAGATGCAAGCACAAGAACCAGGAGCTTGCTCACGAGGCTTTTGTTGCAATCCTCAATCACTTGCACCTGAATCGACGAATCTTGCGATTCCGCTTCTGGCATTTGTGTGTTCCACCATGGCACCAATTGTGGGACGTGCCGCAACTTTCCAACGGGACATCCGAGATCGTCATTCCTGGCCAATCCTATCAAGTCGCCCAATACCAGCCTCACAAAGGCCGCAAGTCTAATCCCGACTCAATCTCCATGGAAAGAGATGGATAACCATGAGGCTGAAAGTTTTGGCTCTAAATATGCCGTCATCGCTGGTAATACGGCCATGCCGATGTGTCAAGAGCCGCGCTGGTCCTCTTTCGGCGCCCAGAAACGCGAGCCTTGCAAACCATGCGGAGCAAACGCCCCTGAAAGCCTAATCAGCCATGGTATTTTGAAGCAAATCGTAAAATATAAAAAAACCTGAGCGTCCCTTAATCATGTGCAGCGCGTCCGTATGTCCAATTCCTGTTCTAAAACCCACTTTTACGTTCTTTTTCCATGATCCGGCTCAAGCATGGTGAGCCGCCGCACCTGTGTCGCAATCTCGGAGGTGGTCTTGTATATCCCCATCCTTCCTGTTGCGATATACCTTGTTATTCGCAGCTGGAACTGCCGGCCTCGTTTCGTTTGGACTCCTCTCGTTCTTTTCTCCCTGTGTAAGTCCTCGGCCTTGGCCCTCACAAGCATTTTGCTGACGATACTTTCAAAGTGCGCCTTGCAAGTAGCACCTTGACCATCCTCCAAGAATTCGGGCCGCCAGATTACCATCTGGTCATTGCCACCACTGTGCTGGTCAACATTGGCGTTATCCCTCTGCTGATATGCACCACTAGTCTTGTCCACATTATGTGAGTGAATTCCATCCAACACGAGAGCTTTTACTCATCGTTATCCTAGTTTGAAAGCAAGCGAAGATGAAAATGAGCGAGCTTGTTATTTCCTTAACCTTGTTCCCCTTGCATTTTTTGTCTCCGGTACATCCTTTGTTGCGAGCGGTATCCTGAACAGCCTTGCTGCATTTGTTGGAGCTGCAGAGGTTCTCGCCGAGGCTGGAAACATAGTCCTGGCTGCTGTCGTCGCCTCATTGGTGATAGAGATGATACATCTCCACACACAAAGGGAGCGCATCCTTGCTCCGTGGTTCATGGTAAGTGGCTGACTCCAGAATGCGAATACCTCTAATTTTGGTAAATTTAGTATGTGGATCTCACGTTGATGAGCATGCTGACACTTGTCATGCGCACTATTTATGGGCTCCTTGATGAATTCATGATTGATAGTTCGTCTTCGCAATGGAGTCCGGTCTTGGGCTCAGAGGGCGCCTACGCTCTCATGTGTTTGTTTACAGAGTACATCTCTGTTCTCATATACCTTCACCTAGGCTTCCGCTATCTCCAAGATTACGCAAAGGAACGTTTAAGGGAAGAGGCAAGGAGGAATACATACAATGGTGGAGACGGCGATGCGGAAAAGAAAGAGAATGTGCCCGCTTATGCAAAATACAAGGTCCAAGACGACACAAAAGAGGGCGAGGAAGGCTTGGCGTTCCCGCGACGTTGTTATCTAGTAAAAGAGTAACATGAGGCATGTTATTAGTATACAATGAAATTGCTATTCACACCTAGAGCATGCCGAAGCCGAAAATAAAATTATGTATTTATTTATTTGATCAAGGTCCTCAACGGCTAACAGCCAAACGTCGTATGTGACAATGTGTTTCTCATAGCCTCTTATAATTCGTCCTTCAATTCCTTCTGGTTAGTGTTTTCATATTCCCCTTCCTTTCCCATACCTTCCAAACCCTTCTTCACGATACTTGTGAGAATCTCATACGCAACCTGGGCCGCCGCCAGAGCCGTCTCTTCACCCCTGCCATCGTAACTCGGCGCGACCTCGACAATATCAGCACCGACAACATTCAGCTTCTCAATGCCCCTCAACACTCTGATCAGCTCCCTGGATGTCCAGCCACCCGGCTCCGGCGTGCCGGTCCCGGGAGCAAATGCCGGGTCAAGCACATCAATGTCCACACTCAAATAGACGGGGTCCTCCGTGCCCAGCACCTCCATAATCTGCTTTGCAACGGCATTGGCACCCAGGTCATCCATATCGTCGGCATGGATGCGAATCCAATTCTGCGCGTCGTCAGCAGTGTTGTCGGGACTAATTCCTACCGTACCAGCCAACCGCGTGCGGATGCCCGCGTGCATTGATGGGCGAGATGACGCATTGGCGATAAGCCCTTCGTTGCCAGCCATCCAGAACATGCTTCCGTGGTTGAAGTGAGCTTGTGTGCTTTTCCAGGCTGATGGGTAGGCTGCAGGATGCCATGTGTCGAGATGGGCATCGAAATGGAGCACACGAAGCGGAGCACCATACGTCTCCTTGAGTGCTCGCAGCGCTGGCAAGGCTAGGCTGTGATCACCGCCCAGCGTGATCAATTTGGGCCGTGGACTGAGACCCGATTTTGTATTACGCTGGTTCAGTTCGGTGAAGGCAGTGGTCATTTGCTTGACGGCTAGCTCATTGTCAAAGGGCGTGATGGGGATATCCCCACAATCCAGAATCTTGGCCCAGGACGCAAACGGGTTGATGCCGGCTCTCTGGTTGAACCCACGGTAACCGCTCAGCTGCCGCGCAGACGCGGCTCGAATAGCGCGGGGGCCGAACCGGGCTCCGGGCCGGTAGGACACAGCCGTGTCGAAGGGTGCGCCGATGATGGCAATGTCGTACAGCTCGGAGGGTGTTGTGAGACACTTCACATGATGCAAATGGGCAAAGGTCGAGATGCCGCTAAAGGCCCACTGAAGGATTTGCTAGCTGTTAGCATCTGCAACCCCAGATTGCGCAAGCGACGATGATTTTGTTCCTCCATAAGCCGGCATTGCGTCGTAAAGAAGAATGCCGAGTGCTACTTCGTGGATGACTTACATCGGCTCCCCACTTTCTCTCCAATTCGTCGATCTCGTCTTGGGACCATTCCCTCACGTCAGCGTGGCCCCCACACGCATTTACACCAACGGGGACGAGCAATTGGAGGAGGTGGAGAGCAAGCAAGGACACGGCCTTCATGATGACAAAACCAGAGACAGATATGGATTATTTGGTGTTTCAATTGAATAACACTCAAAGGCATAAAACGCCTTCGTTTGATGGCAAATTGCCGTGCTTTTATACATGATTGATATCGGCCCTGCGACTACTGATTAGCAGACAGCCAGTTCTCCGCATGCACCGGCTTCGGCAAGATGAACCCGCACAGCGTATTGGAGATCAGCGGAAACCAAACCCGAGTTCTGCAACGCGTAAAACTCCCACAACGGGAGGTTCTTATCTCTCCCGATTGTGGTTGGGGGTCAGTTATCTGTGATGGATGCATAGACTTGCAACGCTACAAGGCCCCCGAATGGATTCTCGGAGTCTCCTGCCTCGCTCCACTTGGGGATTCCACCCCCTAAATCATGCCACGTGCGCTTGTGCGGAGCAAACGCGCCCTACTGCCGACCATACGCACTCTGTCGCCAAAAGGTTTATAGTTTGTGAGCGCCTCACGTGCTTCGTCGCCGCTGAGGCTTTTCCCACACGTCTCGATGCAAGCTTATCGCTCGAATGGGATGACACTGTGACGAGTCTCGAAAATCCTTAATAATTACGCCACAGCCGTCTCACCATTTCCCGGGCCAATTACCGTCGACGGTGCTCCCCTAATTGGCTGCACCGCACTGCGCCATGATATTCGGATCAGACAATTTTGCCGGCGCGCACCCCGCCATCGCCGCCAATCTTGCCAAACATGCCGCCGGCTACGCCACGCCGTACGGAGCCTCTGATCTTGATCGCTCTGTCGAGCAGCAATTGAGCGAGATTTTCGAGCATGAGGTCGCCGTCTTTTACGTTGCCACCGGTACCGCCTCCAATTCGCTGGCCCTGACCACAACCGCCAAGCCAGGCGGTATCGTGCTCGCGCACCGTGAAGCGCATTGCGCTGTTGATGAGTGCGGTGCGCCCGAATACTTGACTGGTCAATTGAGAGTTACGCCTGTCGATGGACCTGATGGGAAAATGGACCTGGCCGAGTTGCGCCGACATGCCAAACGCATCTCCGGCCTTGGCTTCCACGGAGGGCGGCTGACCGCAATTTCCGTCACACAGCCAACCGAGAGGGGCACTCTGTACACGCTCGAGGAGCTCGATGAAATTGCTGCCATTGCAAGCGAGCACCAGGTCCCGATCCACATGGACGGCGCCCGATTCGCCAATGGCCTTGTGTCTCTTGGCTGCAGCCCGGCCGAGATGACCTGGAAACGAGGTGTCGACATCCTCTCATTCGGCGCCACCAAGAACGGATGCTGGTGCGCCGAAGCCATGATCTTCTTCAACCCCGCCAAGGCCCAGGACTTCAAATTCCTCCAGAAGCGCTCGGCGCAGCTATTTTCCAAGGCGCGCTTTGTCTCCGCTCAGCTGGAGGCCTACCTCACCGACGGGCTGTGGCTCGACATTGCGCGGCATGCCAACGCCATGGCGACCAAGTTGGCCGACGAGTTCAGCCGCTCCAAGTCGATGCGCCTCATCAGCCAGCCCGAGGCCAACGAGATCTTTGTCATCATCAAGAGAAGCACTATTGCGCAGCTACAGGCCGAGGGTGCGGCCTTCTTTGCCGGGTGGGCGCCATTCCCTGGCCACCCTGTCGCGGATGATGAGCAGCTGTGCCGCTTTGTGACGAGCTTTGCCACGAAACCCGAGGACATTACCCGGTTCAGTAGCATTGTCAACTCAAATGAGAAGAATACTATTTTGGCCAAGTTATAGACGATTTGAAAGTGGAGGGGAAAGATCCTGCAGTTGTAATGCATATGGAAGCTCCAGCTATTTTACAGTAGGGAAACAAAGAGAAGGGTGCATTTAATTAGAGGGCTAATTTAGCATAAAAAAAAGCAAATGGACGAGAAAATTTTCAGAACATCAGATGGATTTTATTCACGTTTCGTTGGTTATATCATGGTTCTGTGCATGTAAAAGTTGCTCAGATCATGTTGTTATGCGCGCTCCACCTCCTCCTTCTTGCTCATCACAGCAGCTTTTTCCTGAGCCTGAGCCTGAGCAATGCCGGCAGCCGAATGCTCTCCATCAAAAATAACTGCAATTTCCTCCAGAGTCGGGCCCTTTGTTTCCACAAAGAAGAAGTAAATGATTAAACATTCCAAGACGAGCCTAGAAGGGATGCTTGATTAGCTTGTATATCCTTCCGTAGCAAGTGAGCTCAACTTACACAACAATGTAGACAAAGTAGAAGCGCCACTTCAAGTTCTCAATGCCCACGGGGTTCACGTATTGGTTAAACACGCCGCTCAACGCCGTGAAGCAGAAGCACAGCGTCAATCCCTTGGCGCGGATATTAAACGGCAGAATCTCGACAGTGTACGAGACGGTCAGACCGGGCCATGCAGCGCCAGCCATTCCGTAAAAAAGGAAAATCATGGCCACCACGGCGATACCGGACGCTGACGATTCGGTTTTGGCGTATACAGCGCTGCAGGCTGTCCAGACGGAAAAGGAGATAAGCATGCCTACTCCAGCAAACAAGAACAAGAAGCGGCGGCCAATTCGGTCGACAAAGAAGGCGGCAAATAGTGATACGAGCCAGCACCAGATGGTCAGGCCGCCGTTGATGTAAGCCTGTGTCTCGGACCTAAATTTTACGTGTTAGGGTTTTTTTTTTCATTATCTTGGAATTGGGGTTCCACTTACTGGGTAATGCCGATGGTATCGAGAATTGCCGCAAGCTATTCAGGTTGTTAGCGAATGAAACCGGCGGAATAAAAAGGTACATACGTAGTACGAGACAAGCCCGTTTCCACTGCACTGGGAGAAGATGGCTGTGGCGATAATCAAGGCGCACCTCTTTCGGTTGCCCTTGGTTCGCACCAGTTCGGCCCAGCCATTGCTCGATGAGGTCTCGCGCTCCAGGCGCAGAGTGTTGGTAATCTCGGCAAACTCCCACTTGACAAACTCGTCATCCTCATCTCCGTTGCCGTGGTACTTGACCAGAATCTGGCGCGCCTCCTCTTCCCTGCCTTTGCTGATGAGCCATCTCGGGCTCTCTGGAACCATCCAGATGGCCAGGAGCTGGATGCCAGGCATGAGACACTGGAGACCCGTCGGAAGAACCCATTGAAGGTTTCCGGAGAGGTTCCTGAGCGTCCCAAAGCAAACCCAGGCAGCAACGATGCTTCCCACGTACCATACCGTGTTATAGATGGTCGTCACTCTTCCGCGGTGTCGGGGGTGGGCGACTTCGGTGATCAGGAGCGGGCACGTGCCATTCGAAATGTTGGATCCAAAACCCATGATGAATCGGCCGGTGAGGTACAGGGCGTCTCTGCTGGATGTATTGCTCTTGTGAGGGAAGCACTGCATCAAGGCACCGGCAATGACAAAGAGGCAGCCAATGGCTGTTCCTTTCTTTCTTCCAAGGCCGTCGGCAATGTAGGGGGCAAACAGAAGCACAAATAGGCCTCCAAAACCGGGGAACGCGCCATAGAGTCCAAGTCGACTGCCAGTAGGGTGGTCGAAAACTTGAAGGGGTCAGCAACGAATGTACCAAGATAAAACAAACTTACAGCTTTGCCAGCTGTCCATTGTCTGGAGCCCGTTGAGCAAACTGCCGTCGTAACCCAGAGTGGTTGATCCAAGAAAGAGAAACGGCATCATGGCGTAGAGCTTTCGAAGCTCCGTCTGCTTCCAGAAGGGAAGCGGTGACCCCTGGGGTACCTCGTGCACCCGCAGAGTGTCAACATGCTCAATGACATCTTCAGACTCTCTCTTGCGCGACATCTTTGTAGGTGATCCAAAAATGAATTGGAGCAGTCTTCAATTGGAGTCAGGTTGCAACTATGCTCTGCAGCAGCCCTGTTGTTGATCCTGGCGAGACCGCACGGCCAGCTTTATATCCCTCGGCTTCGCACCGACATGGGCAGAGGCTGAAGGCAAGCAGTATGGCGTTAGTCGGGCTGTTAGTCAAGGACAGGCAAGCCACCACCATCAGACGACCCTTGACAGCTTAGCCATGTGAGGTCTACTAATCGATGAGCGTTGCATAACCTTTAGTGCGGATTAACGACGCATGTCCCCGTGGGGTAAATGTCAACGCAACCATGGGGAGACCGCCTCGTCGCAAGGGCGGCGTTCCCCGGCCCCAAGCACTTTAGCCTCATTGCCTAACCTGTTTAGAGGTCGCTGAATCCGGGGGACGGGCCTCCAACAGTCGCTCGCCCGCCCGCCATTGGAGCGCAACTGGAGTGGGACCTGTTTTGCGGGGTGTAGGGGAGTAACATGGTGGACGCAAAAGTCCGAAGTTTCTGCGATGAGGGGCGCAATGCGATTAATATGAGGACGGCGCTTCCCCCGACATTTCTCCTCGGATGGAACCTCGAACGAACGGCCCTATCAGCTTCAATGACGAGCCCAGTTCTTGGGGACGCGGGCAGCCCCGGCCCCGAGACAAGCATTGCGGGTCGGAGAATAGCTAGGGCCAAGCCACGGCACCAGAATGCATGCGATGGCTGCCGGTCTCGGAAAGTCAGAGTGCGATCCCCGTTTTCCCCAGCTTTCCCCAGCTTTGTGTGTGTCGTGCTAACACGAGCAGTGCGTGTACGATGATGAAAAGGACCAGTGTCAAGGCTGTGCCTTTCTCGACATCAATTGCACGCGTCAGATGCCCCGGAGGAAACGCGGCCCTCCAAACAGGTTCTCGTCCAAATCTCGATATCTGACGAGCCGTGGTGCGTTGAGTGCTAACATGTCACTGTCGCCAGACATGCCCAAACCGCCAGTAGGATCGAATCGCCAACCACCCAGCCCAGCCTTCAGCTCATGTCACTGGATTCAAGTGGGCCATCTCCACAAACGCACTCTAGCCCGGCTTTTTCTACCACTTCCTCACGGCCACATGAGCCGTGTCCCGGCCGGTCAGGCCCCTGGATGGCAGCCTTTGCCCCGGATGCGATCGTATCCCGCATGCTTACCGATTGGTTCGACCAGGTCCACCCCGTCGCCCCCATCCTGTTCCGCAGACGCTTCTTACGTCGCCTGCGTGAGGGGGAGGCTGATGTGAATCCGGTCTTTTGCGGCCTGGTGGTCAGTGTGTGTGCTGCAGTGGCCGCAACACTGCCGCGCGAGGACTACGGCGCGGTAACGGTTACCCGCTCGCTCGACTTCATCAGCCATAACAACCTCATACCGTGCGGGTTTACACAGCCCGGGTATTCTGTAGACTGGTGCATTGCCATGTACAACATCGGGACGGCAGTGGGAGCGGTAACAGAAGCGGGTCTCAGCGATGTGCAGTCCTACCACGCGTTAGCCGAAGCCACGGCCGGCGTACGATATCTGATGTACTATCGCTTAAAAGACCTCGACAATGTTGAGAAGCAATTGCTTAAACGATTATACTGGCTCCTGTTTGCGGGGTCCTGGTGGGTATAGCCCGTGTCTACTCGTCACATCATGGCTGGCACATGACTGACACCCTTGCTACAGCAGCGCCAGCATGCTTGGCCGTCTTTCCGTGAGTATGGTATCACAGGAGTTGGCCGACTCGATCCCTCGGCCGTCAAACCTCTCGGATGATCAAATGGATCCAGAGGATGTATTGGGATCGGACCAAATCGCGTGGCATGGCGATAAGATTAGCTACGTCCCTGGGCTCAACTGTCTAAGCGACCTGTTCAAAATATGGCACGAGCTATTGACCGCGCCAGCACCGCAGGATCCCAAAGCGTGTCTCGAGGAATACCTAATCAAGGTCCAAAATGTCATCGATGCTCTTCCCCCAGAACTCCGCTGGCGAGGAGGACTATCTCGGCCGCCAAACGTCACGCAGGGCCACGAGGTCCAGATCGCAAACATCTTCATCACCAGCCTGCACATCCGCTCCAACTTACTCCAAAAGCTGGACCCCACACATACCAGCGCCTCGGAGCACCAGAAGATCGTGGACGACCTGCTGGAGATACTCTACCACCTACCCCAAGCCGTCTTTAACGCAAACGGCAGTAGCGTGGTCCCCAAGATCCGGGACATTGGAGCGGCGTACCTCGAACAGGTGGAGAGCGGGCAGGGAACAGGCCATTCCGACGGCGACAGCCCCAGGAGCAAGCTAGAGCGCGTCCTGAGGAAGCTCGAGGATCTTGATTGTTGGCCGGGGCTAGGTATTAGTGGGAACCTTGACGTGGTCGGGTTAGCAGCATAGTGTGCACGCAGACACATGACGAATCAGATGACAAAGTAAACGAGTCGCATAAAAACGGGATTCCATTGCAAAGTGATCCAGCCTTTACTCACTTTAATCATTTCTCGTATTTTGTTTTATTTCTCAAGCTGAGTTGTAACCTTGGATATTGACACTATTTTCCATCACTGGACATACGTCAGATGCGCTAAATCCAATAACTGCGATGTTTCTCCATGGGGAAACTCTTCCCCACCCGCTCCAACACCTCGGTGCGGAGAATCTCCACTCACTGATGGGAACTCGTGCCTCATGTGGTACCATTGCGAGTCACGCTGGGCCAAGTAAGCCCGCAATGGCGAGGCCATGCATCCGACAGCATGGCACATCGTCCCGACTCTCGCGATTTTGTTTTCCAGCTCCGGCCGCATGGTATTTTATTCACCATCGTCTCCCAGCCGGAATTGACTTGATTCCCCCCCAAGCCACGTCTAGTTCTACTCGTCCTTCATTGTTATCGTCGCCAACATGACTGTTGTTCAATCCCAGAATTCGTTGCCCCATATCCACCGTCAAGAAAATGGGTCCATCCATCTCATCGTCAAGGGGAAGCCGTTCCTCATGCTTGCTGGTGAACTGCACAATTCGTCGCTCAGCTCAGCCAAGTTCATGAAGGAGGTATGGCCGGAAATGAAGAAAAACAACATCAACACCCTGCTCGGATCAGTTACATGGGAGACCATTGAGCCCGAAGAGGGCAAGTTTGATTTCAGCGAGCTTGACCTGGTGCTAGCCGGCGCTCGCGAGCACGATATGCACCTTGTTCTTCTCTGGTTCGGCACTTACAAGAACGGCATCTCTACCTATGCCCCGGGTTGGGTGAAGCGGGATGTCAAGAGATTTCCCCGCGTGCAAGTTCTCGAGGCGGGTGGTGTCAAGCGCACCGTCGAGATGGTAACGCCTCTGAGCGATGCAGCCTGCGAGGCTGACAGCCGCGCTTTTGCCGCTCTGATGCGCCATTTAGCTGAAGTGGACGCCGAGCACAACACTGTTTTGATGGTCCAAGTCGAGAATGAGACCGGTCTATTAGGCGACTCCCGCGACCGCTCAAGGAGAGCCGAAAAGGCATTCAACGAGCCCGTGCCAGAGAGTTTGCTAGCACACCTCGGCAAAGTCGATCTTCACTCCAGATTCAAGGAGCGATTCTCAAATGTTCCCACGTCGGGATCGCACTCGTGGGATTCCATCTTCGGAGCAGGTCATGCTGCCAATGAAGCTTTCATGGCGTACCACATCTCGTCATACGTCGGCCGAGTGGCAGCTGCCGGAAAGAAGGAATACCCCATTCCTCTATACACCAACACTTGGCTCAACTTTGACGATCCTTCCCAGCTCGACTTGCGAGGTGTGCCCGTCGTAGTAGGTGGTGGAGCCGACCCTGGAGTTTACCCTTCCGGCGGCCCATGTCCCCATGTTCTAGACATCTGGAGATACAACACTCCATCCCTAGACTTTTTATCCCCAGATCTATACTTTCACGACTACGAGAGCGTGTGCAAAAACTACACCGAGCAACAAAACGCCTTATTTATCCCCGAGCAGAGACGAGATGAGAACGGCGCCCGAAGAGTGTGGCTCTCGTACGCAACATACGGGGCTCTCGGTGCCGCCCCGTTCGGCATCGATACTGGCGCCGAAACAGTCGGGCGCGAGTACAAGCTTCTCCATCAGACGTCAAGTTATCTCTTGGCCGCCGCTCCTCAGGATCGCATGGGCTTCTTCTTTGACGAGGAGCCCAGCGAGAGGTTCCCCGAGCAATGGAAGCGCGTGTTTGGAGATATTGAAGTTATTGTGGAGAGAGCCTTTGTCTTTGGCAAGGCTGGTCCTGGAGGCGGAATGGTGATTCATCTTGGCAACGCCAAGTTCCTTCTTGTTGGAAGAGGCTTCCACGTTCGCTTCAAGAGCGTGCGCAAGGAGGCCACCTTTACCGGTATTCTGAAGGCCGAGGAGAAAGAGGTCGACGAGCAAGGCCAGCTGCAAACGCTGAGGATTTTCAACGGTGATGAGACGAGGAGTGGAGAGTTTCTCATCATGCCCAACGATGATCCTGACTACGGCGGCTTCCCCATTGCCGTCACCATTCCAGCCCGAACCTGCATCGCTGAAGTGGAAGCATATTGGGTGGCTGAGGATGAGGAGGACCGATAAATGGCAAAATCGGCAGTCTATTTGCATATTTTTTAAGATGGGTACAAATCAGGGTACAAGGACTGGCATTAGAATCATACAAACCACAATATTAATAGATGCCCTCTTTAAGTTCAATACTCTAGAAGCTGACTAGCGCGTGTCTAGCTGTTATTTGAATGATTGATTATGGTAGAAACCCAGAAATTCCAGTGGTTTCTTGAGGCTTCCAACTGGCTACTACGTCGAAAATAGCTTCAAATTTGAACCAATGAAAAGAACGTGAAGGAATATGAAGAGTTCTGAAATTAATCATATCAGTTGGATCATGGCTATTTCATCCAGCCAATTATTCGCTACGTGTGGAATACTAGATGAGCCTGTATTTAATAAGGCGATCTGCCTGAGTGCCCGGAAATTTGCGAACGCCACGAAATCACCTTAGCTCAATACTATAAGTTTTTTCGTCCTCGAAGAGGTCTCACGCAAATGTACTCTTAGAAAATAAATATTTTTAGGCTCATCTTAGGCTTTGATGGCGGAATGGTTCAAACTATTATGGCGCTGGGAACGAAAAATGTGCTTTGATCCTTCTCAACGGGATATAGACCAGCACTTATTAGCAAAGCGTCACCTTGCTCCTGCCGCAACCGATGATGCGACAATCAAACTTTTGTAAAAAAAAACTTTTTCTATTTTTAAAACGTGGACAGTAAGCACCAAGACGTCTCGTGCTGTTGGGGGCGCTTACAACTGCCCGCTTTTCAAGGTGATTCAGCTTACTGATGAAATCACTGCCACATACACTAAGCAAACCTTAACACAATGATTCGCTGTTTCGCATGAAGATATAGTGTCACATGGAGTCTATAATTCACTAACAAGACAGGAATACTTATTGGCGCTTTTTGGACTCCCGGGCGGCGGCGACAAAAAAAGACCATTGAACTTGCCTTCTTTCCAAAGCCTTCAACATCTAGTCATCGTCAGCCATATTTCAAATACATTTACGCAACCTTATTTTCTGGTCCGAACTAACCAATTGAAATTATATTCTCTTCTCTGGGTCCAAATGTCATCTCGATCCATCCCTACTCTCATCGTCACTGGCCCCGATGGCAAACTACAGATGATGGTCGATTCAATCATCGATGACGAACCGGCATCATTACGGATATTTTCCGAGGAAGAGTTCACGGGTGATCTAGATCCCGTCGATGAGACTTTGAGTTGTTTGCTTTCCAGTGCGTTCAATAGCCCATAGCTCTTGAAACTCGATTGGTCTCGGGGATGAGACAATACTAACTGTATCCAAGGATTCGACAATATGACCCTTGATGAGATTTCGGCTTGGCCCCACCAGAGTCAGCAGGGAAATAACAACCAAATTTCAAGCCAGTCAGATCCTCCGCCAAGCCACGACACTTGGCATGCTATCACACAACGCGGTGCTGCAAACCAAGGTACCAAAGATTCAAAGCCGGCCAAGGGCGTACAGGCGGGGCAAAGACACGAAAGACCAATATTCAGTACATGATCTATACATTTCAAAATAAATATCAAACCCAATAGCGTACAATACCTCCAACTTGCTCCACTGCCTAAGTGACAGTTCAATCGAGCTTACTTGAAGGCCTTGAGAAGTAGTCTTTTTTGCGTAAAATTCTTCTCAGCACATTGCAGCCAATCAATAGGCAGCCACATGCGACGAATACTCACTCGCCCATATTCTCATGTCTTGTATCTATTAAAGCACCATATTATTGAATTTCTCGTGCCTGATAAGCTCCCGACAGTCCCGCAGATGCAACACGATGGTCCTTGCAGCGCAGCACTGATCGGCGCGCAGTTCAAGCTCATTAGCGAGTGCGTCGCGTATCCGTACACTAACCAATCGCGTATGAAAAATGCCCCGCTAATCGCAGAGATGCCCTGACGATCACTTGAGGGAAATCGGGCGCAATGGGAAAATCCTACAAGTCATCCATTTCGCGACCCGGATTGACGCCATTTATTTCGTACCGTGACGGATGGGATCGAGCATCGATCAAACATGCCTGTTTCATCTCGGGTTTCATTGATTGCTTGAAAGTTTAATTGTAGCATTTTCAACAAAGTTCCGGTGGGTGTTTCCTGTGAGACATCGTAATGGTAAAGTGACCGCCGATCAGTGATAGAAATTTGAGGAGTTGATACGACTGCCGAGCTCGCTCACAGCTGCTTTTTTCTCCTACCAGGTTATTCAGGAAGATACATAATATATAGCAGGATCTATCTCTTGGCGCCTCCCCAATTTGTTTCCTTTCTCCAGCATCGACAACCGAGTTTCAGAGCAAGGGGCCACATTTCCGTCCTCCTACCCTACAACGTTACGCCACCCTCCCCTTAGTTTTCTGCCTGCAAACCACATCTTGAGCTTCCCACTCGCCGATACGACGCGTCGGAGGTGCCCCGAGCTTTCCGAAAGGATGGGGTTTGAATGCAACGTTAGCGACAGACTCCCAGGGAACGCCTTTTGCAATCGACTGCGCCGTGGGGCGGAATTCACCGCGATCCCTGCCCCGTGGAACAATGGGCTTGAGTTAAGATGGACTAGCTCGCACCTGACAGGCGCAGGGCGGATTCGATGGCGACGATCGGCGAATTAAGATTCCGCCATTTGTAGATCCTTTACGATTTCATAACGCCCGGAATCCTGTTCGCTCCCGCCCATCGAATTGCTAGATCCTTGAGCGAGCCGTCGAGACGGGGATTTCGCGAGCCTGCTCCTTCAACTGCGGTGGAGATGCGGCAGAGGGATGCCCTGCTGTCGGCCAAGTAGAGAAAGAGATTAGCCGGCCTCTGCATGCGGTCCGCGGCTCCGTTGCCGACAGGCCAAGGTTTCAGTCAGGTGGAGGTGAAATTTGTCGTGCCGCTCCGCCCCTGCCTGCGGCACATGGCCTTTGCAGTCCAGCCAACCTTAAAAGACGCACCGTTCCGTTATCCCCGGAAGATAGCCTATGCACAGTGTCTAGATGGACCATTCAAGGCAGCTCGAATAGCGAGACAGGCTTGGTGCTTTGCCGGCCTTGAGAGCAGAGCAACCAACAGCCCGTGTGGGTTGTGGCTCCATGAATGCGTCGAGGGGCGGAGCCAGCGTTGCAGAAATGCACCCGGGCGTGACGTAAGTCAGAGCCCGGAACCAGAACCAACAACCAATATACGTATTCGCAATCAGTGCCTAGAGACAGGGAATTTTTTTGTGTTGGTTGGGGCATGTCACGTCACCGCACTAGTGCAATGGGTCTCCTTTCTGAACCGTACAACCAACAGACTGAATGGGCAAGAAATCGCCCTCGACCAACAGCACTCTATCTGGCACAGCCCAGAAGCGAACCAAATTAGAAATTCGTTGGCGGATCCTACTTTCGATCTTTGTACATGCTTCCGTGTGCCATGGCTGTATATAATCGCCCACGTCTCATAGGCTGTCGCTCTTGGGAAGAATCACGCTCTCATTCTCGCATCCACGGGGACTGGCAGCTGGCTCTCTCACCATGGCGTCAAACGTGAGCGACTCGATTCCAATTGGAACCAACCCTGGGTTCGAATCTATTAGCCTTCTCTCCTGGCCCAGGGTTCCTTACCTTGTGGTTGCGCTGGTCATCCTGGGTTCATACATGTCCACCTGGGGGTCTGACTCGAAGAATGTCCTACTTAACCCGCAGCAAAGGTTTTACGACATTTTCCAGATCGGCCCCAAGGTCAAGTTCTTCACCAACGCAGATGAGATTATCAAGAAGTGGCTCAGCGGGAACCCGCAAAAGTCAGCCTGGATCAACACGTGGGATGGCAAAGTGGTCTTGGTGCCTCCCCACATGGTCCATGAGGTGAAAAACGATCAGCGCCTTAGCTTATCGCTATGGCTGCGAAAGGTTAGCACAATGAACGGTTTAGTAAGGTCGACGAAGTTTTCTGATAGATTTCTAGGCCTTTCACGCCCACCTGCCCGGCTTTGAGGGCTTCCAGGAAGGTGGATACTACCACGACATTTTGAAATCCACCTGCAACAACCAGCTCAACAAGAACCTGAGTATGTCACGCCCCAACATGGGTTGTCATTCCTGTGCATTGACGGGTCTAACGCTTGGTACAGTCAAATTCACCCGACCATTGGCAGATGAATCCGCGATAGCCATTGCGGATATTTTCCCCGAGGATGGAGGTAAGCGGAACCTGCGCTCCCCTATGTAATTTCATTAGTACTGAGAAAACAGAATGGCATGCTATCCCCATCCTGGAGAAGGTCCCCACAATTGTCGCGCGGTGTGTAGCACGAGTCTTCCTTGGACAAGAGTTTGCTCGCAACAAAGACTGGATCAGAATCACCTGCGAGTATGCGCTTGCCGGAGTCCCCGTCGGATTCATCTTGAGACTTTGGCCTGTCTCTTGGCGCTATATTCTGCACTGGTTCCTCCCAGGCACCCGAAAGCTCCGTGCGATGATGGCCGAGGCTCGACAGATTGTTGAGCCAGCCCTGGAGAAGCGCAAGCAGGAGAAGGCCGCTGGAAAGACGGGGTTTAACGACTCCATGGAGTGGTTTGATGAGTCTGCCCGCGGTAGAGAGTATGACCACACTGGCGTCCAGGTGTTCCTCTCCGTCGCTGCCATCCACACATCGACAGACCTCGCATGCACAACGCTTATTCGCCTGTCTCAGAACCCAGAAATCATTGAGCCTCTCAGGGAGGAGATCTCGTCTGTATTGGCTGAATCTGGATGGGATAAGTCATCTCTGGCAAAGTTGGTGCTGCTGGAAAGCGTGGCCAAGGAGAGCCAGCGCATGAAGCCTGTTGCAATTGGTTCGCTTCCCCATGTTCAACCACGTTATTGCCTATCGCTAACCTTCAATTAGTACTACGAAGAGTCGCCCTCGAGGACACCACTTTGTCAGATGGCACCTTCGTCCGCAAGGATACCACTGTGGCCATTCCATCTTACCGAATGTGGGACTCCGAGTTTTACGAAAACCCCGAAAAGTGGAACGGCTACCGTTATTACAACCTGCGACAGAAGGCTGGACAGGGCACCCAGCACCAGTTGGCCACCACCAGTGTGGACCACTTTGGCTTCGGCTACGGCAGGCAGCCCTGCCCCGGCCGCTTCTACGCGTCTGATCTGACCAAGATCATGCTTATCCATTTCATCATGAAGTATGACTTTAGAGTGATCGAAGGAGAAAACGTGAATGGGCTCTTGTTTGGATTTGATTCCACCTATGATCCTACAATGAAACTAGAGTTTAAGAGACGCAAGTGCGAATTGCCCTTGCCGGAGCTTTGAAGGAGCTGAATGGGCTTGGTGTTTGTCAAGGAGGACTGGCGATGAAGCGAACTATTATGAGCAGATGATGAGAGGGTTCCCATAGACCTGTCAGAGAAGTGAAAAGCACAGAGAGGGATGAGTTATGCCTTATGACGTCAATAAAAATCAAGTATCAACATAAAGAGTATTCGATTTATTCCAGCCTTAGCTAATGCTATGTCACCATTGATAAGGGTACTTGGCCTATCACCACCTCTAATTGGTGCCTATAAAGGACCCTCTTGCTTGAAGGTACTACCTTTTCACTTCTCGTTGCTGACCGAAACAAGGAATATGTGTTATAATACAATGATGCGCTGATATTCGTTTCAAAAGCTTCATGCCATTGGGGAAAGGAATGACTCGATAGTGTTACCATCGTTATCATTCTTGAAGCCCAATACGACGCAAGTCAACACAATAAGCTTTACACAGCAGGGTTTGAACAATTAGGCTGCAATAACCAATAGCCTTTTGTACAAAGAGTATCTCCAATAGCCTCACACAAGGCTCGATAATGTTGTAGAGTAAGTTAGAGATGGATCAGTTGTGTTTACGTCAATAGCGTGTGAAGATGCTAGCGCTGACCGCTTGGGACTGCTGGTTGGGATTCATGTCATGAACGAAAAGGGTCTGGTAAGAAAATACTATTAAAACAAATAACTCGCGCTTATAAACAATTGTAATTTTCTGTTCTTCCACTTATCTATATTTTTGTTTGCTTATTAATGTTTCCCCTCTTGTCATTCTGGGCATTGTAGTGTGCCCAGTCTTTTGTAGGCCGCATGTTACCGTAACATCCACGGTCGCCTTGTTGAGGCGCCTCCGAAACACAAACTTAAAATCGTGCCATTAGTTTTCTTGTCGTCGGTAATGGAGTAGAATTTTCATATATCCCGCTTATGCATGCTTGCTGACAGCTGATTTGTGTGCGCCTTTATGAATTAGAGAGCTAATTTTTGGAGTTTTCTTAGTCCGGTGATGGAGCGTTTTGTATTAGCCAAAATACAATGGCAAATGTTCGTCAAAATAGCATTATTTAGCTTGACGAAATACTTTCCTATGGCCAAACGACATTCTGACTCTCATTTATCAATTCAACGCAAGTTCCATACATTGCAATCGGTGTAGCAAATGAGGAATGTGGTATCAATACACGTTGCGTCAAGCCACCGCCTCATGTGTGTAACCTGCAGGTAACCATTTTAGTTAGCTGAGTGTCCATTTTCTCGGCTGTGCCTTGGTAACTTCTCCGAAATAGTCACACCATTGCATGTCAGCATTTAGAACACGAAAGGCAACCTCTGATGTGACAATACTCAAGGCAAACTCAGCACGCCTATTGATGGCGACCAATGCGAACCAATATGACGTTGACATATTTTAGCGATTGGATGACCCATCCTCTGATAAAAACAGGCAATGAGTGTTTCAGATTCAGATTCATTCTTTATCATTCATTTATTAGACACTGCTTGATGCGTGTATTTTGAAGCATGGAAAACAGTGAGACACGACGTGAATTGGAGTTGGAGACAAAGTCCAGGCCTTCAGCGAGTATTTTCACCACAAGACCCTCATCCTTGCCCTCTTCCATGCGAAATAAGAAGGGCAGAGTCGTAAGAGGGCAGTATCCTCCAATCACCCGAATTTTACGTCCACCAGGTCAGTCGAAAGCAATGTGGACTCGCCTGCACCCTCCCCATCGGTTGAGCCGCCGCAAATATCCATTTACAAGTTTTCTTCCACGCTTACGCCTTCCCACCCTCGGAATTCTGTTCATACATCAATTGGCCACATTACCGAAAGCGACGAAGAGTTGCCTGCCTGCCTTGGATTTGAGCTTGAACCGGCTCTACCAGAAGAAGATGCACAAGAAAACAGCTCAAGTGACTAGGAGCAAGACAGATTGGAAGAAGACCTCGATATTTCCGGGCGCCTTGAAGACATCACGCCGCCTTTGAGAGGTAAATCACGGCAAAACAATGTGAAAAGCCTCCGACACCATGAAAGTTACACCCAAGGTAACTCGACAAGTCAGACAAAGGAAAAGTCGATTCACCGGAGCCCCGCAATTGGTTCAAAGCCGAAGAATAATTATACCCATCCTCCGATAGACGAAAGCGAGAGGAATGAAGATCACACACCACTCAGTGACGCCACATTACATGCCGAGTCAAATTGGAACGGTATGAATTGTGCGGAGCTGGAACCAGAATGGTCTGAACGCGAACAATCTACTCCTCCACTGCGGAGGAAAAGCCCCTTTGCAAAATTGCAGATGGCTCCAGTGCCGTTTCCTGCGATACACGAGTCTGTTCAACCAATATTTCACATGCTTCAAGAGATCAACGCCACCATATGGGATACGCAAAACGACAGCGTAGCGGAACTGATGCCGCCGACGCAGAATATATCAAAGAACTCGCTTGGAAGACAATGGAGTTCACCTGACGATATCGAAAGCGTCCACAATTTGCAAACCGAGAATGCAACCGAAAACCATGTCTCAGCATCGACAGAAACAATCGAGTCGTCAACGCCAACGACCGATGCGCCACGGAGGGCCATTTACTACGACACGGGGAGGCCAACATGTTCTCTAACACTGGTATGTTATAGATCCGGGGCAGAAGGCTGCGAGCTGCAGCAAATCCACTGCGTCTTGCGGCGCAAGTATCCGACCGACGAGAGTTTTGACCAAGTCCGAAAACGTAATCGTCACATGGTACACGAAGATGGTCAATTTTTCCTCGAGATGAGGCGCGTTTTTCGCACCAAGATGTGCGGCTTCTTCCGGCGGCTGTTCTCGCTCAAGTCTCTCAAATCATTTCGAATTCTTGCCGTAAGTTGGCGCTGGACATTGCCACCTTCTTTTTTCACTGACTGGGGATTTCTTTCTTCCTAGTACACGCCCGCGACGAGGCCGACAGTAGCCCCGTTTGATGAATTCGTCCTCCAGGAAATGATTTTCGCGTACAAACACCCTAAAAAGCTGGGAAGTAACGACTATTGGATCGAATGGGTTTACAGGCTCCGAAGCCAAGATAAAAGACATGCTGTTGAGTTTGTTGAAGGTTGGGATACGACCCGTATCCTTGTTGCGGGGACAATCCCATGGCTTAGCTCCTGCTTGGTTGGGATATCGTGGTCCGCTGTAGGAGGGGATCCTCAAACAGCCTTCACGGTTGCAAGCTTCATTCTGACTTCTTCTTCAAGTTAGTAGGGTTTAAGGTGCGATTTACTTGCAACAGTTTACTGAATTCTGTAGTTATTCTGGAATTATTGGCGATAATTAGTAGTATTGAGTCATCTGGTAGATCGACAATTTGACTGAACCAAGAATAATTCATTTGTGATGGGTGAATATAAAGTTGGTTTATCATTTGCTGTTAGCGCCGTCAGGTTCTATCACTAAAACTGTTATTGCAGCCGGGCTAGCTATCTTTCTGGCCATTCAAACCCAACCTCTATCGCTCCTCATGTCCTAGACCTCTAACCCCAAACCGCCACCCAAAAAGGCCCTCACAAATTGTAATTATCTGGCGGGACACTAAAGTGTTCCTCTTAGCGGGATTCTAGGGTGGCTATAGCAATCATGCAGGTTCATAACTTACGTATGGCCAATGCGAGCTCTAACGTTGTTCAATTCATTAGCTAATTTCATGGTAAGATATTCAAATGGATAGAACTCACCTTGCAGACGCAATAATTTCCCACTTGCTAAATCGGGTTCATACTTAGTAAGAACTAGTTAAAGCTTTGTAAAAAAAATAAATAAAAAACTTACGCCTGGCCTATTGAGAGCGCAGCATAGACGTGTTGCACTCCGACTGCATTCATACTTGCAGTCCGTGTTTGCATAGCCAGGGCGACACTAATACCGAGATATTAACCTACATGTAGATGCTCATGGACCAATAAAGAGACTAGCTCGCGGCGAGGTTTATATGGTGTTTACTTACCGTTTTGATCCTTGAACCATCTCCGACAATGTCAAGTATGGACCTTCTGGCAGGATCGGCCATTGCTAGGCCGCACATTCCGAAGCCAAGGAGAATTGAAACCTTCATTTTTGCTAGACGAAGCTGGGAAAATGGACGAGGTGAGGTGAAAGATGAGTAGGTAGTGGACAAAATCTACACAATCCTTCGTATTCCATTCAGTCCATGACCGAGGCGGGATTAAATTACTTTAAATATGAAATTATTCAGAACTATCTATCTTCCCAACTTATTCATTACTTGGAACCTTGAAATTGAATCCTGTCACCCGCGGTAGATGACGCACCATTATCCAAAATGTCTCAGTTCTGTGTTGCTGAGGCGGGTGCTATCACTTTTAAAGCCCGCAAGCAAAACCCATGACTCCACCAATAATTTTATATTAGACATTTGCAAGGGAAGTAAACATCCATCACGTCCGAAACTAAGAGAAGAGAAAAGCCTACTGGGAACTCATCTGCTCACTGGCCTGTAAAGCGATCAAAAAGCGCTACCTCCTAGAGGGTTTAATGGTAGCCATTTTTGTCGCTTTCACTGCAGTACAAACACAGCTGATTTGTGTACTACGATTTTTATCTCTTCCTACAATCAGGTTTTATGGAAAAAATATCATTATTTAAGACAATACCGCTTTATAACAATTATTGGGATGTTCCGTGACGTGTCTTGTAATGCCGTGTCACATCAAAGGTATCATTTGACCCTCTCTGTTTCGCCTTGGTTTGATGTGACTTGGTGATGTGAAATATGTGATTGTTGAGAAAGCTTTTGGCACTCGGAAGACTTGGAAAGTGAGTCCCAAAGTAGTCGTGTCATCATAACGTTCAGCTTTCCATCGGGCTATACCTTGATTCCTTCCCTAGGAACCGAGAATAGCCTCAGCCTTGCTGGAATGATGTCACTCGGGGAACAATAATACCTCACAATCGATGAAGAGAACAGGATATCCATTGCCAGAACCTAATATGAATTCCACCTTTTATTCACCTACTTCTATTGACATCATTCATTCAATCCCCGCCTAATGATGGATGTTGCGCATTGCATTACAGGTCGATGGCATCCCTTGGATCCTACATTCTTCATCGCCGATCAGACGATGGTCATATTTAACCGTCAATGCTTCAAAGCTTTGCCAGGATACTAGGTTTCCATAGCTGAGTCAAGGGACCGCCCATCCCATACACTGGGTCTGCCTCTGGCATCTCTACGCTCTTGATTGCCTCACGAAACTCTGACGCAGGCGTCTTGCCCATTTCATTACGCCATCTCGGGCAGAGCTATAAAAGTTCAGGCGCTTGAAGGAGTTAAAAAGGATGCGGTAATGTACTCACCACTGGATAAATGCCAATGTAGCGGTAATCAGGAGAGCTCTCAAGACACGAATGAGCAGTGCCTGCGGGTAGAACGATGACGTCGCCCTCTTGGACATGGACCTCCAAGCCCTTTCCATCCTGTATTCGACCCAACAGAAGCCTCGAGTGTCCCTGAAAAATACCTGGAGATAGAAAATGACATCAGTATCATGAAGCGGTGGCAGAAAAGCAGGGGAAATTACCGTAACATTCATGACTGTTTGGATGGAAATGTCGGATCTCGATATGGCCCCAAGTTCCCTATTGAATTCAGTACATCGTGGGGATTGAGTAGAGTTAGAGTGACTGTACGCGTTTTTCCCATCTGTGCATTGTTAAAAACGCAGTTGTTGTCTCCTCATTTCGCGGTTCGGGCAAAACATTCCGATAGTGCAAGATGGGAAGCACGCTATTGGGCGCGTCCTTTGTCGAGGGGGCAAAATAGCACTGGACGCTAGCGCTCATGGTGGGCAGGCTCCGTATCGCAAGCTTCCGTCTAAAAGATGCAAGGCTCAATTAATGTAAGTTTAGGTGGTTAGATTCGTAGCGTATCTCGGTCGGTGAGATGCGGATAAGCTGGAGCGGGGTTGGTTCCGTGGCCGGGCCGCTTCCGGGTTGGTGTCTCTTCGCGGCCCTTATCCGTCCTCGCACCAAAAAGAGGGCGGGATCACCATTCCGTCTTCTCTCCAATCTTCTGGAGAGATAAACCAACCTAGATAGACGGGGCTAGACGGGGATACCCAAGGTTTCGGGGCTATGATAGTAGATTATCCCAGCATTTGGCCAGGTGCTAGCGTCATCGCGTCTCTTTCAGTTGTATACATGGCTTTGGCATGCTGCCACACATGCTCCCATTCTGGAAGTACATACACACTTGCCACTCCACTGTTGCAGCCACATATACCGCTGTTTCGTGAATTGTTACCATGTCAGCTCTTCATTCGACCAAGTTGACCAGCTCCAGCCCCAATGTCAATACCACCCCAACCCGACCGCAAGATGCCGAGACCAAAAAGTCGCTGGAGACTCCTATCGAGCGAGTGTCCAGTCACTCCAAAGGCACCATTATCTGCATAGGCGGTGCTGAAAATGAGATGGAATTTAATCTCAAACTCATCGAAGAGATCATCGAGGCCATTGGTTTTGGTCCCTTTCAGTGGCAGCTGACCTTTTCCTGCGGATTTGGTTTCTTGGTTGACCAGGCATGGCACGATCGAAACTGTCCGATACTCTTCTAACTGTTTACCCGCAGATGCTACTTGTCTCCATTAGTCTCGTGACGCCCCAAGCCGCCATGGAGTTTGGCCCTAAATATGACACTCTCCTTTCCGCGTCTCTGTACGCTGGTTTGCTTCTTGGTGCCATCGTGATTGGTGGCCTCGCCGACAATCTCGGCCGAAGGCTTGTGTGGCTGAGCTGCATTTTTGCTGTGTCTATCGTCACCATGATTGCTGCTGGTTCTCCAAACTGGAATGCTTTGAACGTGTTTGTTGCTTTGATTGGCTTCTTTGCTGGGGGAAATCGTAAGTCTGGCTGTGCTCGGAAGCTTCCTCCAACGTGTGCGTAGGACATTGATGGCTAATCTCGGAACCTACTCGTCCTATCAGTCGCGATTGATTTGACCATACTCGCTGAGAGTATTCCCCGCAGATGGAACTTTATCCTCTCTGGTCTTGCTGGCATCTGGGGTCTTGGAAATGCCGTCTCCGGATTGATTGGTGCGTGTTGCCGTTCACTTTTGAGAGGCTTCCTATATTTTTATTGACCCATTATAGCATGGCCACTTCTTGTGAATTTCGGTTGTGGCAGCGGTTCCACGCCTGCTACTTGCTCAAAGTCAGAGAATATTGGTTGGCGATACCTTTTTATTACCCTTGGCGGTCTCTGTCTCGCCATGGCCTTTATCCGTAGTCTTGTTCTCCGATCGCTGGAGTCGCCAAAGTGGCTCATGAGCTCTGGTCGAGTTTCTGAAGCTGTCCATGTTTTGAACAAAATCAGTGCTGCCAACGGTTCAGATTACGTGATAACTGAAGATCAGTTTGCTCATGTTTTTCATCGAGAAACCAAGGTCGTCTCGGTTAGAGAAAATCTAGGCCGAGCCGCGCAGCTCTTCTCTGGACCCGGGCAAGCACGCTTGATGCTGTGTCTCATAGGAATGTGGGCACTCATCGGCATTGCGTAAGCCATCTCAATACTATGGTCCTATAATATTCTGAATTAGACTGACTGGTTAGGTACCCGCTTTACACCATTTTCTTGCCATAGTATCTTACAGCCCATGGAGCCAAACTAGGAGACCAAAGCACATACATTACGTATCGTGACTGGAGCGTCTCCTCCGTGGTTGGCATATTTGGTCCATTCCTCAGCATGTACATGATCTCTTCTCGATGGTTCAAGTCGAAGCTATCCATGCTGATCACAGGCATCATGTGTGCTGCGTTCTCTGGGGCCTTTACATCTGTCAAAACGGAGGCACAGAATCTGGCGTTTTCATCCATGATTAATTTCTGGTTGAATGCACTATATGCCATTATTTATTCGTAAGCCCACACACTTCCAGCTTAACTATGCATCAGGCGTTGACCACCCCTCTAGCTATACGCCACAGGCACTCCAGGTTCAGAATCGTGGTTTGGGAAGCGGTCTACTTATGGCTGTCGGAAGATTTGCGTCTTTAAGCGCGCCATTCATTGCAACATTTGCCGACACAACCACTTCAGCACCGCTCTGGGTTTCTTGCGGGTGCTACGTAGCTATAGGGTTGATTGCAATGATCTTGCCCGTTGACACCGTTTCCTATACGAAGAACTAGGGTGCGCGAGTCATTATTGATTTCCATATCAAACTCATAGCAAGTAACATATGGTCGTTTCCTATTTGAGCATAAACTTGCATATATCCGTGGAATTTTAGCGCCTTGGCTCCGTGGAGAGACACACCTTAATAATCGACATAGATGAGGTTGTTTCAACGTTCCCAAAGTAGAAATTACGGCATCCACGGAATGCTCGGTCAGTCCAGAACTATTTTAGGGCTTGTAATCGTGATTGGATTATTGCACGTCTTGCTGTTTGGTCTCGGTCTTCGCCGTGCTACATGAAACATCGACACTTAGTCATCAATGGCACCCTTGCATCAGTCGATCACACCAAGGCAAGTCATTTCGTTGGAATTTTTAGCGAGAGCCGTCAAACCTTAATTCCTTCATTGAATTCCAAATACACAAGGATGCAGCGAGATTCTGTTCGCAACGGAAAAATCTACCACACTATTCACAACAAAACAGGGACAGAAGAGATGCGCGGTTAAAACTGACTATTCATGTTCACTATGTGACGCCAACCTTCCTGAAATAAATACACGGAAATATCCTTCGAATAGCGCGTAATTCTGGCACCCGACGTTTCCCCATCCGATTTGTAAGGGTAGGTATGATTCATCCCGGCCCCCCTGATCTCGGGCGCCCCGAATTACATCTCGCGATACCCAAACAAGTACCCTGGGAAAAAGTTAATCTTCATTTCCCAGAAATTTGGCTAGCGCCCCCGAGCTATAGGTTACAGAAAAGAGAGAAGAGGAAAAACGGCCGCTGCATCTCCCGTACCAGCGGTCTGGATCCCGAGCCATTTTCGTATTGGAGCTACGCGAATCAGCCTCGCAGCAGCTTCTTTCTTTTTCTCGAAAGACGCCCAAGAGCGCGTCAGCTAGGCCATGGCGCAAATATGCAGCTTTCAAGTATAGATGAAATTTGGCTACTTCCTATCGGTTTCATCTCCGCTCCGGCAGCGGAAGGGACAGATAGTTCTTGTCCCGTCAGACCTTAACGAGAGTAGAGTTTAGTCCGGTCCAAAATTTTCGACAATTCAGGAAACGTCTCGAAAGTGCAAGCCAGCATATCCATGTTTCGAAGAAGAAAGAAAAAGCACTTTGCCAGTTTGTTTGGCCAATAACATGTGAATGAATAGAAAAAAAGATTGCCGCTGATTCACGCATGCTTCTCGAACTTGGAGTACCAAGCTCCAGTGCCGGTGCCACAGTATGGCATCAACTTACCCAGCCCCTCGGCAAATATTTCCGTTTCCGTTGTGGCAATGCGGTCCTACATACGCAGTCAGTCAATGGAGTATGCGGAGACCGGGTGCAACAAACCTCGAGGCTCCCCCAACCGAGATATAACATCACTAGCCTTCTCCCGTCTTTGGGGAGAAGGCTGTTAGCTGGAGCGATGTAGGATTCTCCGTCGGGATTCGTGGTGTTGAGTGCAGGTGCCCATTGGCCACCAAGGAATCCACTCATCTTGAAACTATTCGTGTAGACCTCTTTCAGCAATTCCTGAATCTCAGGTGTGATTTCCACCTCGTCCAAAAGGCGCACGATGGCCTAAGTGGGGATGTTAACAAAACGGACACTACGATGACTGGGGGCATGGAACAAACTCACAAATTCGGAAACGGGCGACTCGAGAGCTGTGGTTATGTGTGGCACTTGATCATCTGTGAATGCAAACTCGACATATGTCGCGTCGCCTTCTATCACTTCGGCAAGGTTGGACGCCAACGACGTCTTGTTTCCGTGTGGCCATTCTGAGACAGTGCGCAGTCAGCTTCAAAGCCCACCACTCCCCCCTCTCACGCATGGTGCTCCCGCACTCGACATTGCGGCAGAATAGATAAGAATAAATACGTACGAATAACCCAAACGATTTCGTTGCTTGGCTTGGGAACCTTGGGGTGGCTAAATGGACGGATGGGAATCCTGTGTCCGAAGTATTGGGCCGTGGCCCCCGCGGCGGCAGCGTCCTGGCGAAGCTTGAGGAACTCTGGGCCGGAAATGGCCAAGGGAGACTGCAGTGTGAAGCGGATGATTTGCGAAGTCATGTCGACGTATTGCGATCACCGGCCAGAGCTTGGATCGAGTTTCCAGAGAGAAAATAGTTGCGGCCAGTACCAGCGCCTGACACATTCTTTTTTTTTTTTTTTTTTTTACCCGCCGTGCTTATATCGCTTCAGCACCTGAGACAAGCAGCTTTCGCGTGGTGCTGACTAACCCGCTCAGGGGCTGATGGGTGGCCCATGTCTCCAGCCTTCGCCCGATGGGGAAAACCGCGCGTGCACAGCCCTTTGTGGCGTCGCTGCCAACCGAGGTGCAACCCTCCCGGATGTGTGCTAGTGGCTATATGACATCTTGCGACAAGACAAGGCCGGCTTCGTATGGTTGACGGGCCAATCACGCAAAAGATGGGATAGGAAATTTCAATAGGTGCTGTGGAGCTGCGAGTTGCCCAGAAGCCGAGCGGGCGAGTTGCAGCATCGCAACACCAGGCAGGGCGTTTTGGGGGGGGGGGGGGGAGATCGGCTTGCCCGAATACATCAATTACGGCGTCTATTATTATTACCCGGTTTCCCAGACCTGGGCAGGCAGGCATGCCAGGGTCGGATGAACTAGTGCGGCTTCCGCGGGCGTGGTCCATGCTCATCAACCACGCTAGACGTCCGGCGTGAGACGGAGAATGCTGACGATGGAAAGATACGGACATAAGAATGGGGTGAAAAGTAGCTCAGACACGTGCTTGCTTAGGGATAAATATAATTAATTACAAGTCTTGACTAAGCTCGGCCGAAGAGACGGACGGCGTCGAGTGGTTTATAGTTCCCAACTTTTCGGAGTGACTAAGCATGCACTGTTGACTCGCTAACCAGGCCGGACATGTCTATCTCGCCGACCCGAGAGGTCCAGCCACTCGGACTGGTCAAAACCTCAGACACCATTTCCTTCTTGGCGGACATCCGAGGTGTGAAGCTCTCCCGCGGCAGTGGGGTGCTGTTCCACAGATAGAAACTCAAATCAGAGTCTCTTTGGGGAATTGTTGTTGCGGACATACTCTCCCGCTCGTCAATTCCAAGTGGGTCTAGGTTTGGGCTCTCGATCCACGAAACTCCCCGACCCCAGTGGGCGTATCTCTCATTGTCATACTGCCATTCATAATCCTCCCACCTATTTTCCGCTAGCGCCTGAATATAGTGAAGAGAGCTTCTGGGCCATAGCGCTGTAACTTTGGCGTCCGTGCCCTTTTTAACTGTGGGGATCGTTAGTAACTCGACTCTTCGGCGTGGATGGATATGCCTACACCAGCTTCGACAGGTTCCAGTCCAGACCATCTTCTTCATGAATGCTTGAGTATGATGATCAAAGTCCCTCTGAGCGTCCTGTCGTACATCAAAGGCCTTGACTCGTTGGCGAATCATTTTGCGAAGGAGGCGAATGAAGTAGTCGCTCGTAGCCTCAAGAGACCCTACCAAAATTAGCGTAAGCAGCACAGCGACCATTCCCGCTCTCTTACCCATCAAACTTCCATTGGAAATCGGAGTATTGGGTCCCAGCAGGCAGGGCTACCGGGGGAGAAATCCAAGAGGGTGTACGGATGAATACGTTTAGTTTCGAGCCAATTAACTGAAGCTGAGGTAAAAGCTGAACACCGCTAGCACCGGAACCTATGATGGCTATCTTCTTACCTGTCAGGTCGACCGACGAGTCCCACGCAGCAGTGTGCAGTCGGGGCCCTGAAAATGATGCCAAACCTTCAATGCTGGGGTGCTGAGCATGATTCAGGATACCGCCAGCGTTAACTAAAATCTCGGATTGAATGGCGGGCCCGTTTTCGATCTTTGTGGTCCAAGTGCCGTATTCTTCGGACCAGCTTGCCGCGACAACCTTGGTATTGTAATTGATGAACTGGTCTCGTTCAAAGTGGCGTGCAACAGCTTTAAGATAGCCTTTTATCTCGGCAGATGATGCATAACTGAACTTTGTCAACTGTTTGCTCCTCTAGGAACGAAACCGCCTTACAACTGGGACCAGTATGGGTTTGGCGCAAACGAGAACTGGTAGCAATGGCTCGGAACATCGCAAGCACAGCCTAGCAACATGAGCAAGAGTTGATCACGAACACTACACAGACTTACCAGGATAAGTATTTTCATGCCATGTACCCCCAAGTTCGGCGTTTTTCTCATATATTTGAAAGTCTACGTAGCCCTTCAAATGCTGTCGCAGCTTGTATGCTGAACAACGGTGTTAGTCTTCCAATCATTGCTGGAGACTAGATTGGGTATACCCATAAGAATGCCGGAGACTCTGATTTGCGCTTAGAATCAGCATAATATTGTACTTCTACATGATACCACTTACCCAGCACCGATAATGGTGCATCGGAGACGCCTTGGTTGGGAAAAGGTAGTGGAATCCATTGGGCTGTATTCTGAACCGCCGGGCACTGGTACCGAACACGACTGGATTCCAGGCTCGCACAGCCCCCTGCCAAGTACTTAGATGACTCCCTTGGAAATGCTACTGCCGCTGAACAAAGCATCCTAGTCCGAATGCGGGCCGGTAGATCAAACGTATCATGAGACTGGAGGCGGGCCGGGCGGTCCGCTTGGGCAAAACGTCCCGCCCAGAATGGCATCACAAGACAAAAAATGGCTCCGATGAAAGCATCCTTTACGGAACGTCCGGGGTATGCAGTGATAAGCGCGTCGCCCGGCTGCCCGTGCGCGAATTCTGTCCATGATAAGGTGGCCCTGCGTGATCCATTTGTCTCATTCTCCACCTACGGTACCGCCAGTCGCCCGCCCCAAATCACAGGCAAACCTTGTACTTCTAATTTCAAGATTCTACAAAAATATCATGTGTTTTACGGTTAAAAAATAAATTAGTCTCATGTAATATGAGCATTTGGATACTTAATCCAAGGCCGTGATGCCACACTTTTGCCTTGGCCATAAATGGGGCGGATTGGAGTGAGGCGCAGTATTAAGCCATCAAGGTGTTGATCTCAGCGTCAGCACATCTATCTTCGAAGACATTATCTACGTATCAATCAAGATCCTCGCTCTTATATTTGTTTCAATATACACAAGCGCTGTAATATTGTCACATTCTTGTCTGGTTCCCTACAACTTGGTTGCTCAGCTCGAGTAAGCGTCCTGAGTGGCGGGCCGGCCCGGCTTCCTTTGTCTCCCTTCAGACCAGTATCATCTTTCGAAGGGACTCGAAGCCTCCACTTCTCTCTCAGAGCCTTTGAGGCCTTGTTTTCGAAGCAGTCGGCAAAGCACTGGGAGAAACTTGAAAGCGCTAGAGTTCTTTTGTCAAATCATTTGAATGGGCAGTCTCGCATAGATCCAACTTACTGTCCAGCTCCTCCAGTGGCCACAAAAAGACCTTCCGTAGCAGGATGGTGGTCGATGGTAAAGTCTCCCTCCGGTGTATCTGAATACCAGCACAGTGGACGGTCCATCCAGTCCCGCTCTACGAATTCCGGAATGAGCTGGCGCAGAGCTTCGCGGAGCGCTTCGTTGGCATCATCCGGTATAGCGAGCACCCGCGTTGCTGTCGTCACGCTTCGGTGGCGAAACGAACCGCCCAGTCCCCTCGATAGCTACACGGGTCGCAAACCCATAGCCGTGTCTTGCAACTTTGAGAATATTAGTGTCTGGCGTAAGCGGGAACACAGACACGACCGTGCTGAGATTGATCATGACCGGCATGGCCCTCAGCTTTTGGCCTTTCTCTGGCGTCAATTGGATGAAGCCCACCGGCTGACCAGACGCCGATGTCGCGTGTTCAATTGGGAGAAGCCTGTTGGACCATGCGCCGGCCGAGAGTATGACCTGCGACGCGAGAATAAGATCGCCCTCAGCCACATTGACACCACTTACTCGGCGGCCACTGAACCGCAAGGACAGAACACGACCTCAGGACCCAGTGATGAAGTTGACACCGTCTAGACTGCATTGGACACTGAGCTGCCTGATACTTTTTTCTGCATCGGCCCAGCCGCCTTGGGGGTTGACATATGCCTTCAAGCCATCAAGATGAGACTGTATGTTTGGGTACTTCTGGCGAACTTGGTTTGCGTTGTCGTACTGTTCCAATTTTTGACCCATCGATTCTGTGACCCCCCCGCTCTTCTCAATGTAGTCACTCCCCCCGCTATTCGTAAGCATAATGAAGCCTGACTCGTGGTAGTGGCTTGCATATTCACTCGTCCAGCCCTTGTGGGTTTAACGTGCCATCTTGCCATACACGGCGTAGGCATAGTCAACGCGGATGCCACGTGAAATATCCACACTGCTACTATCGGTAACGGGCGGGAGGTATCGGTCCAAAATAGTGACGCTCTGGTAGCCTCTTCTATTGAGCTCCAATGCTGTCGACAGCCCAGAAACACCTACGCCAACAATGAGAATAGACTCATTCTTTGGTACAGGATTGCGAGTGGTCATCTTTGCTTTGGGTCGAGACGAGAAATCGAATGAATAGATAAATTTTGCCAGAAAAAAACACAATTACGAGCTATAGACAGGGTTGTAAAAAATACCAAGACTAAATAGTATACTAAGGAATAATACGAATTTTAGGTCCTAATACTAGTACTAATACTAATTTTATTAGTATTAGTATTAGTATTCTTTTTAGTATCTTTGCTAGTATACGAATTAGTATACTAATTCGTCTTTTTTACAACCCTGGCTATAGAGAAGCACACAGACGTCGCAGCTGCCCCAATAAAGAAGACGTGCTTGTCAGGCGCAACGAGCCAAGTCCGATGTCCGTGTGTCCTCAGATTCCCAGGCCAATCAGACAGCGTAGCAATAGCCAGATGTGGAATAATGTGGGTACGGAAGACGGGCCGCCTTTCTTATCATGGATGGCTTTCCGTCTTCTCAATTCCGTCCCCACCCGGCTCCGGGGAACTCGGCCATTGCCTGCCCCCCGGAGTTGCCCAGGACAAATCGCCGTCCTTATCTTGGGCATGTGTAAGAATTTAGAATGGATGAACCAGTAATCCTTGTCTATAAAGGAATTAGATTAGCTGTAGGTGTGTCTGCGTTAGCATCGAACAGCAGCATCGATTGAGCATCCCCATTACTCGCAGCAAAGCAACCGCCAACATGACGAGCTGTTTTGGTTTACAAAAACCTTCCAACAAGGAAGACGAGGCCCCAAAGACAGTCCGGGCCCTCCCGTCGTCGTGGTACAGGTCGAATGCCATGTACCAGCTCGAGCGAAGGTCCATTTTTTTTCAAAAAGTGGCTCTTAGTCTCTCACAGGGTGCGGTTTACCGAGCCTGGCGAGTACCTCCAAATCACTGAGGCTGGCTTCAGCTTCTTCTTGATCAAAGATAGACAGGGGCATATCAGGGTCCACCACAATGTGTGTCGCCATCGTGCTTATCCGTTAGTCGAGAAGGACCACGGGAGAGTCTCCATCCTAGCTTGCAAGTACCATGGTAGGTCTTTCACCGCTATTCTGAATATAGGAATATTGGTCTAAAATGGTCTAGGTTGGTCATACGGCTTGGATGGAAAGCTGGCCAAGGCCCCAAAGTATCAGGAAATTCCATCCTTTTACAAGTCTGCCAATGGACTGTTCAAAATCCATGTCCACGAGGACCATCTCGGGTTTATCTGGATCAACCTCGACTCCAATGAGACACCGACGATCCCGTGGGACCACGACTTTGCCAAGGTTGATCTCCAGCCGCGCTTGCAGGTCTTTGACACGAGCGAGTACAAGTTTGATCACCAATGGGAAATGATTGGGGACTATAACGGGGAAACGTTGGCTGACAATTACAATGAGGTATGTTCTTTGTCGCTCAATCTCATAGGATGCTAAATAAAAAGTGTTATCACTGTCCAACGGGACACCCTGCCGTCAGCAACATCTCAGACCTTTCAAAGTACTGGGTCGAGACAGCCGGTGGACACATTCAGCATTTCAATGTTGATAAGCCAGATCGTCAAGGTCTAGGGATCTACAGCACATTCTATTATCCAAATGCATGCATGACCCTTTCGTAAGTTTGTTGCCATTCGGGTTTGTTCTGATGCTAATGCGACCTGCAGCCCTCACTTCTTCTACATCATGCGCTGCATTCCCATTTCGTCCAGCCAAACCAAGATGGAGTACGAAGTTTATCGTCACAAAAATGCATCCGACGAAGATTTCAACGGCATCAGTGACTTCTTCAAGCAGGTGCTCCGGGAGGATAAGGATCCTTGCAACGCTGCGCAGAAGAACCTCAACGCTGGCGTCTTCAAAAATGGCGAGCTCCACCCTCGTGTTGAAAAGGTACGTGGCTTGCTTTAAGTCCATGCCATTTCAGCATTAGCTAACCTCAACAAAAGGGACCCCTATTTTTCCAAGAGCTGACTAGAGAATTAGTCATGTCTCATCGAAAGCAGGAAGAAGCAGAAGGAAAGGATATTTGGCCGGCGACTCCGAAGCAGCTGGTGACGGATAAGAATCAAGAGGAAATTGACTTTTGTAACGGCCTTGACTGCGGTACTGGTCAAGGCCTAGCACAGTTGGCTTGGTAGTTTCGTTCCTAGTATTGTCTCTCAAATTGATAATATCGAGGCTTGAATCATAGTACGGGGTCAAAATTCAGCCAGCTCTCAATCGCCCTCCCAAAGTCATCCGCTTGCAAGAACCAGTTTTCCTGATCCCCGAGACCTCCCACGCTCTCAAAGTACCGGTTCTCCGCCGATACACTGAGTTCGGTATCCTTTTGGGTTTTATTCGGGGTGCATCCCAGCACGGTAGGGGAGGTGGCAGCATCGTTGGGGGCGTACGCTGGAATCTCCCTGAGGACTGACTTGTGGCCAGAGATGCCTGCGGACCCAACAAGATTGAACTCTTGACTTGGGTTGTCCGTGCTTGTTTCGTGCGGCGATGTCCCAGATTCGCCAAACATGGAACGGTCTGCCGTGGCTCCAGCTCTGCCGGCTCTCCCGTAGATCAAGATATTCCAAAGAAGCTGCGAGTCGATGGAAAATGCTCGCTGGGGGCTTTCTTGGTCCCCGTCTCCTCCACCTGGTGATGAAACCCCCACCACGCTGCGCTGCAACTTTTGCAGATTTTCTGCCTGAATGGATCCGTTAGTCCAGTACGTGGCTCATGTTTGCTTGGCAGGCACTCACCATGTTAGCGACACTAGGCCAGATGGATCCCATGGAGTTCAGAAACCTTTGACACTTCTCAAAACCCTCCTGTGCTCCGCGCCTAAGAGCGCCGTTTTCAACAAAGCTGTGCTGCAAATGGATCGTCGCCACAACGGCGACGCAATGAGCTAGTACCGGGTCTGACACCTGGAAGCCCTTCTTCTCCAGAAGATCGATAAAGTATACAATCCAGCCAGCGTGCCGTGTGATATTTTCAAAGGATTGGTGAATGAAGGTCTGGGGCATGGTGTGGCGAAAATTCCGCAGTCGCATCGAGAGGAGAAATGGGTGGTTGAGGAGGCACGGAATGGCGGCGTACACGAGCTGAATGAAAAGGTAAGGGCCCCAGTAGTCACGCCTCCTTTCCAGCGTTTCCAAGTCGTATTCGTCAAATTTGTTTGCAGAAAAGCGGTATCTCAGAGGAATCCCGCAGTCACTCTCCAAATGGTGAAAGATCAAGCGTGAATAATCCGACTCGGCCGTCCAAGGCGGCGGTGCGTCAGTATCAACGTGGTTTGCGGCGTAAGCCCGGGCCATGTACCAAACTTCAGAGATCTGAAAGGTGCACTTTATGATGCCTGGGTCCATCGGACCATCGTAGGCCGTTTCAGCGTCGGGGGCAGTCCAGAGGTTTATGCGCCCGGGTACTGGCGACGCAACTGACCCGGGTAATAAGCCCGTAGAGATGTTGCTTTGTCTTGGTGAGGTGAAGATGCATCCTTGGATATTCTGTAACGTTTCGATGGCTTGCATGCAGTTCCTGCACTCTTCTAGGTTTCCAAGGGAGCTTCCTTGGGGGATACTTTGGGCAAGATGGCTCGCTATGTTCAAATTGAGGCCAGCTTGGATTGTTTTTCCATCTGGACACTCGTCAGTGGCGGTCACAATGACTGCATTCGGTATACGCACCTGCAAAGTCTAGAACGCTTAGCAGCACCAGGGTCTGCAATGTTGACAGTTGGACTTGCCCATCAGCAAGGTGGTCCATGACTAGCCGCCGGGAGGCTTTGCCTATTGATTTTATACTGTTCTGTTTCTGGGGTGTGAGAGTGTGTGGAGGAAAGCGCAATGTGAGGGCTTGTAGAGCAAGCAAAAGCTCCTTGCTTCTGGTTGTGAGTGAGGCAAGGAAGCCATTTTCATTAAACAATTTAAGGGGCTGGTTATGACACCAAGTGAGGTATAATTGCCCAACCTCAAGTAGGCCTGGGTCTGAAGGTTGGTCGCTACGCATGCCAGTCAGTACTTGGGCCACATCTACTTAGACATGGAGAAAGAACCTGTCGCCCCCAGAACGTGTCTCTTCCTGGCCCTGCCAGGTCTCTTCCGTGATTTGATCTAAGTTAGGGGTAGGGGCTTGATAGGACGATTCCACTCGGCGAGATGCCATGACAATGGGTCTGTGCTCTGTTAGATACCCATGCTGATCAGAAGCGAAAGAGCGTACGTCAACTGCTGCATGAGCTGATCCAGTTTCCCCTCCAAGTTATCCATGCGATACTCCTGGCCATATGTCAGCAAACACGTCATGCACAGACGGAGATGAGCCAACGCAAACCATCTTCCTACTGTGCCTTGATTGAAAAGCGTCGCCATCACCGTTGTAGACACACTGCTGCCCCAGCCTGTGACAGTAAGAGCACACGGGCTTTTCGCCGGGACATTTCGACTTCTTGCGCCTGTATCTTGTTATCAGCAAAGGGGCAGGGAATGGAGACACGAGGATTCCATACCGACACGGCTCGCAAGCCTGTCGTGCTCGTTTTGGATGTCGCGTGTCGTCCATGATGCGATACAATCCGCGAAATGAACCAGCAGGTCAACACCGGCGCCGAAAAGTCCGGGTCTAGAGGCTACTAATAACCATGCGCGCTGATATGTCTGGTCCCAATGCAGTAAAGCTAGACGCAACCTGTCCGCAGAATGCGGGGTGACCCACCGCTAATCGGCGTGCGGTTTATCACGAAGCCATTCATGATACGCCTGGAGCACCTTGATACTGGGGTAGCGGGGCGTTGGATAGCTTCCGGGCCTATGGCGGGCGACAAAATGATAAGCAGTGCGGCTGTCCGAGATAACATCTGATTGGGATCATGGCCGATGCAGGGTAGGTGATGATGGAGGGCGTGTTCAACGCAATAAAGGGAAATTGAAAAGAATCATTTTCCTAATTTTGAGCCAAGGGATTCATTTGAGCGAAAATTAAACCAAATTTGTAAGCCTTGATGTCACAAACTCAGATCCGACCGGCTACCCTACAGTCGGCTATCGTTTAGCAGGCTGAAGTCGCAACACTAGATTCGGCAATAGAAGTTCGATGTTCTTCACGCCAAGATTTTGGTACTGGAATGATGTTCGAAAAAAGTCTAATATGGGAAACCCTTTTATAATAATTTAATATCTTGGTTGAGCTAGTGGTGCAAAGAAGCCAGCTAACAGGGTTGCCTGGAGGCCATCAAAGCTACAAAAGTAACCAGCCCCAGGTTGTGCACAATAAAAACGGTACAAGTACATTCACACCGGGTAACTAGTGAATTCAGAAACATATAACTGATGGCGCTACTATGTCCGTTCCTCAGGTATCGATGTTCTATTTGCTGGATGTGTACAAACAAGGCGGAGCGTCACTTGTCCTGCCACACAGCGGACCGGCTCGTGTGACGCAAGCGGGATGAGTTCAGCCGCACGTGCTGGCTGGTACTTAAAGCGCCCAACAGGGCAGGCTGACTTTTTGGGTTTCCACCCTCATCTGGAAGATTTCGCTCTGCCAAGATGGCGCAACAAGCTGTGCGAGCGAATTGTTCGTGTCCGGAGCTGTCGGTGTCGAGGTGGAACAACGGTACGGTTTCCCAACGAGCCATACAGCGGTGCAAGATGCTGACGATTTCTAGGCACGAAGAAATGGACCGACGAGCAGATGACGCCGCCGGCATTCCTTCAATTGAGGAACAATCCTTTTGAGAACTCGCAGGTCACTTTAGTGTTTGTCGCTAGCTTCTCATTCTCGTAACTCCCAGGGTACTGACCATGTCTCAGTCGCACGCGGGCCAGTACGGTGCGAACGTGCCAGCTCTGCCGCCAGAACTTCACCAATGTCTTCCAGATGCCGGATCTTTGGTGGTCGGAATACAGCCGGAATTCCAACGGTTACTTTGGCTGCGACACGATGAGAGACGGGAACGACAAGATTGCATCGCACAGTAAGTTTTCTTCTTTAACATACCTTCAGACCAAAGCTAATGGACGGAAGCTGGCTGGTCTCGGTTTCTCATCAAGCAGCTGTACGAGGATGAGGACACGAAAAAGACGGAAAACCGGTGGTACGAAATCAACATGTTCACGCAGTGGATTGCCTCCAACAACGAAACCATTATTTTACTTTTCGACGCACCGCAGATCCACACCCCAGCCGTCGTCGTCAACGGCCAAGGCGTCGCCCAGGCCCAGGCCCAGGCCCCTCCTCACCTTAAACCCATCGACGTCATCCCGCTCTTTAGGGAGCCCACGGCGGGCCGCGAGGGCAAAGGTGGATTCCGGCTGTCGCTGCTCCACCGGCCCGACGCCGACGGCTCGCTGTCGGACGCCTTCTGGATCCACGCGCGCACGCTGGGCGAAGTCGCCGCGCTGCAGGACGAGGCCGTGTGGACGCTGCGCAACTACCTGCGCACCCTGGAGAAGTCGCGCAACCTGGGCGAGAAGCCGGCGCCCGACTACGGCGGCCTGTACGAGCTGCTGCGGCACGCCGTGCACATCTCCGAGACGCTCGACGTGGCCGTCCGGTCCGCCGCGTCTATGGTGCTGCACCACCAGGAGTACATGACCGACGACGGCAAGACGGCCAAGTCGGCATCGAAAAGGGTGCGCCAGCGATTGTTGGCTCTGGAGCATGTGCTGGACAGCCTGCGGGCCCGCGCTGCATCCAACAAGGAGCGCCTGCTCAACGAGATCCAGCTCTCGTTCAACGCCGTCTCGCAGTTCGACTCCAAGGTGACGCTGGCCGACAGCAAGGCCATGAAGGCCATTGCCTTTCTGACCATGGCGTTCCTGCCTGCGACGTTTATATGCGCCATCTTTAGCATGTCCTTCTTCAACTACGACGCCGGCTCCGGCCAGTGGAACATGTCGGGCAAGATATGGGTTTACTGGGCCTTTGCGCTGCCCGTCACGGCCCTCACGGTGCTGGCGGGGTATATATGGTTGGGGAACTGGCACGGTGTGGATTGGAAGCGGTGGAAGCTGATTCCTGGATAGTGATGGGATATTTTTTTTTATTTTTTTTAAAAAGGGCATTTTTTATAGATACCGCGTGTATTTTTTACAGCGTTGGATAGTTGTGGTCACTGTTGAATACAAAAATCTATAGTAGCGAGTGGTACTGGTGGCGGCAGGTAGTGGTTCAGCCACTAAATTACAGTGGACATGCCTTCTATGCGCATCCACCAAAGGGCAACGCAGCAATCGTCGGCTTCAACACGTGTCCCCACGAGTGCAATGTGCGGCTTCACTTGAGCTTAGCCCAGCGTTCACCACACCACATCACCAGTCGCTCCTTTTTCTCGGGTTTCTTTCACAGTGCCAAAGATGCCCCCCTCTCCTGATCCGCCCAAGGCACCGGGCGACAAGCCCCAAGCCGATGCTGCTGCCTCAAGCACAGCCACCAACGGCGGCAGCCCGTCGATGCTCAAGGGCGCCTCGCTGCTCATCATTCTCCAGCTCGCATCGCGCCTCATCACATTCGTCGCCAACCAGCTGCTGCTGCGCTTCCTCACCGCCCCGCTCCTGGGCCTGTCCACCCAGCTGGAAGTGTACTACCTCTCGGTGCTCTTCTTCGCCCGCGAGAGTCTGCGCGTCGCCATCCAGCGCCAGGGCACCGTTGAGAATGATGAAGCTCAGGACAAGGGCGGCAAGAAGGCGAGCCAGGCCAATGAGAGCCAGGCTGTCGTCAACTTGGGATACCTCGCCATCGTTTTGGGAAGTTTTGTGAGTCTGGGCTTGGGCTGGATGTACCTGGCCTATGCCGACGAAGCCACGCTGAACACGCCGTACCTGGTCAAGTCGCTGTATCTCTATGGTATCGCCGCCATGGTCGAGCTGCTCTCGGAGCCCTGTTTTGTTCTGATGCAAGTGCGCCTTCAATTCGGGACTCGTGCTAGGGCCGAATCTGTCGCCACCTTCTTCCGATGTGCCGTCGTCTTTGGTTCTGCCGTGTGGGCGTCCAGACGACAACTCGACATTGGCGTCCTGCCCTTCGCCCTCGGCACTCTTACATACGGGTTCTCCCTGGTTCTCGTCTACGTCATCTCGGGTTACCGCCTCGCTTCCTCCGAGGGTTTTTCTATTTTCCCCAAGCCAATTGCCACCGGAGACGCCCGCTTCTGGGGTTCGCTGTTTGACAGGGCCACTATGAGTCTTGCCGGCAGCATGATGGCCCAGAGCGTCGTCAAGCACGTACTTACCCAGGGCGATACGTTCCTCGTTTCGTTGCTCGCTAGCGCAGAGGTCCAGGGTGCATACGCACTAGCCAACAACTACGGCGGTCTCCTGGCTCGTCTGCTCTTCCAGCCCGTTGAGGAGAGCAGCCGCAGCTACTTTTCCCGCTTGCTGGCTTCTGAAGTGGAAACACCCGCTGCAGCAAGCGAAAAGACCCCTGCGCAGCCTTCACCAGCAGTCAAGGAGGCGAAGCAGAACCTCCGAACACTGCTGAGGCTCTATGTGCTTCTTTCGGCCATCATCATCAACATTGGCCCATTTGCTGCTCCTTCTCTGCTCGCCATCGTCGCCGGCAAGCGCTGGGCGGGTTCTGGTGCTGGTGATGTCCTGGCAGCGTACTGCTTCTACATTCCCTTCCTTGCCCTCAATGGATTAACCGAATCTTTTGTCGCCTCTGTGGCAACCGAAGCCGAGGTTCACACTCAGTCTGTATGGATGGGTGCCTTTTCGGTTGTCTTTGGTGCATCCGCATTTGTCCTGATGAGAGTCTTTCCTCTCGGCGCCATTGGCCTGGTGGCAGCCAACATGATCAACATGTTCTGTCGCATCGTGTGGAGTGGCTACTTCATCAGCCGCTTCTTCAAGAAACATGGCACAACATTTGGATTTAAATCACTGCTACCTGACAACGTCACAAGCCTCTCAGCACCCACTGTAGCTATTCTCCTCAGGCAGCTCAAGGTTCACGAGGGCGCAGAGGACCAGCCCATCAAGACGTTGGTAAAAGTCGCCGCTCCGACAGTTCCTGTTCTGCTTCTCATGTACGTATTACAAATCCGACATCAAACTAATCTTTGCACCTCTCTAATCGTTGCCCTTTTCTGTAGCCTTTTCTTCGAGCGCCGTTTTATCCTCGAGTGCCTTCAGTACGTCCGCGGCCGCAAAGCCGCGCAAAAATGATCTCTTTTTACGTCCGTAGAAAAAAGAAAATACTCTCATAAACTCTTTAATCAAAAGTAATCTTGGTCGACTTCTTGTTCATGTCGACGTCCTTGAAGAAGGCGCCGTACATGTCGTGCGTCTTCTTCTTGACAGTGGTGCCGAACTTGAGGAGGTCTTCGGGCACGGGCTGGTTGGCTCCCCTGAGAATGTTGACGAGGCTGTAGTATTGTCAGTATAATTGCACTGTTGTATTTTGGGCTGGGGTACTCGCGATCCAGAGTGTGCCTTGTCTTGAACAGTAAACATGGTAATGGCCTCGCCAGTCTTGCCAGCACGACCGGTTCGTCCGATACGGTGGACGTAGTCTTCGATGGTTAGGGGGAACTAGTAGTGGAATGTTAGATGATGCCTGAGTCAGATGCCGGACTAATTGACATACCGTAACGTTGATAACCAGCTTGACCTCGGGAATATCGAGACCTCGGGCAGCGACATCGGTAGCGACAAGCACCGGTGTGATGCCAGACTTGAAAGCCTCCAGACTCTTTGTTCGCTGCTCCTGCTTGAGATCACCGTGAATACCGCCGACGCGGATACCCTTGCGTGCCAGGAAGCCCTCAACACGGGTGGCCTCCTTCTTGTACAGACAGAAGACCAGGATTCGGTCGTTCTTCTGCTTGCCCTGCTGGTGCTCCTTGAGGATCTGCAGCAGACGGAATTCCTTGTCCTTGGGATCGACAACCTCGACCTTTTGGGTGATGCGGGTGTTGGCCTGGAGCTCTACAGCACCGCTGGCAGTCTCCTTACCGGCAGAGCCAATGGTGATCTTGACGGGGTTGACCATGAAGGTCGAAGCGAGAGACTGCACTGACGCGGGCCATGTAGCGGTGAACATGAGAGTCTGGCGCTGCTCACGAGGAGGGCACTCGCCAAGAATCAGCTTAATATCCTCCTCGAAACCCTTGTCAAGCATACGGTCGGCCTCGTCAAGAACGGCAAACTTGGCGCCGCTGAGGTCGACGGTGCCGTCGGACATGAAGTCCTTGAGACGACCGGGAGTAGCGACGATGATGTCGGCGCCGCGTCGCAGCAGGGCGCGCTGGTCGTCCTTGGAAGCGCCACCGTACAAGCAGACGCACTTGAGGCCGACGATAGCGGCCACGCGCTCAAGCTGCTCCTGTGTCTGCATGGCGAGTTCTCGAGTGGGCGACACGACAACAGCCTTGATGCCCTTCTTGCCAATGGCCGACACGGCCTCAACACAGGGCAGGGCAAAGGCCATGGTCTTTCCGGAACCCGTCTCGGCGATTCCTATGACGTCGCGGGAGGAAAGAGTAAAGGGCCATGATGCGGACTGGATCGGGGTGGGAGCATTGTAGTTGGCAAAGGGCGAGGGCTTCCTCTCGAGGAGGTTGGTGGCGGGAAGGTGGAAGAACTCGAGGACGGGGCGGAGCTGGACCTTGTCGGAGGCAGGGTCGGTGATTGTGATTTCGTTCTTGGCCATGAAGGCGTCGATTTCGGACTGGGGAACGTCGGAGAGGCTCATGGTCTGGACGTAGGGGCCGGTGGACTTGCCATTGGTCTCACCGTTGGACTCGGAAGTCTTGGACTTTTTCTTGTCCTTCTTCGACTTCTTCTCCTTGGGTGCATCCTCGACGGCGTCGCCGTTCTGCTGCTCCTCAGCCTTATCCTTAACTTCAACCTCGGCTTCAGTCTCGGCCTCCTTGGCCTTCTTCTCCTTCTTCGCCTTCTTCTTGGCCTTCTTGATCTCCTTCTCGGTGAGCTGCTTCGTCTCGGCCTCGGCCTTGTCAGCAGCGTCCTCAGCAGGAGAGGCAGTCTCTTCCTCGGCCTTGCGCTTCTTTTCCTTCTTCTCCTTCTTCTTCTCCTTGCGCTCCTTCTTTTCCTTCTTCAGACGGGCCTTCTCGGCGGCGACATCAGCGTCGGCGTCGATCTTGGTCTTCTTAGCGGGTCGGTCCTCGCTCTCGGCGAGGCGCTTTGTCGCAGCCATCTTGCAGGTAGATTGTAATTACTAGCGCGATTGATCAAATAGCAAATTGCGATTCGGGAACCGCAAATTGGAGAGTCAACAAAATGCGCCAGGGAAAAGTGGCTGGGGTCGGGAAGCAAAATTCCTGGCGGCGCTGGTGGGATGTTTCGCAGTTTTTTTCTGAGCAAAAAAAAATCGTTATCTTATCGATAAGACTTTGCGATGGGTTCCCGTTTGGGATAGACCCTTTTTTCCCCGGGCCGACCCACCCGATTCCACCAAACCGTTCAGACGACGGGTACGTACCAGGATCTCCATGGCTTGGCTTTATGCTGTACCTGTGTCATTCTTCTTCTCCCCTCTATTTCCACCACGACGATGCACAGTGAAATGTCAATCATCGAGCCAACCGACTTTGGAATGGCTTCGTTTTCGTACCCCGTGTCCCTGCTCTAGCGCCTCGCTTCTCCACCGTCCTGGAGCTGCATCAGACGCTGCACACTTGTGGCTCCAGGGCACAGCATCAGCGAAGAAATAGACCGGTAGACATTGAGAGCCTGCCACGTCGTCCTGTCACCCCGACTGTCCCATTGCTTTAAAGACGCTCGCCCCATCTCGACCTGACGCAGCTTCAGGCTTCCGCAATGGTTCTCCCCCCTGGTCTTGTCGTCCACTGAGCTGCACGTCGCCCGCCCCCAACCGTTCTCAACCCACGCAAAGGCCCAATTGCCAGCAGGGTTCTGCAGGCCTCAAGCGTCGGCACTGCACCGCGCCAATATTCAGACTTGTGTCTCGCTCTGGGTGGCCCGACCTGACCCAAGCTACCCCTCCTCGCCTCCGCGTCCTGCTGCCGGCAGGTCGACCGGTCAAGTCGTGAACCCGGGCTGATCAGCAGCGTTCCCCATGAGCAAGTTGCTCCAGCCTGTTTCGCTGTCGTTCATTGGGCCCGTCCGTCTTGTCCTGCCGCCCACCGCGTCGGGCCGTCAGCAATGAGCTTGACAGGTCGCGCACGCATGTCGCGCCATTCATCTCATGGCTCCGCGGTTGCGCATTCATCCCCCTCTGCCTGACGCGTGCGCCATGGCATACAAGTGTATGCGAGATCCCCCAATATCATGGGCCGCTTCGTAATTTGTCTCTGCGAGCCCCCTTTGGTCCTATCACCCGCCTCATCTTTGAGACCCAGTTCCTGAATGGCCGACTCATCAGCTCTCTGCCCAACCCAGGGCCGCCCGGACCTCTATGGCATTGGCATCAGGAGCGCCTTTTACACCCAATGGCTGGGTGCTGTTCTCGTCGAGTACTTTGACGAGGATGACCTGCCAGATGTGCGCTTCCTAGGCGTCTTCCTGTCTACCGCCTCCACTGCGAGCCTCGTCATCAATGTGGCTAGTAATAACCTCGAGACGCTGGACATATACATCATGCTGTTGCTCTCAATGGGCATCTTCTTTTTCCTCATTCCGCTCCACGTATGGCGCATCATGACGCGCTGCAACCCCAACCTCGATCCATTCAATATTTCCAAGGAACACCATGGTTTTGTTTACCAAGCGTCGACCGTTGCTCTTCTTGTCGCTAACTCGAGCGTCGCCATCTGGTTTTACACCAACTATCTACCCAAGCTAAACCGAACGTGTCTGCAGTATGCGTTTGTGTTTGGCAAGACAGACATCAAGGACAAGCGGTACATTGCTTTTACTGCGTGTTTCTACCTTTTGGTTCTTGTCATTGGTGCTATTACCTTCTTCTTCCGCAATTGCTGTATGCGCGCTGAGGTGGACTATAGGCATTGGAGCAGAGTGAGGTAAGGCTTGCGCCAGTCCATCATCGCTGGCAGGCATTCTAACCGAACGTTTAGGAGGTCTCACCTCAGCCTCCTACACGAGGCCCGCACACTTTGTGGTTTGGCCGTCTTTGCCGTCTTGGTCGCCGCCATTGAGCTTGTCATCAATTGGAACCAGATTGACGGCATCAGTGACTTTACCACATCGGCCCAGCTCATAACCTTCTTGTTGAGTGTTGGCATGGTTTTGCGCGTTTGGGTGCTCCACCAAGTTATCAGATCGGGCTCTCCTCTCTCAGAGTCGAGCTCGAGCGGTTCAAACCGCAATCATTATCGAAGGCAAGAGATGGAGGATGCCGAGATATATGACGATGTCCCGTACCCTTCGCGGACATATCATCGGTGATTGGGATCTTCCTTGCGTCGCTTGGTTTAGGTTTGTAATGGACATAAAAAAAGATTATCTTAATGATGGACGTAATCTAATAATATCTAGGGTTTACATAAGTTAAAGGAAGTATCGCTTGTACCATGTTCATAATTTCAATCTTATGGCTCTCAGGTCTATCCAATTTTAAAATAGAGCCAACATTGTTTGTGTCCAGACTGGATTTCAACATTCCAGCTACCCGATAAACCCACCTGTAGGCTGTGAATCTTCCATAAAACACATCCCAAGGCGCTCTTGAGCCAGGACTGTCAATCCAGACGAGTATATGCTCCGCCATGTTCTAGGAGTGTCTGCGATCCCCAGCTGCTCCAAATGGGAGAATTGTGAGATATCCTTGTCTGCAATAGCCGGCTGCAAAGGCTGACGGCGGAATCGGCCATTGCCAACAGTCTTTTGCTCAGATTGATCATCCAGAGGACGAAGCCAACTTTTGAACCCTGTACTTTCCGAATACTGAGCCCAGTAGCGCAGGCTAGAAAAGGGAGGAGCGCTTTGGCTCGACAAAGCCCTGATCGTCTCCAAGTCTTGATTATCACCCATCGAATTTCCTCGCAACTCGATCTTTCTACAGAGAAAGTGTATTAGAGTTGTCAAGTTGACCTCGAGAACCAAGACGTCGATCTCGTTAGACTTTTCCATCGACTGGCACTGAAATTCATCAATGCCAAGGATCTTGCCCTCGGACGTCAGGAAAACCGAGGTGTGTTGACCGCAGGCTGCCGGCGACCTTTTGATTCCGTTCAATATGAACTTCAGGGCCTTTTCCTCGAATAAAAACTTTTTGCCCATGACCAAGGCACCGAGGATAGAGATGATGGAGTGCTCGAGAGGCGATGAAAAGTTTGCAAATGCGCAGTCGCAATTTCGCTCGTGGTTATACCGCTGGCTGGAGCGCTTTACCATGGGAGAATGACCGCGCTCCGAGTCGTTGAGAAGCTGGGATTGTATCGCTTCTGAAAAGTCAGGCCATGAAGGAGCACCGTTTCTGCGATGGCGCCATGATGCAGAAACCTGTTCGCCGAGCTTGGCCCCGTGTGAAGGCAACATTTGGACTATGGGTGTCGAGTTGAAGGGCAGATCAATCAAACGCTGTCCCGTGATGTAATTCTTGTTTTCGAGGGAGAACAGGTCCCAGAGGATCTGTGATTCAACTTCAGTCCCTTCCTTTTCGGTGGCCTCTACGCAAAACCAGCACAGCTTTGGGTAGAGTGCAACTAGGGCGAGGAAACAGGAACGGGGATTGTCGTTGCTGAAAAAGATGCCACGTTCGAACATGCCCCAGCTCGTCTGCAGCATTGAACGAGCATCTTCCTTGGGTGGTTGTGATTCATCCGCCTCAAAGCATCTCGCCAGTGCCGTGAGGAAATAATTCACATCTTGCCCCAGCCAAGGATCATCCGAGTCTCCTGCTGCGTCCTCATATCGGACTCGAGACAAATAGCCTTTCAATAAAGACAGTCGTAGTTCTTGGGGATTGGCAGTATCCCATTTTCGAATTCGAATCCCAGACTCCTTGTCCATGAGGAAATCGACGGCTGTTCGGTGAATGAAGCCGACATTGTGTTCGTTGCCTTGTGGATATACTTGAAGCAACCCAGCGCACTTTGCAATGATGTCTCGCGTCACTTTATCGCAAGACTGTTTTATCTCGTCCTTTTGGCTTTCTGCGATTGGTTGTTCCAGATCCAGCAACATGGCCTGAATCCCATCATCATCAGCCGCCGCTATCTGAAGTGGTGTGAGCGCAAATGGAAGATCAGACCATGTTCCCCAGAGGAGAACCATGTTCAAGTATCGAGCTGCTTTCTCGCGGTGAACGGTCTTGCCTTCGTTGAGTCGGATCCACATGTCTTCGTAAAGCTTCTCGAGTGTATCTGGAAGCAGTTCTAGTCGCTGTAAAATCTTGTCTTCTTCTGCATTTTGAAGGCTATCCTGAAGACTGGAGATGGCAAGTGAAAGCCACAGAAAGACACCGCCAGCCTTATCAAGCAGGGTGGAGATGATTCTATGTTGTAGGTGTTCAGAAAGGTCATTCATGGGCCGCAATTCGTCTAGCCTCGCGATGACATATTCTTCCATGTCGGAGCGTGTCAGCTCATGCAATTTGAGACGAAGACACTCAGAAAGTCTTGCTTCAAAGCGGTGTTCCGGGCGGCTAGAGACACACACTTTGACGCGATTTAGACGTAAAAGCTTTCCCAGTATCGCCAAGAGCCCCTCTGTGGCCTGAGGACCTGTGACTTCATCAAGTCCATCAATGAAAAAGCAGATGGGCTTGGGGTAGGCTCTCAAGGCAGTAAAAAACGTTTCCTCCAACTCGTCAGTAGACCAGTCGGCATCAGAGTATTTCAATAGAAATTTCCTGTCTTGGCTGAGGAGCTGGGAAGTTAGTTGGTCATCTTGCATGGCCAGCTGATACAGCAATGAGCACAGCAGCCCCTTGAGATTGCTCTGCATCTGTTCCCCGATCCTCCAGAAAAAGTGTTTCAGAATGATGGTGTCCGAGTTCCAAGCCCGTAGCGCTGCGAGTGTTTCTTCATGTTCGATCAGGAACTTGAAAAGTGTGCTTTTGCCGGACCCGGGTTTTCCGCTGATCCAGTATGGCTCTTGCGTCTCGGATGATTCGAGCCAGCTCACAAAATCACTCCAGGCCCTTTCGGCATCGTCCTTTTCTCGATGGAGCTCGATGCCGGAATCATTCTCTTCAGTTCGTGATTGGTTGAATACTCGCATCCAGGTCTTTTCGTGAGACTTTTCAATCCTATTATATCGTGCGTTCATAAGTGAGAATGTGAGGCTGTCGAGAAAACGATCTCGCTGAGGCTGTGATACATTGTTTGAGCCAAGTTTGTCGCTCTCACGTGTGACTGGAGCATTGATGGCGTCATTGGTCTTTTCAGTTGCCGTGGTTGAATGATCCTGGGTGTGTTCGTGTTGAAATTCAATTAATTTGGAAACCGTCACGAAATTTCCCGCGCACTGTGTGGCGAAGTATTGGACTCCTTTAGACATGTTGTCGAACTGAGAGCTTTGGATAAGATCCCTAGCTTCATTGCGCATACTGTGCAGTCAGGATTAGCATGCGACAACCATACTGGGAATGATGAAAGTCTTACTTTGGATCAACGAGAATTCGGGTGTTCATAGCAGTCTTATGCCTTTCCAAGGTCTTTTCGATTTCGTCAATTTTTCCCTTTCTCCATTGAAACTTGAGCGTGCCCTTGAATGAACACCACCAATGGTTCTTTGACGAGGTCGCTGAGAGGTCGCTGACCAGCTTTTGTAGCTTCAAAGATATACCGACGCATTCTCTAGCAATGGTAAAAAGCTCAGCAGAAGCTGATGACTTTGGTGTCTGGTTTTGTCGTTGAATCTCCTTGGAGGCATTGCTCATGCGGGTTGCTTCCATTCTCAACTCGTCAATGCCAGTTGCCCGTCCATCATGGAAAGCTTTGCACGTAGAGATGATTTTGCCAGCAGTTTCAATAACCTGCATGACGTTGTAGGCGATACCTAGCGCCTCGAACCCAGACATGGTGGCGAAAGGAGGCGCTCTACCTCGAAGAAAGTCGGGTCAAGTCGATTATCCAAGTGCTGCGCAATCTTTTACGTGTTCTTGGGATTTGGGTAGTGACGAGGATGGGTTTCCTTTAAAACCTTGAGATCCCAGAGAGGCCCGACCGCTCAATTAACGCTATTCCCATGGAAGAAGCACCTGCCATCTGTCAAGGCCAACGTGTTGGTTAGCATCGGGCTATGAGAGCCTAATGGTCACGTGCTATTACGGATGTGGCCTACTCGATGAAGATGATAGGATGAGTCTTTGCCCCTAAGCCTCATTTTATGCATACCTAGCCACGACTCAGACCTGGCGGTGCACTCGGGCGGAGTGCGTGCAACGTCAGGAACGCGACTTTGACAAATGGTGGACGAGTGCGTGGCCTCTGGGTCTGGCCCTACGTGTATGCTATACTTGTCAATACTGATGACAGCAGCTACACAGTGGACGTTGTTCATTTGAGACGTGTTGACTATTTATGAGTCTGATGTCATCACAAAAACAAGAATGGACTTTTTTTAGGGACCGATGTCGCGGGGGTATGTGTGTCGAGTAGATGGTAAGCGAATAAATGACACGGGAATGGTGCTTCCCAGCCAAACTGTCAGAAATCGAACATGGCTGTCTGAGAGTCGATTTCACCATGTTCCATCTCATGTGTGCAGCCTTTTATATCTAAAGAATATGCCTTGGCTTGCATCCACACATGACATGTAGCCGTTAGCGCGATGGGGGGTGCTGTCCTCGTGACAGCTCTTAGGCTATTTTTGCCCACCTGTTCTCACAGAAGGCATGGCATGTTCGTAGTGATGGAAAATCCCTCTCCGACATTCCCGGCGACACTGATCATCACCCAGACCGACAAACAGGTGGCACACCTGATGAGATCTGGCGGGAGACGGACAGGAAATCAACATGGCCAGTTGCACTGGGTTGTCCATGGGTACCCAATGCCTGGAAACACAAATGCACACACTTTGGGTACCCATGCATGGCCTGGACGATGTCTTGCGGCTGCCAATCAGCCAGCCATCGCACGTGTCAGCCAAAGGCGCGAGAGCAGGATTGTGAAGGCGCCCAGCTTTCCCTCAAGACCGCCTCCGAGATGCGACCTCGACTCGGATTCGTCCCGGCCGGCCTCCCCCACTCTCATCACGCCTCTAGCCAGCCTGTCACCCACACATCCCCCATCCAGCTGCCAATCAGGTTTCGCGACACTCATGCCATGGCCCAAAGAGTGAGCCGGCGTCTGGCGCTGTCCGCAATCACGAAAAATAAAAAGCAAAAACGGGCTCTAGCCCATCGTCGACAGTATGGAGGGGTCGTGAATCAACGAGGTCAACCAGGTGCCGGAGTCTCGATTGAGCTAACTGATCAGCCGCTAGACGGCTAAGCCCGAACACAAAGAGTCTTGGTGGACATGCATATTGAGATGCTCATCGAAGCTGCTTGGACATGATGTCACCAACGGCAGATGTTACCAACGGCGTCAATCTGAGCGTCTCTACTGGCCTGCTTCACAAATCCCGCTTGTTCCCGCGTGATTCTCCCCCTCCCGCCCCAGCCCCTTGCGGACTGAAAAGAAAGGCTGTTGGTTCGCCGTGCAAAAGTCCAACCAACCAACCAACACCACACCAGGCCCCGCCCAGATACACGGATTTGGCTAGTTTTATTTCTACCGCTGCCAGTTCTGCCAAGGTGGAAAGATCTGCACTGGAAAAGGGAATTTAGGGCACATGAGAGCCTTGGCCATTCCGGTGATGCCCTTGAGCAGCATTAAGCAAAGGGTCGCTGGTTGACGTTGGCGGCAGCGCGGGGGGAATATGTCGGAGATTCTAGGCGAATAATAGCTCGCGCTTGCGCGTGGATCAAAAGTTCACGATGATTAAAGCTGTAGATAGACTCAACAGAGACCCATCCTTCACCGGATACCGGCATTCGGCTCTCTATTGAGTGCATTCGCAAGGCGCCTAATCCATGCCCTTGCGCCATAGACACACTACCTCTTTGCGGCTGCCAAGGAAATCAAGCGCCACATATCTGTCCCCTGTCTCATTTCAGGTTACATCGAAGCTATAAATCGGAGCAACCCCGTAGACTGCACGGGGCGAGTTGTAAGCAGCAGAGTGGGCGCCAATCGCGACTGCGAGATTCCACTCTTTGGTGGTTGATGGCTACCTGAAGTCGATCGAAAGAAGCAAAAAGGCCTCGTATTTCTGCACTTTTTGTTTCAGAGATAGCAAAGAGGCGCCATGGTTTCATGCTGGCATCCAACAGCGCTTACCGAGCAATCGGTTGCCTTGTCCATCACGTGCGTGTTCAACAGGCGCAAATATAAGGGCCAACGCACTCGCTCTTTGCCCGGCTGCTGCCACTCGTGAATCACCTCCTCCTCTCATCGACGCAACGAGACGCAAGACCAATGAGCTATCCCATCAGATCCGCCAACCCCCAGACCAGCCCTCATCTGCCTTCTTCCCACCCATCCAGAGACGCGATTGACCGGACGTCTCTAGCCCGTGGCGTTGTATCCCGTAAGAGAGTCAAGCTCTACGATTCCGAAGATGATCCAGACGACGTGGAAACCTCGGATCGGAAAGGCACAATGTACTGCCAGTTTGTCGAGATACTGACGGACGAATCCCCAGGTCCCGACGGCATGAGTAGCACACCCAACCTGCCGCGGGCCAAGGCTGGGGCCGCTCCGCAGACGGCTCCTCACGCCGACAATGAGCCGCCCGCGGCCATCAATGCAAGCATCAACAACAGCTTCAACCGGGGAGGCCCTGCCGAGAAGCCGTCTTCCGGGTCTGGCTACAGCAGCGAGTTTAGCAAGTCGACCGGCACCCCCCCCGTTTTCCACAGCTTCAACAGCAGCTTCAACAACTACCGGAGCCTCAGCCTGAACGCCACCGGCTTCTCCAACAGCTTCAACCGCAGCTTCAACGACTTTGACCCCGCTGCGGGTGGCGGCCCCGACGAGGGCAGTGACGCAAAGTTTGTTATTCCCCATATCACCGCACCCTTGCATCATCATCGTGCTAACTTTGTCTTAGTAGTTCGATGGCACTGGAGCGAACTCCAGGTCGCTCATACAGATGAGGAGCATCGCCAATACCTCCATCTTGTCTGGCTGCTTGGTGCCTTTTGTTTACTTGCTGTGTTATGAGGAGAATGACTGGGGAAATGAAGCCAAAGAGAGAAAGAAAAAAAAGAAGGACGTCGGCTTGTTTTTCCTTGAGTTTGATCTAGTATCGAGTGTGGCACCCGCTCGCAAACCGTTCACATTTTTAATGGCTTTTTCATGATGCAACAGTGAAGCCTGTGCCATACCATCATTGGCTGCTTGTCAGCTCCCATCCTTGTAAACTCTACAATTCATGGTGACCCGCCACGTGCATTCCCGTGGCTTGCATGAGACGCTACCCGGTGTCTTTGCCGTTTCAAACTTGGACTAGGCCGTTCAGTCTGGGTGAGTACAGACTGTAATGACAGTGCATGGTGAAATGACCGGAGGGTACGGTAGAGCAGATGAGAAAACGTGATAGTTGCAACACCTCACCGGTAAGACTAGCATGTTACTCTTTGCGCAGGGTATTCAGAATCTCGAGTATGAAAATTTACTAGATGAGAAGGAAGGAAATTGATGCGATCGGGGGGGGGGGGGGGGTTCGGAATTGAATTTACGCTCATTGGGGCCGGTAGTAACTTTCCAATTGTGTTGCAACAAACATGCAATGATGATGGTGGCTGTGTCTACTCTCATCTTGGAACACCCAAAATCGCAGTGAATATCAATTTTAGGCATGTCTCAAACATTCGATAATGTATATGCTTGTAAAATAAGTAGAAAAGCTCAAAAAGTGTAGATTAAGTATATCAGCAGCTCTAATACTCTTCTAAACCTTGTTTGTCTGATGCCTCATCAAACAGCGTTGTATCATGTACCATGAATTCCCCCAACATGAACCTACATACAGCCCTCGCGTCAAAACTCGTTAAAAATATATTAGTGATGATTTTGAAACCGTCCAAGTGCAAGTCAATGAGCATTACCGAGCTTATCATGCAACCACTGCCTGGGGGGCGTTCCAACCCCATCCCTCCTTCAGTTCCTCCTGACTACTATCGAGTTAGTAGATAGCCACAGGACAGTGATCTTGCGCAAAGCAAGAATGACGTACAGATCTTGTGTTTGCCAGGGCGACTGGACATTCGCCTCTTGCAGAAAGTCGCACAAGGCCGCCTGTTCACCGTGGGTCGAAAAGTATTTTGCCGCCACCTTCACCCCCAAGGATGCGAGACTGGTGCCTGGGTCAGTTTTACATGATTCTCTGTGGCTCGTGGGTGTTTGTACTTACGCATATGCGGGTCGTGTTTTTCGGTTAGACTGCTTCGATGTTAGTGGCTGTTTAGAAGAAACATGGGCGAGCGTTTTTGATTCAACTTACCTTGGCAATGCCACATAGTTCCCGCACACTTTCCTTGATTTGCTTCTCGTTAGCCATAAGACTTGCCTCGTGACCCGGGCTCTCCGTCGGAACCGTGGGATCATGCATCAACATGACAAGCCTTGCCAGGTAGTAGTGCTGCAGAGCCGTAATGGGCGCATCTCCGAAGCCAACCCTCTCGGGAAAGAATTCCATGCGGGAGCCCTCGGGGACGAAGGACAGCACGTCGAACCTCCACGGCCGATTCTCCCACCAATGGTCAAGCCGGCTTTTGGCGTCTTTCCATTCTTCCAAGTTCGGTGCTGGGGTGGCGTGGCACACCTGGATGCAGGCGGCGCAGTGAACAATGGCCCAGTTGGCGTAGCTGCAGTCGCAGTCGCAGTTGTGCTTGAATGGACCGCTGAAGGGCTCTATCCTGGCCGTCAGTTCGTTCAGCTCAATCTGCCTCTCGTGCAGGACCGCCGAGAAGATTTCCTGGCGCAGCGCGCACCAGAAGGTGGCGAGCCGGAGGCCATCAAACTCGTTCACTTTGCTCTGGTTCACAAAGAACAGCCTCGTCCCAATCATGTGGGAGTGGGTGCCGTTCTTGGAAAACGGCAGGTCGACTTCCTCCATGAACCGGAGCATCACAACCGAGGCCCACAAGTCCTCGTTCACCACGGCGTGCGGGCTTGACAGGCTTGGAATCAGGGTGTTGTAGCACTTGCCGCTGTATAAGTGGCACACTCTGTCGTCGCCGCCCCCAAACTTGGCAAAGTACTTGGCCGCCGTGGCGAGCATGGCGTACCGCAGCGCCTCGCAGTCGGTGGCTCGCTTGGGCACGACCTGGAAAAAGTGGCACTCGTGATCGCACAGGTCAAAGATGGGGGCAATGCAGTCTATGAAAATCTGGTATAAATGCCCTTCCAACGCGTTCTCGACAACCCACAGCGGTCTGTCAACATGCGTCAGATTCAGGGAAAGCCCGGCGTCTGGTATGTTGAACAGGCCCCCGGGAATAAGGCTCAGATTGGGCTCAGGCGCAGAAGACGCCAAGACGTTGAAATTGAATGCTGCAGCGGGGCTGGGACCAGGCGAAAAGAATGCAACATTGGGGGGAGGATGAGGAACAGATAGTGGTGGTAGTGGTATATTGACACTCGCGCTCGCAGCAGCAGCAGCAGCAGCAGAAGGCTTGCTGGCAGCAGGCCTCGTCACATTCTCGGGGATGCTGTTGTATGTGTTGATCACGCTGGACGTCTCATTAACAAACGTGAGGTCGCTGGGGATGTCAGCCCAGGTCTGGCCCTGCGGGAAGTTGTGATGGGTTTCAGTGACGGGGGTGTTCTCAATGTTTCTGCTTCCAATTAGTCCCGGAAGAGATGCGGACGAAGGCGTTGCGAACGGCGGCGACCCACTGCTGCGTCGAAATGCGGAACCTCAGCGAGAGTCCCTGATTAGCCTGGCCATGCCCGGGGGGAGCTGGCCCTGACGAGCACGGGTCCATTCCGGATGGCCTCGCGAAACTATGTATACACACACACACACACACACACACACACTATTGCTGCTGCACGGCGGCTGGGATGCGATTCGTGCCGTGTCTCAAGCCCTCATGCCTGCCCTGGTTGGGCATGGCCCTCCGGCCCTGGCCACTCTTCCGCGTATAACAGCCAATCCGATCGATAATCGAACCGTGCTCGAGGGACAGACAGACAGCCAACGTGGTGGCTTTCCTGGCTAGCCCGGGCTAGCAGCGGGTTGGAATGCGGGCGTAGCAGTTGGCTGGAGTCGGATCTGTGATTGGATTGATCGTCTCCTCGTCTCGGCGGTGGCCCTGGCCGGTCAACGTCCCCATTGGGCGAGCGAGGGGAGATGGTGAAGCTCTGCTCGTACCAAGATGGGAAAACGAGGTTTGCCGCCGCCAGCAACGCGTCTCTCGTACCCCGCAACAAGAGATGCACGAGTTTAGCGCGACTTCTTTTGCCGCTTTCGGCCGCCGTACCCTTTGGCGTGCTTTTCCGTTTCTCCGCTTTGGCTTATTAATTTCGCTTGTCTCGTTCACGCGGCAAACTCCGCTTGGATCGAGGGCATGAGAATGAACATGTCGGATACCAAACAGACATAATGATTAAGTTGAGCTGATTATATGCTCGTCTAGAAGTCATACATTGACGGGAAACACACGCGTATGCTCTACTTTTAGCCTATTCTCCCAATACCAGCATAGTTTGTAAATTGCCTATTTGAGACACACCGGGCAAGCTGCGGGTGTGATCTGCAACCATTTCATTCTGGCAGAATGCCGTTCTGGTCACCGCCTTGAATTTGGTGCGACATATCTTGGCATTGTCAAATCATCGCCGTGAAGTACCTGGAATTATACGTCGCAGCCGATCAATCTCTATCCATCAGAAAGCGAAGTTCCTAGTCTTGCTTTGCTGCGGACTCTTTTCTAAAAAGTCTCCTTTTGGTCCGCATTCTGACAAAACCCACCATGGCAGTATGCGCACATTCAATTGCCCGCATTTCACCTCATGATCTGACATGTTGCCCATAGACTCCTTACAACCAAGTCGTGCTTTTTGGCGATTCGCTGCTGCAGCAGAGCTGCGAAGTGCAGGATGGATATTCGTTTCAGGCGGCGCTGCAGAGACGTGGGTTCCACCGAGCCGTTTTGGGGCCTTTCTAACCCGCTCCGCAGTGTGCTTGAGACGCTTGGACGTTGTTAACAGAGGCTTCTCTGGATACACAACCAAGAACGCCTTGGAATTTCTGCCTCAGATTTTCACCCCCAGCTCGCCCTCGGCTCCAAAGATGGACTATCTCGTACGTCGCCAATGAATGCTGCATACAGCTTCGACAAGCTGTTGTGCTCAATCTTATCAAGAGAATGCCGCTAACTGCTTGTAGATTGTCCTTCTAGGAGCCAATGATGCTTGCCTAGACCTTCCAACCACTAGCCAGCATATTCCGCTGGAAGAGTACAAGGCCAATCTCACCAAGATCATCACTCATCCCATTATTACCTCGCACAAGCCCAAGATCCTGCTCGTTGTGCCTCCTCCAGTTGATCAAATTCGGCTCTTGGAACTTGATACTGCATGGGGACATGCTCAAGCAGCCCGCGAAGCAGCAAACTCCAATCGATACTCGGAAGCCGCCCGTGAGGTTGCCAAGGGAGTTCCAGGAACAGTTCTTGTGGATTTCCACAAGGACCTAACGGAAAAGGCCATCTCCTTGACGCCAGACTTTGATCCCAATGGACCCCCTTTGGGTTTCCCCGATGGTCAGCGTGGTGCACTTGCACAGCTGCTACCCGATGGGCTGCATCTGAGCGCAGAGGCCTACAAGGTCCTCTATGCTGCCATTCAGCCTCACATTGGCCCCTTCCCACAGTCTTCAGACGGTTATGTGTTTCCGGATTGGTCAAAGGTGAACCCTTTGAAGACTTAAGATGATCCGGTAGAAGACGCACACTGCCTTGAACTAGCCGGCTAAACCATGAAAGCGTCCATCACGAATCTCATTTTGGCTCGGGGGAGAAGACGGAGGATATTAGATGACTGGCAATATATTCTTCATTTTGACAGTCGAGTGCGCCATATGCTAGAGTCCAGAGTCTAGAAGATAATTCCATCCGAAGTATTCCCTCATCGCCAGAACGTCCCAGAGCCTTTTTAGCTTTTATCACTTGTGTGAACTCTCCACGTGATCCGAAGAGCCCTGAACCTTGTCAAAGTTGTCCATGTTTCCTTCGGATATAGCTAGATCCAGCTGCTTGGTGGAAGGAGGCGCGATTTCGTCGCCAAACTTGGCTGCGACTTCTTCAAGAGACAAGAACCGCGTTTCAGGCAGGAAGAAGTAGTAAAGTGTTCCTGCAAACACGTTGCATGCAATGAAAACAAAGTAAAACCTCCACGAAATGGCGTCGAATGCGATGGATGCGGCATAAGAAAGCCAAATGGCCGTCACAGCCTGGGTGAAGACGGAAAACCCGACGCCCACTCCGCGGAGATCGAGCGGGAAGATTTCTGCCACGAGCACCCAGTTTACACTGTTGAAGAAGAAGGAGTAGGCAAATGCAAATAGGAAGATGAATGCAACGCCGGCCCGTGATCCGGCGGGGTTGGAGTCGCCGGGATACAGCTTGGACAAGGCAGTCAAAACGGCAAGGAGAGCAGCCAGAGTGTAGCTTCCAGGGATAACAGTGTTGCGTCGAGTCCAGTGATCCGCGACGAAGAAGACATTGATGATTTGACCAATGACAGCCATGAATCCGTACAGACCACCAATCAACAGCACAGTCTGGCCCTCGTAGCCAAGAGAGTTGTACATGACGGATTGGTAGTTTTGGATGATGTTTGATCCCGAGAGCTTCATCATATTGACAGTCAAGCAGGCCAATAGCGTGCGACGCAGATATTTTCGAGTAAATAGGTTCAAGAAGTTGGACATGTTCTTCTTATTAGTTTCGAGCCGAATTTGGCCGTACATCTCGGCGAATTCCGCTTCGATGACCTCAGCCCCGCGGTGTCCGTGGAGCTTGTACATGACCTCTTTGGCCTCGTCATAGCGCTCCTTCATAGCCACTATTCACCGCGTCAGCTCAAGGTCTTTTTTTTTTAGGTCTCAACAACATGAATTAGGGGTCCACTTACGCCATCGGGGAGAATAGGGCATGAAAATGGTCATGATGCCGAGCGACAGCGCGGAAGGGATCTGTGTCGCCAAGGGTATACGCCACTGAAGATCGCCGACCGCAAAGGAGCCGGCATAGCCCACCCAGCCAGCAGCGAAAAAGCCGAGGGTGTTCATGAGACCTTTGAGGCCGACGAGGAACCCTCGATTTTCCGGTGGAGACAGTTCGGCCAGGTACACTGGCGCAGTGGGATAAACCATGCCGGTGGAAAAGCCCGAAAGCGCACGCCCAACAATCATCATGGCTGGGTTCTGAGCGGAGGCCTGCAGCGCAGCTCCGATAACACTAACACTGGCTCCGAACAGCAGCGTCCACCGACGAGAAATCTTGTCCATGGAATAAGCAGCACCAGCGCTTCCAAAGGCAGACCCGGCATAGTATCCAGAGACAATACCGGCTCTAATGGCGGAATTGTCCATGGATGGTCCGTACATGTAGGCCTTGAAGGTGTCTTGCGCGATCGTAGAGGCGATGATTCCCGTGTCTATGCCGTAGACGAATCTGAAACAGCCAACGTTAGCCACCATCATATCGTGCTGAGTAAAGGTTTGTCTTGCCCTGCCAAACTAACGGCCAGACCGATCATAATCGACCTCGCAGAATTACCACGATGTCCTGCCGCCTTTCTCTCCATCGTCGCCATTGTTTCTCTTTCTATCTAGAAAGGGAGAAAGTTGTTGGGATGGAGGCTTGATAGATCTACTATCCAAGAAGTGACCGTGGCGAGACTTTAAGGTTCTTCCACCGTGAAGCATGAGATGGCTTGTAGTAGAATGCCCTGAGTATTCCGGGCTTGGCAGGCTGGCGTCCCCCGGAATATTTATAATACCAACCCCCTAGCAAGAGGACGTGTTGGCAAGAGTCATCAGCCAGCTCTAGAACAACTGGCTTGGCCGATAACGCTTCCCAAGCCGGCAATCTGTTCCCCTGCACCCCCTGTTGGGCCCTCCAGAGCCCCGGATCTTGGCCCCTCATGAGGCCACTACTCGTTCCCCATCAAATGTCCGGCCATGGCCGTCCCCTTTACCCCGCAAATCATCGTGCTCTGGAGAGAGAGTGGGGAATGGACATGGGCATTTACACCGCTGAGCATGGCGTGTGAGATGGCTACTTCGGCTTATCCCTGTAGCTCATTCCTTCGTCTCCGCGCTAGGCTGGGTTCAAGGACTCTCCAGAATCTTTGCGACGTCTACCCCAGCGGATCAGCAGAGCTATGGAGAAGCGGCAGAGACGGCAGCGGTTACGGGACGGAGAAGAGCCTGGGGACACGAATATAGGACTATTTCCAGCCATCTCGGCCGAGATTCCGGTATTGGTATATCATGGGGTACATCTACCCCTCATTTTAGCAGCTGTTTCTGTGGGGAAGCTTACACGAGGGTGTCTAAATGTTGGGGCCGTTGTCATATCCGACGGATCTGTCTCTCCTCAGACCTCTCTTACATTTCTAGTCACAACAAAGCAATGTGACGTCTCGAAACTCCTAGCTCTGGGTGCATAGAAAACGCAAACATATTAGTATCATGTACAAAATAATAGGAAATTTGCTCAGAGCAGGAATTACGGAAGCTTTCAGCAAGCAGATAAGAAACTGTGACAACAGACTTTTGAGTTGCGCCTGACGAGAAGGCCAGTCGATGTATATAGATAGTGCCTTTCTAAAATCCCAACGTAACGAAATTGCAAATACCCCCAAACTTGATCTACTATTCATTCCGCGCGTCCATATAAGCGGGAGCATGCGTAACCACAAACCAGTGGGGAGTCGCCTTTTCCGTGTCTCCAGTGTCACACGGCAGTTCTAAGGTGCAGAAGGAAGATTAATAGGTTCATAATCTATCCGTGCATAAATATTCTTATCCGTGAACAGTTATGCATTTCATTTACGCAAACAACTTGAACAAATACCCCTTTTATACGCTTTTTGTTATCTTCCCATCCAGACCACAGATATTTTGAACCAGTGATGAACAAAGTTTCTGTCCCGGCTCGCACGGGTTGGTTCTCTAGAAGTAGGTAGTAAACTCATACGCCATTGCCTTCTGCGCAATCAGGCAACACCGGCGAGGTTTTGATGCAATCTGCACGGTCCGCAAACATAATCACAACCCTTCTAAAATTAAAGGACCCAAGGCAAAAGTGCTGCTCATAAATTATTCAGAGTTTAAGCAACACAGAATACGTTAGGATGTGATCTTAATATAAATATTTATTGATAAAACTAATGCCCCAACACCATAAATCCCATGCCGACGGCTACCATCTTACCACTTGGGGATTTTGGGAGAAAAGTCAGGCTGAAACTTTCTCATATAAGTAGTGTCGTCACGCTTTCGCAGTCCGCAGTCAAGGTACTGCTGATGAAGGTGCGCCAACTTTGCCCTGTCCAGCTCAATTCCCAACCCTGGTGCAGTCGGCACGTCGAGGCCGCCGTCGGACCACTTCAGAGCGCCATCTACGATGACATCCTCGTCGCGACGCTTCCATGGCCAATGGGTGTCGCACGCGTAATCTAGGTTGCGAGTTGCGGATGCCAGATGCGTCATGGCAGCGAGCGAGATGCCCAGGTGGCTGTTGGAGTGCATGGAAAGGCGCATGCCCCAGATGTCGCAGATGGCAGCCAAGTTCTGGGACTTGCGTAGACCACCCCAGAAGTGGTGGTCAGATAGGATGACTTGCACGGCGTCTTGCTGAATCGAGGGGGGCAGATGGGGGAATGCAACCACGGCCATATTGGTAGCTAGGGGCATGGGTGCTTCTTTTGCCACGGCGGCCATGCCCTCAATTTCTGGAGCAGGGTCCTCGAGGTACTCAACAATGCCTTCCAACTCCTTAGCAACCCACTTGGACGTCTCAACAGTCCAGGCGGCATTGGGATCGATTCTGAGCGGCACGCCAGGGAATGCCTTGTGCAGCGCCTTGATGGCCTCCACTTCTTGCGCCGGGGGGTAAACTCCACCCTTGAGCTTGATTGCCTTGAAGCCGTATTCGTCTATGATTTTCTGGGCCTGCTTGACGACGCCAGCGGAGTCGAGGGCAGGGCCGTACTCGTCGTCGGGCTCTCCGGGGTGTCCTCCCCACTTGTAAAACAGGTAAGCCGAATATTGGACATTATCTCTAACACGGCCACCCAATAGCTCGCTTACGGGGACACCCGCCAGCTTGCCCTGGATATCGAGGCAGGCAACCTCAAAGGGAGAAAATACTTTATCAGCGACAGAGGCAGTGGTGACCATGCCGGCCATGCCATCACCGCCGGTCGTGGTGTCGCCCACCAGAGCGTCCTGGCATATTTTGTGAATGGCATTGGTTTCATATACTGTCAGACCCTTGATCTTGTCGGCGGCCTTCTGGAGACGACTCAAGTGTGTCGAGTCGCCGTATGATTCGCCGAGACCGTAGGCCTCGTCTGTGACGATTTCGATAATGCTTCGCAGCGCGTACGGCTCGTGCACTCCGACGCTATTTAGCAGCGGCATATCATGGAATGCCACCGGTGTGATGACAACATCTTTGATAAGGCCGCGTGTAGACATGATTTCAGGTACAATGATACAAAGGTTTTTGCTGCTGCTGCTGCTTTGGATTGATAGACGAAACTGCAGGTCTCAGGGAACTAGGAACATTTTAATCAAGTTGGCTAGCCTCGCTCGTTTCGGAAATTGAGACTTGGGTGTGATCACGACCTCCAAGCTTTGCGGGGTATTATTTCGGCAAAGCAACTAGCGGCGCGTCTTGGCCAAATGCCGCTGTTACGTCCCAGGTCTGTTTCCGTGTCATCTAGACGGAAATCCGTAACAGGCAAGCTACGAGCCTGGTCGATCAAGTAAGAACCCGGAGCGGGGGCGTGAGGGGTTAATGTTGAACCTGTCAGTGGGGCATAGCATCAGGCGAGCGACCGAGTGAGTTGACCTGCAAGAGTCATCCCACCCAGACTCGTGCTTTTCCGTTGCGCCAAGGAGGCATTTATGACTTTCTCAGTTCGGACATGTCCGCCCATGTGTCCGGAGCGCCGCTGGACGGACATGCATGGCAAGTGTAGCATCCGAGGAATATGGGCTTACTCTCGGTAGCCTTTCTTCCGAGAGTAGGCTGGTAGGAATTTAGTGGGATCGGGTGCGACGCTCGAGTGAATAAACAGAGGAATTCTGAGTGTTGAGAGATTGAAGAAGACGATCGATATTGAGGATGGCATTATCTCAACCTCTCCAAGTTTATCAAATGGCTTTAGATGGTTACAGACACGGCATCGGTCCATTAAGGATATTAAATTACGTTTATACGTTCCAATCTGCATTAAATAGATCATGGTAATAGCTCCTAATCCTTTGGCGTGCCAGTAAGCCTCTTGTTAATGGCCGTTAGAATGATGTAGATCGTTTCAATTGTCGTCACATCCAACCCGAGCTCTCGTCCCTTTCGCACCGGATATCCAAGAATAATCTCCACCTCCATCGCATTCCCCTTCTCGTAATCCGTTCGCATGCTGCTTCCTATCGGCGGCATTCCAAGGATTCTCTCGAGCAGCCTGTCTACTAACCCATCTTCAATCGGTACGCCCAGCGCTTTGCCAACGCTGATGACTTCTTTCATCAGCCGCTTTGTCATTGGTGTTGAGTTTTCTGAAGAACTGAGCCAAGAGTGTGTATCCATGAGTGTTAAGGTGGTTAGAGAGTTCCATGCGGCGTTCCATACCACCTTTTCCCATCGCTGTACTTGAATGTTAGGTACGATTTGGAATACCGTCTTTCCAGTAGTGAGGAAGGACGCGAACTTCTCAAGTCGCGCCGTCTCGTTTTCTAGATTGGCAGTTTCATTTGCAAACAACCCAATCTGCATATCTTCAGACTTGGTATGTGTAATGATGCCAGGCTGAGGCTGGCGCGCACCAACCCAGGTCTCAAATGATGTTAGTCGAACCCGCAGATCATCGCCGACGCAAACATACCACGCATGATAGGATTGTCGCGGCAAGGAACTTGTTTCTGAACGGTTCTTCATTTCCAACGCCGTTTTGGATAATGACAATCGTTGTCTTCTCTTCATCGACACCGGGCTCAATCTGTGGTGGGACACTAGATTGGTTAATCGCCTTGTGCGCGCAGACAATGTAGTCAAACTTCTGGCCCGCCTCGGCAACAGTTTTCACCACTATCAATTAGGTCATTATATCACATTTAAGCACTCGTTTTGTTCGGAACAAACCTTTGTGTGGACGGAAATGGTGTTCTCCATGGTTTTGACTGGTAATCTTGATCCTGTTCTCGTGGACGGCATCGTAATTTGAACGAGCCACAACTGTCAGTCGAACATTTTCGTTGCGGCTCAAAACAAAAGCATAAAATGAGCCAATTCTGATCGGCTACATCAGCACTGTCGTTAAATGCGGGGATATCCCGGTCTTTCGGTCACCTACGCTCCGAGTCCGTAAAGTAGGACTTCAGATGGACCGTTGCTCATCTTGACGTTGACAATTCAAAGCTACTAAGAATTTGTTACTTTTTCCACAGGTCTTCAATCTGAGGACATAGAGTAAAGATATCCAAACGAGGCTTCCCCGATTCCTATTGCGGTGTTGTTCCATAAATGATCCCGAAGCATACCGAATGGGATCCCGAGTAATCACATGACTAAAGCGGAGGTTCTAGACCTTATCCGTGTCCTTCAGCTATCGACGGAATTGCCCTGATCCACTTGAGCTGAGACGTGTACGTATTTTCGGCGTAATGAAGTCCCCCCACCTTTGGCACCACGGCTAATCGGTCACGACGCCGAGGCCAAACCAGGTGGACATTTTCACTTCCGCCGTGATGGATGCGTTATCCAATCCCCGCCCTGGTTGTTGAAGGGGTCAACACATAACAGCCAACATAGCAACCCATCAACAGCCCATCAAGTAAAGCTTGTCTAACAAATTCGGCAATCATGGCGACACTCAACCAGCCAGAAATTATTGACGATAAGTCGCCAATTTGCATTCCTTTCATCTTGGAAAAGTTGAAGGAGCATACGGCCTCAGCTCCCGGGAAGCCATTTATTATCGGGCTCAATGGGGTTCAAGGCGTAGGAAAGACCACACTGGTCAAAGCATTGGCCAATACCTTGCGAAATGACGAGGGCCTTGAGACTTTGGTTGTCAGCCTTGATGACTTTTACTTGAAGCGCGAGGACCAAGTTGCATTGGCAGCTTCACAACCCGATAACGCGCTCGTGCAAGTGCGAGGAGAACCCGGTAAGTTGCATTTACACATGGGTGGTCGACAGGGCCTGACCTGAAATACAGGCACTCACGACATGAAGCTGGCGCAGGAATTCTTCGCGGCCATTTGTGACGGCAGGCCAACCAAAGTCCCGCAGTATGACAAATCCGCATACGCAGGAAAGGGAGACAGAGCACCAGAGTCTCAATGGGAGCAAGTAAATGCCCCGGGTAGCCCCAAGGTGCAAGTCGTTATTTTTGAAGGCTGGTCTGTTGGCTTCCGAGCACTACCTGCCTCCGAAGTTGAGGCCAAGTGGAAAGCACCCAGCCGCACCTTGCAGCACCACAAGCTCGAGCATCTCAACTTTGTCAACGAGAAGCTCTCATCTTACGATGTGGTCACTGATCTATTCAGTGCATTTATACACATTGACGCCGAGGACACGGAATACGTGTACCAGTGGCGTTTGCAGCAGGAGGTTATGCTGCGAAAGGAAAAGGGCACCGGCATGACGGACGAACAAGTCATCAAATTCGTAGATGCTTATTATCCTGCCTATGAGCTGTTCTCGGACCAGTTGAGAAAGGGTTTGTTTGCTGATAAGCCGGGTCATCAGTTGAGATTGGTGGTTGGTAGGGATCGGAAGGTGAAGCAAACCATTGTCATCTAGCCGATTTTGTTGAACTTGGACTTGAGCTATTTATAAGTGACAACGTTTAAAAAGAATCCAAGATAAAAAAGAAAAGAGAAGGTTCAATTATCAATTTCTCTGCTACAATGTTGAGGGAGACACCAGCGTTACCATATTGTAAAACTGTTAGTGGTATTGATTATATAAATTTTAATCTTTACGACTGTTTATAGACTGGCCTCAATCTCTACCAGAGGAGCGGTTTGTGCCTCAATATTCTTCTTTTCCGCCTCGCTGGGCTCAATATAAGGTCGCCTCGGCTTAAGCTTCTCCACTGCATTCTCAATCCCAGCAGCCTTGGCAGTGTTGAGTGCCGCAGCATATTTGACAGACGCAATGCCGGCCTTGCAAGGCTGCTCAGCAAGTGCGGCCTTCTTGTGCAGCTCCATGGCCTCCTGCAGCTTGCCCTCGTGGTACAAGTTGTAGATGTGCACAATGGTCTTGGGGAATACGTTGGCAAACCCGGCAATAGTCCCCATGGATCCAGCGGCCAGGCCACCAATGAGGAAGTCGGATTGTCCTCCGTACGTTGCGAATTGATCCGCTGGAAGCTCAGCTGCCAGACGGGTGATCTTTGCCACGGCACCGCAGGTCAGCTTCACGCCGACAATGTTGCTGTGCGTCTTGGCATATCTGGCAATGGTGGCCGAGTCTAGATCAATTCCATTGCAGACGACAGGGAAGTTGTAGATGACGATGGGGAGAGGGCTCTCCTTGGCGACGTCACTGAAGAATCTGTCGATCACTGCTGGTGTGGTCTGCTTGCCAAAGTAGGCAGGAGGGAGTAGCAGTACATAGTTTGCACCAGCTTCCGCTGCGTCTGCGATAAACTCCAAGACCTGCTTGGTGGAGTGGCCACCCACACCGGCCATGATAGGGTACGAGGGCCCGCAAGCTTTCCGCGCCGTCTCCAGCAGCGTCTTCCGTTCCTCGCGGGTCAACAGGAACGTCTCTGCATTGGTGCCGAGGATCACCAATCCAGCTAATCCAGATTTTGAGAGATAAGCGTAATACTTGGCTTGGGACTCGGTGTCGAGCGAATCCGTGCTGTGGTCGAAAAAGGTAATGGCGGGTGCCCAGACGCCGCTTGGGGGTACCCTGGGGACAGACATGGTGACTATTGGAGTGCCGGTTTTAATAGTTGATGGGTATGAATACTGCGTGGAGGAGAAAGTATATAGCGAGATATTAAGAAGCTCGGGATACTTAAGGCTTGCGAATGGTGGTGAGGGGTAATCAATCATCCACCCGCGACCAAAGGTCATGCGTAAAGATTTCGGAACAGCTCTTAGAGAAGCCAAGATAATACGGATCGTGTTCTTCTCCGAATTATCCGCTATTGAATCAGCCTCGCCGATTAAATGCGAGCGAGTGAACTGTGCGGAAAAGCACTAATATTGCCAAGTCATTTCCGACGGATAAGAAGAGGCAATGTCTCCGGCTTGACTACACTACTCACAACATGACATAGGAATCTTTCAAATCACGCTGATGTGTGGAATCGGAGAGCCAAATATAGTGCTTAGATCCAAGCTGAGCTTGGGGTGACATCTCCAACGTCCAGAATCCAATCAGCATGCTACTCTCGCCATTATATCTATGGGTTGGGGGAACCAAAGGAATACAATATTCTTGAGGTGATCCGCTACGGAGTTGCAGATATATCTAGCCAATCACATATCAACAGTTCACGCTCATAGTTTTCGTGCCTTGATTCATTCTTGTCTTTGTCTTCTCTATTTTACTATTCCGCGACCAAGTATCGCATATCCAGCAATTGCATAATATAACAGGGCGCAACCAGTTTAATAAATTTTACAGTTTGATCTAAATGTTTCTATGCGGACTTCCTGTGCATGATAGTGGCAGCAGCCTGGTGGTTAGGGAAGATCAGAGTATCGGCAATGACGACATTCTCCCTTCTGCTGGCGGCAAACACAATCGCCTCGGCGATGTCCTCAGGGGTCAATGGTTCGCAGCCACTGTTCAATGGTTAGGAATTTGTTCCAAACGTAGCACATAATATTTGGTTCGCGGGGCACTTACGCGTAAACGGCATCAGCCTTGCTCTTGTCGCCGTAGAAACGAACCACGGAGAACTCAGTCTCGACCTGGCCGGGGTCAATGCCGATGACTCGGATTCTCTTGGCAATCAGCTCCTTTCGCAGACTATCGGTGAAGGAGCGGACGGCAGCCTTGGTGGCACAGTAAATGCCTCCACCAACGTAGGGCTCGCGACCAGCGATGGAGCCGATGTTGATAATGTCACCGGATCCTTCGCCGTTGTTGCGCTTGAGCATGATGGGGAGGATGGCCTGGGTCATGTTGATGAGACCTGTCACGTTGGTGGCAAACATGATGTTGATGTCTTCCTCGGCAATCTCAGGTGCCTTGGCTACGCCCTTGACGAGACCACTGCATTTCACTCGTTAGCTTCAAACTCGCTCATCTCTCACCATCCAAAATGAAAGGACGAGTGATTGGGGAATGCATACGCATTGTTCACCAGCACATCAATCTCCTTGAACTCGGCAGGCAGCTTGTCCACAAATGAGCGCACCTCGTCGGGTTTGCTCACATCCAGCTGCACAGGGAGCACCTTGACGCCCTCGCCGACCTCCTTGACGATGTCGGCCGCAATCTGCTTCAGGCTGTCAACGCGGCGCGCCGTGAGGACCAGCTTGAGGTCCTTGGGAGATGTGCGGGCAAACTCAAAGGCGGTAGCCTTTCCAATGCCCGAGGAGGCACCGGTGATAAGAACAGTCTTGCCCTGAAGGCGCTGAGCCGCAGCAGAAGCCATGATAGAAGGATAAGTGATGGAGGCGTGTGGGCGGGGTGGCTTTTGAGTTGCGTGCTGGGTCTTGCGCGGGAGGAAATGTCGCAGAGGGGGTACAACTGTGTCAAAACCGACAAAGAGAAGCTCAATTGATATAAAACGCGACAATTTGGTTATCGCAACCCATGACAAATCCCCCTCCACCATGGAGCATTGGCGGGGTCATGACGGATGCGTATCAGCCCCCGCAGTGGTGCCCCGCCATGGCTTTTCCGTCGGATTGGCCGTGTCGTTTTCCGCCTCGTGGACGGAGTTTTCAAAGGCCGACGTGGTGGATCAACCTCCCGGGTTTGATTCTTGGCCAATGGTCTCGGGTGGGACAGCATCGCTCCGGAAAAGTACGAGGCCGAGATGCGTTTCACGTTAGACTCTAATGCTTTATAGAACGACATTAGAATACGGGTTCTTGGTTATAAATATTAAATTCACGACTCCACGCACAAATCATTCGATCGTGATTGACAAACAACTGCACCCTATCCCATCCTCAAAGATGAAACGTCTCATCACTAAGAAATAAATCGAGATTTCCTAGTCCTGAAGAAACCATGGAAGCAAACTGGCCCCATCCAGAGGTATCAACGAACGCAGAACTCGGCATGCCATTAAAATCCACGGCAGTCTCCCCCAATAGTTCCGTGTAATTGGTGCCGTCGCTGGGGGTTGTATCCATGGCCATTGACATAGTCTGGAACCCGCTCGTTTGTGTGTAGTCATCCATTAATCCCAGATTTATCGAAGGGTGCATGCGCTTGACTTGTCGCAGAGCTTCGACGCGTAGTTCGTCCAGGACCAGGCAATAACGCTCCGAGAGCGATTCTTTCTCTGCAATGGCTGAGATGTGAAACTGGCATCGGGAAGCGGCTGAGAAGTATTTTCCGTATACTTCTGGTGGAGATGCTCGTTTCTGAATTACGTATATATAAAGCACAATTGTGGCAGTAAAGGCAAAGTACGCGGTAATCTGGCGCCGTTCAGTATCTTTGCATTCATCCCAATTCTCAAAGCTACTAACCCAAAATGCTCGGAACATTTGCCGAGTCTGTGTGATATCATCAATGGTTTTCACGGTATCCATCGCGGCCATCAAACACTGACGCACACTCTCTTCAGTTTGGACATCCTCTACTGCATTTCCGCTCTGCCTGGACAGTCGCGCAAAATTGCTCAACACGAAAGGTCGATACGTGAGAATAATGGAGTGCCAGTAGGTGAGGTTTAGGACGTTGCGCTGCCGCTTAAATATTGGAACAAGAAGCGATGAGCTCGAAAAGTCGGCGTCGAGAAACCGCGCCAGCTCAACTCTCCAGTCACTCAAATCTTTTGAGATTCTCTCAGTCAAGATCTCTCGACGACTGGTTGATATGGGCTTGATGGAGTAAAGGTCGCGCACAATTTTGCTCATTATTCGAGCAAGTCTACTTATTAGCTATCGTTCATACAAGGAGGGGGTTCATCTTACTTGATGTGCGCAAGTGGTGCAAGCATAGTCGACGGACTCTGGCTGAGAGTATTTGTATTGACTCGGTCTGCCATTATTAAATCGTCATCTACACACATCGGAAGTTCTGTGTCAATGTCATCGTCGTGAAATGTCCGCGGCCTACCCAGAGTGACGCTCAAATACGCGTCCAGAGTATAGGCACACCAAAAAGTTCGACGGCGGCATTCAGCTTCGATTATACTCAGTCCCCTCGTTGGATCAGGCCGACGATTCCTGTTTAGACCAATGGCCAGTGCCAAATGCGACACAGTGCCGAATAGACTCCAACAATGGTTGATGCGGGATTGAGCCAAGAGATAATAACATTGGGTAAGACGGGCTTGGACGCTGGTCAAGCGTATCGAACCTCTTTCCTTTGTGAGCTGGTGTTCAGCTGCTAGAAAGTATCGGGTGCTGCATCCATCATTAGTTCAAACTATATATACAGCTTCAATGTGGTTGAATAACCTCAGATCTGATGGGCCCGGCCTATCATTATCAGGCATGTAACCCCGAGCCTGCGCAAACACCATGAAGAGCAAAGCCACCTTGGCAGGGGCACTATGCGCATCATGCATAACGCCAAGGGTGTCGTAAAACTCGTCAAACCATTCTTGGATGGTGGGCCGGTGGAGGAAGCGGTAGGTCGGCATGGCAAAGTCAAAGTATCGGTCCACCAAACGCTGAGCGTCATCCCTGGGAAGCATCATGCAAAAGGACGGATCGAATTCAGGCAGTTGCATGGGAGCATCACCGAAAGTGAATATTGTACTAGCATTGGAGGGTGAAATGGCCTGGTGCAAGCGCTTCTGAACCCTCAGCAGGAAAGAGATGCCTGACGAGGGCCCGATATAGTGCCCCTGCAAATCTGTCTGCGATGGCTCTGGGGAGCTCTGTGATGATGCCTCTACGAACGCTGTCGAGGGTCCCAGAAACGTGGATGAGATGTCATGAACAGGTAGCCCCGCTGCATGGTCTGCTGGCCCTGCCGTGACTGGTATGCCTGGGAACTGAAGGCCTGAGACCGGAGGGCTTGCGCTCCTAACCAGTTCATCCTCAGCCGATACAGACTCGTTTGCGCTTTCTACGATGGATGTTGGCAGAATAACAGGTGGTCTGCCTCTGGAGTACGCAGAGTCAAAGGTGCAGCTAGCCTTTGCGCGGGTGCAAAACTCGCACGGCTGGGTGCCATCGCACTTGATCTTCCTCCTACGCAACGCCACCTAATTAGCACGCCAATTGATGATGACAAGAGGGCACGAACGGGTGAGCACACTGTTGTTTACTTTTTACACCTATCGCACGCCCGCGTCACTCTGGCTCTCTCGCCGTTTCTTTTCCGCTTCTTGGGCAGGTGCTGGCTGCCGTCGTCTGTCGATGCTGGCATCGGTTGGCCATCCGAAGAAGCCATCTTGATTCGGTGCCACTCGCTCCGAAAATGCGGATCGAGGCGCTGAAGGGCGCGAGTTTTCCACGTCTCCGTCCTTATCCAACACCATGGGAATGGTATTCCCGTGGCTGACTCAGCTGGACGGCATTCCTTCTGTGAGGCCTTTTCCGGTATAGTGGAGAAAGGCGGCTGATTGGTTGGATTGAGAATGCACTTATCCTCATTCGAACATCGGTTATCCGGCGTGACCGCAGCGCGGCCTGGATTTGATTGGCCAATGCCTCCTTTTCCGTATCCACTCGTTTCGGAGCATCAACTCCGCTTTCTCGACCACATTTAGCATCCCAAGGAAGAGTTGAGGAACAAGCCTGGGAAATAGACGACGGGTTTGTCGCCGATTGGATTTCTGATCATCTACCTACTACATATCTATCTCTAGATATAGGATTTTTTTTTTCTCATAAAAGTCTCGTGATTGGCAACACAAAATGCCAAGAGCATGGTTGCGCAGGTCGTCTAGGGTAGCGGCGCCAATCTTCTGACGCGTTGCTGGAACGCGTCAGGCTAGTAAAAAGAGATGAATATTCAACATTGAGCCACGTACTCCGATGTTTCAATATTGACTACGTCTTTAATCTCACAGATGGTCAAATATTCTACCCAACCGTCATATATGCTCACCTTAGGCACTACCGTATTTTCTCAACGTGTGTCGATCCAGCTATACCAGTCGTCAGACTTGTGTACAAATTTGTCATGCGGCAAACTTACCCAGAACATCATAAACAGCCAACCAGCCAAAGCTGAAGTCATGCAGATCATTGCAATATAGCCATTTCGCCAGTACGGCGCGTGGTCAGCTGGGTACACCGCGATGCCCCAAAACGTGTATAGCAGCATCCCGCTCGCCACCATTCCTGCCAGGACTACGCTCCGAGCTGCGTCATCTCCCCCACGCGCCATGATTTTACTCGACCAACCATAAAGCAGCGGATTGATTCCATATGCAGTGGCCGCAAGGTACAGCACGGTGAGATTGCCAGCGACCGTCATTTGGCGAATGAGAAGCACGATGGAGCAAACAAGCTGTATCGCACAAAGGCCAAGCCCAACAGTGATGTGCTGGTTATAGCGGTCGATGAAAAAAGCGGCAACGAATTCGCTGACAATACCAACGGCCTGGATTCCCAGAGGATACGTGTTTACCTGGGTCTGTGTGTAACCGTCAATCTTTTGTCGATATTTGAGATATAGCAGAAGTAGTCCTTGGACCGAAAAGGCCTGCAAGGCAGCTGCAAGAAGAGAGAAAAAGCAGCAGATGTAGCTAATGGAAAGTGAGTAGATGTGTTAAATGATCTGAGCGGATGGAACTCACAAGGTTGGCTGCCCAAGCACTCGTTTCGTTAGGCTCCAAGGGGCAATGTTATGTCCTTCCTCATTCTTTGGCGGGAGACGGTCTAGCGCGAGCTTTCTCTCTCGTTCATTGAGATATGGGGCTTTGGTGTGTTCTGGAACGTCTGGGAAGAATAGGTATCCAAACAGAGCGATGGGGCAAGTGATGATGCCGTCAATCAAGAAGACCCACTGCCAACCAGCAAGACCTGACCGCCCATCCATGGTTTTATGGATGGCAGCCATCATGACTCCGGCAAACATGTTGCCAACCTGACCGGCGACTGTGAAAATGGCAGTACGCTTCGCAATTTCATCCGATTTGCTGTTTTGGTTTCAGAACGTGCCGACTGTAGCAACTGCGGAGAGGTGACCTACTACCAGGAACCCATGACATAGACGCAGCCGGCGTACGTACTTGCCTCGGCTAAGCCCATGAGAAACCTAACAGCGCAGAGCTGCGCGTAGTTTTTGCAGCCAGCACTTGCCATGGTGAGGCCAGCCCAGACGATGACCATACTGGGCAGCCAAATTCGCGGGGCAACTTTCTGGATGATGATACTGTTCGGGATCTGGCCGATTAACATGCTATTGAATGGATAGTTAGCAATGGCCATGATATTGGCTACCTGACGTACCCGGCAGACGTCATTGAAAGCAAGACATTGTATTGGTTGCCGTGAAGATCTAAGGCTTCCTTGAGTCCTGCGACCTAAATACTCTGTTAGTATTTTGATGGTTTAGCTGGTGCAGCTTGACTCACGTAGGCGTTTGCAAACGCTGCTCGATCTATTCCATGAAGTGAGTTGGAAGATGTCAATGGCTAGAGATGAGGAACAGGTAAGTACCAAGATAGTTGAAGAAGTAACTGAAGCACGAGTATGTCTGAAGGATGGATTAGCCACGTTCGCAAGACTTCGCCTCATGTCGCCTACAAGGATAAAAAAGTCTAAGCGAGTTAGCAATAATGCATGAGAATGGCTGGTTCGTATTTCTTGCCTAATTTTCGGATCAACCGTCTCTCTTCTTTGCTGGTCTCGCCCCAGAGCCACGACGTCACGACGTCTCTCGATCGGTCAACCAAGGTCAATTTTGACCATTACGAAGTGTCTCACCTCGTGATTCCACCTTTTCGTCCTTCTCTTCCATGGTGGCGTTACTAAAACGAGTGGATGCCGATCTTTTGCCAATTCAAGTCTCTGCCGGCTCAACATGAAAAGAACAAGAACAGCCATCCAACACAGATGATGAGAGCACCGTGATATTTAGACCGACACTCTCTGTCATTGATGTGATTGATAAGACAAGACAAATGATGGGCGCTGCGGGCCCTCGCTACAAGGCAGCAGCCCACAAAACAATAGCAAAGGGCAGTCTGCGACGAGTTTATGCTTATTTCGGCACCATGGCGTTAAGCGACCTTCCTGTTCCCACCCATGGTCACAGTAGCGCGACCACATTTCCCATGTGGTGCCATTTGCGAAGATTCGGAAACAAGCCCTGGCAGGTCTCTCCTGAAAAGGCAACTCCGCCTTGATCAGGGATTAAGACGAGGGTTCTACTGGTTGGAGCGAGTTTTATTGAGCGGATGCTCCTGTCTGCGGAACGCCACAGCTTGACAATCAAGATCAACTGGCTGCTTCATAAACACCGCAAGACCTTGAACTGAGGTGAACCGAGGGGGAAAAAACGATAAGAAAGATAATAATCTAGACCACACTTGCATATGCTAAGCGATTCGACTAGCGCTACTGACATCTAGCCAAAGTGAGATCGGAACCTGCCGACCCGGAGTGCCGAGAAGGATGTGGGGATGAGCGGGCCGTTGTCAAATCATCAGACGGGAAGGCTGCCGCGATCCGAACAGTGAGAATTATCTCCACAATCATACAGCAGACGTTGAGAGAGCCACTCGAGAACAAGGCCAAGCACACGTGTCTGTCCAACAGGAATAGCGGATTCCGGCACGCGCCTTTAGGCTATTTCTTGGCCTCTGCACTGGCAGCGGTGGAGCGGCGTCCACGCTCTCGAATCGGCATTGGCCATTGTACTTTCCCTACTACACTCCATCCCATATGAATTAATTTAGGAAGCTTCACCCGGCAGTTGGAAAAAAAATGCCGCCATGATAATAACGGTTTCAAAAGACCAGTTACCGTATAATCTCGCAAAAGGCAGCTCCAGAAATGTGCAGATAACCAATCAAGACTGCTCTTTGCAGCCAAAACGCGGGGGGAAAAAGCAAAATTGTGCTCCACTCCATGGTCGCATTTTGCGAGATTATACTGTATTGCTCACCGACGATCCCATCCCCACACACACAACGACCCGAAAAAACGGGTTACCTCGTATTCAATGCATGGTAAAAACAGTACTTAAGCATAATTCCATGTTGAAACAGAATCTTTTGTTCATACAAAGCACATGGTGGCGTTTCGCCTCAAGCTTCCTTCCAAGGCCACTGCCACCTCGTGTTTTTATGTCTGCGGAAATTGGCGGGCGGATGTAATCAGGATGAAGGCCCGCGCGAACCTCAGCTCATACCATTAGAGTTCACCACGGACCACGAAAACGACTTGACAAAGTTTGACATTTTCCCTGTAAGGCTGTCGAGGAGGTAGGGGAATGGTTACATGCCATGATTACGGCTTGGCCAATCAGCAATGAACAGCTGCCCAACCAAATGCATGTCCAGTTGGCTGGGTTTTTGGTGGTCACGGGGTTGACCTTTATCATCTCTTCTCTGACTTTGTTATCTGAGCGTCTGAGGATGACCCCAGCCAGCCATGCTAAATGAAGGTCGTGGTGTCTGCCTGGGTGTTGGTTTTTCCCCCCAGAACGGTCGCCTTTTCACTCAAAGTATTTCAATCCATAATAAGAAAAATACGCCGAGAATCAATACTCCCTGGCGGAGCAGTGCGAACAGACGCGCTCCGTCATTCGCGTGGCTTTGCGAGGACGGCATTGTACGAACTGACTTTCCCCCTGCACTGAAAATGGCCCGTGTGCTTGGGGAGCGCCAGATTCGCCCTAGTGTTATCACCAAGCTCGAATTACGTAACTAGGGAAATGATTCTCTCAATTGATGCAATGGCGTGAATGCCAGGGGCAAATAAATCCACCTTTGTCTACCCCAGCTTTGCTCTCCATTGAACTAGCTGTATTGTGCACCCCCAGCAGCGGCAGCATTTTCGAACAGACAGAATGGAGCTTTCGCCCGAACCAGCCGTCGACCCGAAGAAGAAATGGACCAGGGCCAAAGTCCCGAGAGTTAGGACAGGCTGCACAACTTGGTTTGTGGTCCCCGAAATGCCACTTTTGCTCTTTGCCACCTGCTAACGCGTGTTCGCAGCAAGTTAGTGATTATTCCTCTGTCCACTATCCGCTACGTATGTCAGACTAGTGCTTACGCGCGTGTTTAGAAAACGCCACCTCAAGTGCGATGAAGAAAAGCCACACTGCCAAAGATGCCAAAGGGACAAGTTCCCTTGCGATGGCTATCCGGCCTTCGTGCCAAGACGGAGGTCCTTTGGAAAGGGCCCCCGGAACAAACAGCCGGAGCCGCCTCAGGAAGCCGTCATTCTGCACCATGAAGCAGTCATTCTCCATCCCCGTCCTCACACGCTATCCATCAGCATCTCCAAAATACCCATTGAAATCGACCTCTTGCATCATGTGCGGACATGCACCCTGCGCGAGTTCGGGATGGCCTCGGCTTCGAGGGAATTCTGGTCCATTCACGTAATCCCCATGGCGCAGGCCTTTGATCCGATCCGATACGCACTTTGCGCTCTTGGAGGCGCTCACAAATGCTTCAAGTACCAAGGGAAAGAAGACGCTGGTACCTACCACTCACGTCGGAACCTGGAGCAAGTCAGCATTGAGCTCTACAATCAAGCCATCTACCATATCGCGTCCATGGAGGGCACAAAATGCCAAGAACACATGGAAATCATTTTGACGTGCTGTGTGATATTCATCTGCATAGAAAACATTCTCGGGCGCTACCACGAGGGGCTCCGCCATCTAAAGGGAGGTTCCGATCTCATCAACTCGTTTCGCCAAGCATCTTCATCAAAGGATGGCGGCGCAAAGCGATGGTCTGGGTTCTTCGACGACATTGCAATCCTGATGTCAGGGTTGGCGACAGATGCAGCGCTTTACTCTGGATACGACACTGTCCCCGAGCTCCATTTTTGCGTCCTCGCCAAGGTCGAAAAGGCAGATACCAGTCTCCCATTCAACTCGATCCAGGCCGTGGCCAGAGAGCTCAACGCCATCGAGCAAGAGTACAGCGCCAGAGTCCACCTGGCCTCCAGCCAGGCCAGCGCGGCCGTGGGATTTTGGGGAAGCAAGAATGGTGACTTCCCGTCCCCCGAAAGCTCTTCCGAAGACCAAGCTTGCGCACCAGACGCCTGTGTTCCTGCGTTTACGAATTGGAGGCGGCGCTTCGCTGCCTTCCGGGACAGCGTTTGCGAGCGAGAGCTTTCTAGGGCTGACAGCTATCGGCTGAAAAGTCTAGTGGTTGAGGAGGCAGTTTGGGAAGCTCTGTTGGAGCTGCCGCCCTCGGGAGACACGGTGCCGCGGGCAAACTGCGTCAAAATCTTGCAAGCAGTCGAGGTCTTGGTGGAGGCCGAGGACTTCATGTCCTGCCCTACGTTCGTGCTGGAACCACACATCATCCCAGTGCTGAGCATGGTCTGCTCGTCCTCGGCGGACGATGATATCCAGCGTAAAAGTATACAGATGCTGCGGTCCCTCCAAATTAGAGAAGGCATTTGGGAAGGCAAAAAAATGGCCGATACACTGGAGCTGGCTCTGGCTGATATCAAGGCGAAGGGCCTGGAAAAGTCCATGTTGCCATGGAACATGCCGGGGCTGTCGAGAGCCGCCACGCATTCTCCTTTGCTCAGGAGCGGAATATCCACAGGAACCATCTCAGTGGACCAGTTCAAACCAGACGGACTGCCGCCCGGACAGGTCTGGGAGTTTGAAGGAAGACGAGATGGAGAGGTGGGTGGTTAGCTAAGCGCCCAACTACATTGGTGCAAATCACGAGTGCACCGAATTCACAAATGTATTTTTAGAAACCCAAAACCTGAACAGGATATGATACCTAGATAATTAGATGATGTAATTTTGAATGAATGTGTTGGTAGTGTCGCTGAGCAGAGTTGCGGGTTGGCTGGCCGGCTCTTACCCAGACTCCCTCAAAATGCATCTTCAAAACCGCGCTTTTAAGCGGGCCGGACTGAGCGTAGCCCTTTCGCCAATAGCCTGCGCGCCGAGGCTAGCTATTTCTGTGCCGCCTGGTCGGTTTCTGAAATAACCTCACAGTGGTTGACCTGCAGCCAAAATGCCAAAATGGGCTTGCGCCCACTCTCCTTTGCCGCCCTGACTTGACCATTTCTGATTTGCCCAGGGCCTTTTTTTTATCTACATCGAGTCTAGTTTTTGTTAGTCCTATCCGGTGCGCTGGGAAATTAGCCCAGTTCCACTGTGTCTGGCCTCACCAACATGGTGGGGGGGGGGCGAGAAAAATAGCCAAATAGAGGTTTGAGGCTGCGGCAACACTGGGCGGATGATCTCCTTTGAGGCGCAAATGGGGAAAAGACTTATGCAAGGGCGAAGCCGATGGCGCTTCGTGGTGTGCATCTTGTTTCAAAAATTCTTGGTTCCTGAGAGATAATTGGCACTTGTTGGTTGTGTCCCGAACCAACAGCTGTTGGTTCTGGTGTTGGTCCCTCTTCTTTGGCAGCCTTATCCTAAATATAGCGCAGCGGCCCCCAAGATGAACTAAATTAGAGTCGCCAATCAGAAAAGTCATCTTTTCGTAACCGCCAGCCATTTGGTTGTTGGCCGGAAACTCGACCTCGCTACACCGGAGGTTGGAGGTCGTGATGGTTGACGGGGAAAAGTATAAGGTGCCGCCCTGTTTCGTCTAGACGAGCAGTAAACAAACAAACAAACCACTCAACACTTCACTTCACCTCATCTTTTTTTTCCATTATTGTCGCACCTGGCGTGTTTGACTCCATCATATTTTTAATTTTTTCAATACGACTTTTTCTCTTTACACAGCAACAATGGGCAACAACGGTTCCTCCATGCGCACCAAGGTCTGCCGCGCACCCAATGGCGACCTGTACTACACACGCCAGCGCGAGCGCTCACCGAAGGACCGCAAGACATTCTCTGTCATCGTCGATGGCAAGAAGCGAAAGTTTTACAAGGACGACGATGGAACCATTTGGTTCCGCGAGGGAAAGTGCTGGTACCCCTACGAGCACCGCGAAAAGACCAGCCGAGTCCGCGAAAAGAGGCACTCGCTGTACGTGGACGATATACGGTCCTGCTCTCCCGACAGCTACGCGCGGTCCTCTTATACGCGGTCCTCCTATGATCGAGCCTCATCGGTGGAGCCGTGCCGCCGATCTTACTACGTGGAGAAGGTCAGCCAATCGTCGTGCTATGGTTCAGACTTGGGCCGGCCCTGCTCTTCCGACGGTTACTCCCGAGGATCCTTCGAACGGGTTCGAACTCCTCCTGTCGAGACATACCGGCGATCTCTATACACGGATCCGTCTAGCGATTCATACTCTCGACGGTTCGATGACGACCAGGTGTCTGTTCGTATCATCAACGTGGAGCCTTGACTTTTTCTTTGCATATTCCCTGTGGGGGGTTTCTCTTGGTTGGTTGAAAGCGTATTGCCTTATTTTGCGATGCATGGACCAGCAAGTGGTCATGGGCGTTATCACGAAGTTGAATTTTTTTCCTTTTTCGGATGATGGAAAGCGAGCTCCGAAGTTCGGAAATAGAACCACTTTCGCGCATTACTGGGGAATCCGAAGGTATTGTTCGGAGGAGGGTTGCTTAATTACCGCATCTACTGCATCATCAAATTTCCTTTGTTACTTTTCCCCTTAGCTTTCATCCTTAACTAGACTAGTACATTTCAATTTGAGCAAAAGGATATGTCAGAAATTTCCTATTCCATCCATAATAGCACGGGCCTGCATCGAAACGAGGACCTCGAGATGCGTGAATGGATATCTCATGACTACTGCCAAGCTGGACAAAGCGGCGGTGCGGCAAAGCATACGAATGCAATTGCGAAAGCACTGATGATTCCCACCAATGATCTAATAGGAGCTAAGGTTAAGGATAAAGTCTTTGGAGAAAAGCAACAAAGTGTCCCAGAAAAGAATGTTACGTACTTGGGAACGCCGCCGGGAATTCACATCAATGTGAAATGCCATCTCGGCGTGGGGATGCGAGCACGGACACGATCGGACGAATCGGCATCCAGTCAACCGCGAAGCCGGGAATCCCGCCGGGATCGTGACGGTTTTGCAGGTCAAAAGAGTGGGCGCCATGGACAAATGGAGTATGGCTTCCGCCTTGAACTGCCACCCTCAGGGCAAGTCACAATTTTAGCGAAGCCCAGTCTCGAACCGCGCCCGGGGATGACGACTGTGCAGGCAACGTTGGGCGCCCCTTGAATCAGTAGCAATATCGGCAATACGCGAACTTGGATCTGGGGATGACGAGGCATGAACCCAGCCCCAGTGGAAGTGACGAAGTCTAAACCACGAGACCGCGTATAGACAGAGATGGGCAGAGGGTATAAAGATGCAGAGTAGCATCGTCAAACAATGAATGGTGCTAAGCAGCTTCTCCAACACCAAGCAGCCAACACAAACTCTAACCACACCATGCATTTCCGCTCACACCTTCTCTTGCCCCTGGCGGCTTCTGGAAGCTTGGCTGCAGGCATCAAGTACGACCGAGCCGCAACCACCACCACCGCCGCCTCCGAGGCCACGCCCACCGTCACCCTCGACTACAGCACCATTGTGGCCGCCGCCGGCAACACCACGGCCGGATACTGGAAATACCAAAACATTCGCTTCGCCAAGGCCCCGACGGGAGACCTCCGCTGGGCAAAGCCTGAGTGGCCCGAGACGGAGACCGAAGTCAACACGGGCACCCTCGCCGAGTCCGACGTCGACTGCAGCTCCACCGAGGACTGTCTGTTCCTCGATGTCTGGGCCCCCGCCAACTCCGCAGGCAAGAAGCTGCCCGTCCTGGTTTGGACATACGGAGGAGGCTTCACCGGTGGAAGCAAGTCCGAGAACACGCCCGAGGGTCTGTTCGACCTGAGCAACGAGTTCGTCTTTGTGGCTTACAACTACCGACTGGGCATGACGGGCCTGGCCAACGGCCCCACGTTCCTCCACGAGGGCGGCACTTCCAACACGGCCATCTGGGACGTGCAGCACGCCTTCCAGTGGGTCCAGAAGTACATTAGCAACTTTGGAGGAGACCCCGACGAGGTCACTGCCGTTGGCTTCTCCGCAGGTGGATCCCAGACCCTGTTCCAATTTACTGTATGCAAGCACTTAGAGCGTGGGGGTGCGTTTCCATTTACGACCGTTTGCTGACCGTTTCTAGCGTTTCGCTGGACATGCTGAGCAGCTCTTCAACCGCGCCTATGTCATGTCCCCTGGATTTGTTCCTGGTGCTGGCCACCAGCACGCTGAGGTGAATAGATGCCGTGATCGATCCAGTTATAATCCAAGCTAACATATTCGCAGGCTTTCTGGCAGAACGTCTCCACTGCTGTTGGATGCGACGGTGGCCACCTCTCCTGCATGCGCGAGGTCAGCTTCGATACCCTGGCCTCGACTGCCGACGACATTGTCGACACCTACAACTACCAGTTCCAGCCCCGCGTTGATGGTGACATCATTGCTGATACCTGTGAGTTGAATTATCCGCACTAGTGTACTTGATGAAAATACTAAAACATTCCAGATGAGGCTCAGTTCTACCAGAACCGATTCAACTTTAGCGGTGCTGTCGTCCTCAGCCACGAGCAGCACGAGGCAAACGGCCAGGCTTACGATGGTGTCGACACCACTGCCGACGTGTCCACCTACCTCCGCATCTTCTTCCCCGCCATTCAGGACTCTGTTGTCGAAGAGATCCTGTCTCTGTACCCCGAGGATGACTACGAGAGCCCTGGTCTGCGATTCTCCGACATGAAGCAGCACTTTGATCTGACTGCCCACAACCTTGCCGCCACCGTCGCTCTCGGCAACAACACCTGGAACGCCATGGTTGCTCTAGACCAGGCTACCCACGGAACTGATCAGAGCTACTACTGTAAGTCCTTGCGAATATCCCACGATGACACAACCGACTAACATTTTGCAGGGTACAGCACTTACTCTCTCTCGTCGAGCTCCTCCACCACCTCGAGCAACACCACTTCGTCCGCAGCCAGCGCCGCCACCACGACTGCTGCCTCCACCAACTCCACTACTGGTGGCCCCGGCGGCTCGGGTGGCATCGGCGGAAGCTCCTCCGTGAACGCCACCGTCGCCATCACCATGCAAAAGTACCTTCTGTCCTTTGTCCTGACGGGCAACCCCAACACCAAGTGGGCCGACGACAAGCTGTACTGGCCCAAGTACAACGAGTACAACAGCTCCACCGAGCTCGTCTTCAACACCACCTTGTACACCCAGACCGACGACCTTCTCAATGATAAGGCTCGTTTCTGGAACAAGGCTCTGTGGTACTAGAGGGAGCAATTGTGGAATGCATGTATATGTACTTGTCTGGTTTCTGTACTAAAATACCTCTGTAGTTTATAGAGCACGAGCCATACGCGCGGATGTTTTATTCGATGAATTAAAAGTCCTTGACCTATTGCTATGTTCAGGCTGAGTCTCGTGATGTTTATTGTGACTGTATTGATGTTTCGTGTTTGAACTAGCACGTAACCCATGTATTGCCAGTTCCACAGAGGATGCTACAGTGTGGCAATAAACTGGCCCATGAAATGATTAAAACGATGGAATCTGCGATTAAAACATCCTCAAGTCCCTTGGGACCTTACTAGGACTTTGTAAATATTACTTGACTTTTTGTGATGCATTCACAGAACCATTTCTCACGCGCCCTAAGCAATGGTTCTTGGTACGGGGCTCAACGAATGAGGGAAAGATGAATGTATCTCACGTTGGTTACGGGAAAGGCTTGCGAGAATAAAGCTTGTATCAATTTGAATAGTAAATCTAATGAGTGTTGGAAGTTGTAATTTTCTTTTTAATCAGTTATGGAGCCATCTCGCGGCACGTAGTGAATGTAGATGCGCGGCCAGTCCCTCTTGACCCTCCAGGTGGTCATGTCTCTCTGCCTTGAATCGTGGATTTTCGCCTGGAAACGAATGTGACGCGAATCGAACCCGATTCTCGTTTCATTCCGCATCATCGGGCTTTCCGGTTTCGCCATCGCCTACGACCAGTCGCGCGGTGGAAGCCCAGTCCCAGCGTCGCTGAAGCTCCTCAAGTTCCTCGCGCTTCTCATCGGTAGGCTCTCCGGTTTCTTCGTCACCGAGAACCAACCGAGCGGTGGAACCCCAGTCCCAGCGTCGCTCAAGCTCCTCGCGCTTCGCGGCGGGCTTTCCGGCTTCCTTGTTGCCTAGAAGCAATCGAGGGGTAAAAGTCCCGAAGAGTAAGTTGGCCAACTCATCAGAAACGGGCTGCTCAAGCTCATCGCGCTTTTCCTTGCTTGCATCTTTATCGCCCAGGACCAAGAGGCTAGCCAGCGCCGAGCTGGAGATGCGCCGCTCAAGCTCATCACGCTTGTTCAGATCGCTATCGCCCAAAATCAATCGAGGGGTAAAGGTCCCGAAGAGAAGGCTGGCCAACTCCTCATCAGAAACGCGTTGCTCGGGCCCATCGCGCTTTTCCTTGCTTGCGTCTTTATCGCCCAGGACCAAGAGGCTGGCCAGCAGCGAGCTGGAGATGCGTCGCTCGAGCTCGTCACGTCGCCCAAGACCTCCAGTGTTTTTATCGCCAACGATTAAGCGACCGGTGATAAGGCGTGCGGCGTTGCCAATGCGATCGAATAGACTTCCATAGAGGAGAGCAGGTTCACCATCCTTGGTGAGAGGGGTGGATGGCTCCGTGTCCTTGGCGCTGTCGCTGACAGGCGCGGAAAGCGCGGCGCCAAAGAGGCTCAGAGCAATGGAGAGCGTGGTGGCTTTCATCTTGATGGATTGTTGTAAGGTTGGTTTTATGTGGGTGAGATTGTTGATGCTGTACTTGATCATCCCACAGAGGCTTCCAAAGTCAGCAATTTATACTTCCTTTTGGCTTGTAAGATGTGACTTGAAATTGCACCATTGCATGCGCTGAAAGGCATCAAGGGGACCGATGTCCGCCGGGCTGTGACCATTCAGTCAATCATCCAATCATGTTTGCGTGTGCCTTTCAAACCAAAGACAATAAAGAAAAATCAGACCGAGCTGGTGTGAATTCCTGTTGACAAACACTTGCACCTTACGAGATAATTATCCAAAATGTGGGCTCTCCTTGGCTGGATAGTGTGATTAGACTTTTCATACCTCATGTCACCTGTGATAAGTAATAACCAAGAAAATTTGTGTTGTTTTTAATCCGAATAATGGTGTGAAATGTTGAGATTGAGAGTTGATGTCACCGTGATATGTGTGACTTTGTGATAACAATCAACAAATTCCAATGTGACAGGCCACAAATTGGCCTGACTCAGAGGGGCAAATGAAAGGATGACCCGAAACAGGCCCCAACTCAGCATATTCAGAGTCGATTTAAAAAGGTCCATTGGAAATGCAGAAACTCTTCTCTTTTTTGAATTTAAACACGCATCTCACATGTGGACGGCCTCGACTGCTTTCTTCTTGACTCACTATGGACAAGTATTGCCCTGTTGGCGCATGCGACATGGATCATTGTCGGCACCAAGACAAGCACAGGAGAGCCCGGAAATGCGGCCTGGAAAGATTAGAGCTTTTGTTTTGGCTACTACTTCTGCAATTGATAAATCTTATCGTCTTTCTTGGCGTCCCTCTGGCTCTTGAAAAAGGCGGGAAGGATGGTAATCAATCGGATGATTGTAAGTAGAAACCCTCCAATGCAGACAAACTGGCGCAGTAAACATCTTACACGATCTAGATCGATCTCTTTATGAGATTGATAAGCCTTGGGACTACCAAAATGGTACTCAGTTCGCAACCGGAAAGTTTCAGGAGAGCTGGGAAGATATGATCAAACGTAAGTCAACGATAATAGCGATCCCTGGCATTCAGAAGACACGGGATTAATCCATCTAGACCATGGCATTATCAGCGTTACCGACAGCTGGGCCACGCAACAGGGCCTGCTTCCTAGTGCGCCTACGCCTGATACCCCTGGAGAATCAGTTTACCAAGTCGGCGTATTTCACAGCTTGCACTGTTTGGTGAGCCATCTGCCATTTCCTTTGGTTCATCGCTTTTACGTGGCCTAATTCGCGGTTCATTCTAGTACATAATTCGGGAAGAGATTATGAGCCCGGAAGATGGTGAGCAAGATGCGCACATTCATCATTGCCTGAACCACGTTCGTCATGCACTCATGTGCAGCAGCGATGTTACACTTGCCGCAATGGATCAAGAGCACCTCTTCCAAGCCGAGGCCAGCCGCGCAATTCATCAATGCCGAGATTATAACAAGATTGTCGACTGGACACAAGCCCGTATGTGGAAAGGGCTACCAAAATGGCTCGACGAGTTTAAACACGGCAAGCATCATGGGCATGTGGGATAGAATTGCTTTATTCAACTATACTCTCACTGTATAAAATTACGTAGGTGAAGCCCGAAAGTTCGCGGCGGTGCCGCTATGATGGAAGCGATGTGGAAATTCCCGTGTGCGATCGGGTTGCACGGAGGAAAGTGTACAAACTTTAGAGACGAGCAAGTGAATTTAGAGCAATACAGGGGCCATTGCTAGCCGTAACCCGTTCTTTATTTATCGTTGGTCACCAATCGCCCTGCAGCCCTAGGCCACGATCTGAAGCGCTAGGACGTTATTCACAGACGTGGCAAATTAAGACTTTATGCCATGGAGCTATTTTTATCTCCCCGGCGAAATTGAAGCATGATATCTACGGTGAATTATTCTCGCCATTATGGACGTTTGGGATAGTTTTGTTCCATAGCCTTCATTCCACTATCAAACAAATTCGCCATTCAATTGTGTGCGAGGTGCACATTTTTTATCTCGGGCGTGGATGTTGCCAAACTCGGTGGGGAGCACGGCCCACGCGAATATTTCCACATGATTCCAATGCGCATGGATCAGTCCTATAGCATAAACCAATTAATGGGGAGATGAAAGCACGGGTATATATGTAACCAAATAAGACCCCGACCGCCCTCAGGCTTGTTTTCCCCTGCCCAATACTAAATACATCAAGCTTCATGGCCGGATTCCCAATCTACCGCCTGACCATATTGCTCACCTCGGGTGTATTGCTGTCCACCTCGATCAAATATGTTTGGCGCCATGTGATTTCAGACTGGAAAAAGGCGGCTCTCCCGCCGACTGAGCCAGCGGAGGAGCCAGAGACCACCCAGACCGCTAGAACAGTCAAAAGGGCAGAGACAGCAGCGACACAGGAACCGACACGGATACCGGAGACAGCCGAGACAGCCAAGACCGAAGGAACCGAAGGGACCGAGCCAAGACCACAGAAAGAATCAAGACGTCGAAAAAGCATAAACGAAAAGCGAAAGGATGTGATTCGTGACCACGATGCTTTTCAGGCAGAGGACCAGGTGCAAACTGTGCTCGGTCTCATTCACCGGGATACATTAGGGACCACCATCATCCGTGACCAAATCAACCTTGATTATCGAGAGCACAAGCCAGGTTTTCTGAAAAGTTTGGGATCAGAGCGACGCAAGACAAACCACGAAGCCTCCTACGAAGAGTTCACCTCGTTTGGTGAAATGACGGGCGGGGGAGCCATCGTGGATACCTCGCCCTTCACTCTGACGCGCGACCCGGAGGAACTTGCCCACCTTTCCATTGTTTCAGGCGTGACTATCGTGATGAGCACCGGGGACTACATTGCAAGCTCCGTCGTTGAGGGCACGGATATGGATCAGAAAACCGTCAGTGACGTCGCCGTTCGGTACATTTACGAGCTTGAGCACGGAGTCGGCCAAAGCAGCATCAAACCTGGCATCATTGGTGAGCTTGGCATTTCACACCCGATCACGTCCGACGAGCGCAAGAACCTCGAAGCAGCGGCCATTGCCTGTATAGAAACCGGTGTACCCATCAGCATCCACCCTGGCTCGCATCCCGACTCCCCTATTGAGATTGCCAATCTGCTCCTGCAGTTGGGAGTCAGCCCGAGAAAGATTATTGTTGGACACGTCGAAGGCTGTATTCCCCCGGATGCATCAAAGGCGCGTTTGAAGCTCGCAAAGACTGGCGTGTACATGCAGTTTGATATTTTCGGAACCTCGCGATTCACTTTCAGAGCCAACTCGGAAAAGGGACGTGCTAAGCAAATCGCGGAACTCGTCAAGCAAGGGTACGGGGACCGCATTCTGGTGTCGCATAGTTCACAAGGTGCCGGCGCTAAATCCGCCAAAAAGGTGTCGAGCACAGTGGATTTCTACAGACGGATTATTCCTCTTTTGATGGAAAGTGGATTGTCTGGCGAGCAAGTTAATACCATTATAGTCCACAACCCTGCCATGGCGCTGAGCGTTCCAAGGAGATAGAAAAGTGCATTTAGCGAGATTAATCTTAATCATGATGATGATCATGTGTCTTGGCTTTCTCTGATTACCTACAAAAAGCCTGTTAATTGTTGCGATTGGATGAATCATACATGATTTTGTGACATGGACAGCTCTCTCTATCATCGCTAGAGTCACTTGGTGAGATGCTAGAAAGAAATTTGATTTGCGGGGTATCCTGATATGGGATGATTTTCTGAGACTAATTTTGAACGTGGATACAGTAATTCTTGCGATATTTCTCAAAATCACTACATCTTGGGTTCATACCAGAATTCCTATTATTCAATATTAAACATATTATTTTATTACTGTAAAGTTCTCTTATATATAAGAAGACTAAAGAGATTCATAAGCATCGTGTCTTGGTTTCAAATTTTGGCGTCCACTTCGTCCTGCTATTGCATGCCTTGTCTTTACAAGCATCAAGTTTCAATGCACCGAGTCAGATACAAGCACCATTCTCCATCAGGTATAAGCCTACTTCAAGGTGCCCATTCCTTGTTGCGAGACAAACGGGCGACCTCTCCTGCTCTTCTGATTCAATGCTCGCACCACGGGACACGAGCAAACGAACACTTTGCATGTCTCCGTTTTGGGCAGCGATAGCCAATGGGGGTTTCCCAGATGCATCCTTGGCATCCAAGTTGGCGCCCTTTTCCACGAGCAAGGAGGCTGTTTCGAAATGTTTGTTGGCCACTGCGAGGCACAGCGGCGACTCTGTCTCTCCTCCGGACTCGATCCCAGCGCCCCACTGGAGAATGGATTGCACAACGTTTGTGTATCCCTTCATAGCCGCGACGCCCAATGCCGTCATGCCTGTCTTCCCTCTTGATCCCCAATCAAACCGTCCGACAAAACGTCTCACCGGCGTCGGTCCCGATGCGGGATTCAGCCAGAACCAATTCGGTGGTACATCGGCTACGGCCGCTCCAAGACTGGCGCCATTCTTGAGAAGAAGAAAAAACGTATCGGCAAGCTCGAGCGTTGCAGACGCCCAGAGCGGGGTCCTTTTCAGTCTCGGGTCGGCAGAATCCATGTCGGCTCCCTTGTCAATGAGAAATTCCACCGCTTCCAGGCTCCCGTACTTTGCAGCGTGCCACAGCGCCGTGCCCCCATCTTCGCCAAATCGGTATTCAAGGTCAATATCTGGATGAGAGGTGAGCAGCTCTGCTGTTTCGAAATGGCCATCCATTACCGCGGAGCTCAATGGTGTTCTCCCCTCGACCCACTGAGGAATGGCATTGGCTCTGCCGTGCTCCCTGAGAATATCGACTGCTTCATCGTGACCATGCGGCATTGGAACACCGGGAGGCACGTGTGTATTATTCGGGTCGGTACGGGGGTCAGTGTAACCGTTTTGGAAAGTTGGCATGATTGAATTGTAAGTGTATGTTTGATCTCGAACAGAAAAGACATAGCCAGGCGAGCCAAAGCGATGGAAGCTTCTCGGCAAGTTGATATCCATTTTTTGGTCCTTTTCTTCGAGCAGTCGGACCAGCAGTTGATTGTTCCCGATTGCCGATGCCTGCTGAAAGAAGCTTCCTCTCAGGTCATCAATAGCGTGGAGGAAAAGGTCCATGTCGTATATTGGAAAGCGGCCCGAGTAGTATTCGTCGACTCTTCCAAATAACAAGAAGCTTATTGTCTTACCAACGACGTCTACAATCGGGAGGCTGTAATCCGGGCGTGGCATTTGGCCGTCGGACGTGTCTGAAGATATACCAAGCAAAGCATATATCTTGTCTCGGGCGTCTGTTGCCTGGCTGTTTTTGAAATGCCGCAGGAGTGTGTAAAGATCGCGATTCTGGTTCCACCAGGAATCTTTTCTCAAGGGCCCAGGCATGATTTCGAGCATGGCTCGGGTGTGCTCGTCCACGGCCATCTTCATCAAGAATGGCATGAGACAGAAAACCCGGGACGGGACAAACTCTTTCCCGGAAGCTATGATGGCTGTTTTTGCACTGGCGGCTTCCTGTATAACCCATACTCGTTCAAACCAGGGACTCTTTAGCAGCTGCTCCATTCCTTGGCAAATCTTGGAGTACAGCGTTCCGTCAACTCCACCGCATCTTTCTAGAAAATTGGCCCATTCGAGCTCCTAGGGCTCCGTTGAGCTCATGTATCCATGGCTTTTCCCAATCACACACTTGTCGAGGTTATTCATCGAGTTCATAAGCAGTCGAGTGTCGTGATTACTCTCTCCCAGCCAGATGATAACTCTCTGCGCATTTTGGTAAATTTGTTGCATCTGCATCACCTGGTGGGTCTTCTCGGCATTGTTGCTCTGGTCGATGCACATGGCATCAACCCAAAGAACCCGGTCTTGATCGGGCAACATCAAATTGCGCAATGCCACGTGCAAATTATTATTGACCAGCATTATCGTCTTGCCATTGACGATGATTTCGCAAAGGCCGGGGTCGTTGCCCCAAGTATAGGACAAGGCCTCATAGGGAATGCCTTCGATGTCATGAAGAGATGCCTCGATGAGATCACATCGAATGGGGTCCGCGTAGCCTTTGTGCAGACGGACCAACCGAATGGCGTCTGTGGATAGGTCGAGGTCCTCGTACTGGTATTCACGCATGCCGGTGCCTCAAAAAGACGCAAAAAAAATCGGCGGCGCTTTCTGAAAGATGAGAATGATTTGAGCAGCTATGTTTGATGAAATTGATGACAAAATGGTTGTCAGAAAGCTAGGTTGGAATAAAACATGTGGAGTTTGGATGCCTCTGGCTCCCTCAATTGGCGAGCATTGGCGAGAGACGCTGGGCACAGCCGCCAAGTTGCATCAACTGGCGCTGGCACTGCTTTGAGTGTGTGGCGGAGCACAGGCAGAAAGCAGCGCCGTGGGTGGTCTATGCAGCCCTGGCGGTCGATGCTGATTGGCCTTTTGGGGCGCAAGATACGCTAATTTAGTGACTGCATTGCACAGCCTCCACCATGGGTCAGCAAACGCCATGTCATTTTTGGACCTTTCACATCGCATCGCATCGCATCACTTATCTCCAGTTGACAGCTGCAGCACCGACCATTTGTTTAAATGCAATCATCACGCAGATTGTGGTACTCCATTCGTGTGGCTGCTTTTGACCGACAAGACAATCAAGATTCACATGTCAGTTTCTCAAGAGCATCATTTTGGTCGAGGCAAACTTGCCCGACATAGAAGAAGCCCTCTGGTTGTGGCATTCGTTCTTTTAAACGTGGCAGGAGAGCGCGTAAATTCAGGCCACACTTTCGTATTTCCCGCAGTCCAGTTAGTATTGGTGCCTGATTTGATATTATCTTCGTTGATGTAGAAGGGTGAAAGTGCGTACTTGGAAGTTATGAAAGGAAGATATGATTAGTTGAGCTAACCGGTACCATATGCCGTATGGGTAAGTTTTAGACTCAGAAGTTGGTTGCTGGCAGGCTGAAATTCCGATTTTGCGATTATTGTAGAGGACTGTACTTTTGTTGAAACAGACATTCCAAGCAGTGCGGGCCAAAGGGGGGTAAGTGGTGGCGACGCAATGCACAGCTATTCCGCCCTTCACCAGCTTGTCTGTGGGATAGCGGACGGGATCTCGTACGGAAAACCAAGGATGTTCAGTCAAGGTCCATCTCTCTCAATACTACTGGACACCCTGCTCTAGCTTCCCACATACACAATATCCTACACGCGAAAGGGCAACTCTTGAGGAGAATTTTCTTCTTCTTCTTTTTTTTTTTCTTTTTTTTTTTTTTTTTTTGATAATTTCCATATGTGATTTCACGAAAAGAATAAAAATATACCATTTTTTGTGAATGTTTTGAAGGTATATGGTCGCACATAACCGCCACTTTCCAGGAAGTGCAAAAACGCAATTGCGCAAACGCACACCCAACCCAAAAATCACATAAAATCTAGCCCAACCATAGCAAATACTAGAATTTAATTATATAATACTTAAATAGCCTTATCTAATTACCTAGCTATCGCAATGGCTATTGCAGCAGCTATTACAATGACCGACCGACCGACTGATTGACTGACCTGGCTACTGCAGCAGCTATTGCAGCAGCTGTTGCAATGACCGACTAACTGACTAACCAACTAACTGACTAACTTACCTAGCTACTGCAATGGCTGTTGCAGCAGCTGTTGCAGCAGCTATTGCAATGACCGACTGACTGACTGACCGACCGACTTACTGACCTACCTAGCTACCGCGACGGCTGTTGCAGCAGCTATTGCAATGACCGACTGACTGACTGACCTAGATACTGCAGTAGCTGTTGCAGCAGCTATTGCAATGACCGACCGACTGACTGACTGATTGACCTAGCTACTGCATAGCTATTACGATTACTAGCTAGTCGCACGTGACCTTGTATTAATGCCTAAGATATTAGGCAAAGATCACGTATTATTGATTTCCCTAGCAATGCCCTTGCGTCGCGGCCACCTTTGCGTTACAGCACTCACATCATAGTAGCTAGGTAAGTCAGTCGGTCAGCCCTCGCAATAGCTGTTGCAACAGCTATTATAGTAGCTAGGTAAGTTAGTCAGTTGGTCGGCCATTGCAACAGCTGCTGCAACAGCTGCTGCAACAGCCGTTGCAGTAGCTAGGTCAGTCAATCAGTCGGTCATTGCAATAGCTGCTGCAGTAGCTAGGTCAGTCAGTCAGTCAGTCGGTCATTGCAATAGCTGCTGCAATAGCTGCCGCAACAGCCGTTGCGGTAGCTAGGTAGGTCAATTGGTCAGTCGGTCGGTCATTGCAATAGCTATTGCAATAGCCATCGCGATAGCTAGTCTAATAAGTATATAATTATTATTATTATATAAGTAAAATAGAGCATTTATTTTGTTATTGGGGGTAATTTTGATGATTTGAATTCTGTGTTGTGTTTGCGCATTTGTGTTTTTGCACTTCCTGGAAAGTGGCGGTAATGTGCCACCATAAAGGTACGGAGTAGAATTGGTCATCAAGGCTGTGATGCCCGTGCGCGGTTTTCTGGTGGGGTGGAAACAGACTTTTGGAACATAATTGTATTAGCGCAGGCTCACAGCAACACTGCCTGCCACAGGAACGAGCTGTTGGTTCTAAATTTCTGGCCTGCTTAAGGCGCCTGTGCTTTATTAATATGCCTTGTGATCCCACTGTTGCCTTAAATATTAGGCTATAAGGGGGCCAACTTGGGGGCTTTTTTTTCCATGCAAAAAGCTAAAAGCCCGTTTCATGTCTTGCCATCTCTACCCTTGCATTCCAATTTCACAAAGCCAAATCTATATCCTCATGTCGGTCTTCGTTGTTCGACACATCATCTGGACTCTCGCTTACAAGGCGGGAGTGTCGCGTTGGAATGTAATCCCAGGGCCTCCCGATCACAGTGAGAATATCTTTATGTTCTGGCCGAACATAATCGGTAAATTCAACATTCCTCCAAGTAAAGCTGCGTTCTAATCGTATTATAGGATACTCCCGGATAGTCCTCGCTGCAATATCTTCTTACCTCATGCCAGTCGATCCTCATGCAACATGTACACTGTACGGGATATCATACTTATTTGGTATCCTGAACAGCTATTCGGCAATAGCCCTCGAACAGACATCGCGGTTTGGCGCTGTTATTAGCATGGTTACCGACCGCTGTATGGCCATATGTCTTCTTGTCTTTTTATCGACGGCCTACCCGCAGTATACCTTGGTTTTTCAAAGTCTTATTATGCTAGACCAAGCCAGTCATTATATGCATATGACTGCAAGCTTCGTTCCGAGCAGTACGGACTCGGGCCACGAGAGCATCAATGCAGGCTGTAATCGGCTACTGGGTCTTTACTATGGCAGAAAGGTGACATCGAACGATTAACGCATTATATGAATACTTATTAATGCAAGGTTTTCTAGGCTGTTTTCCTCTTTGTCTGTACATTCAATGAGCTCTTCTTCATTGCACTCTATTTTTGGCATTTCTCATCGTCTTCACCTAGCAGAGTTCTACCTCAGGATCTGACCAACGATAACAACATTGGCCCTCGGATGCTATTCGTTGTTCTCATAATTAGTTGTCCTGTCATGGTAGTTAAGCAAGTTATCAATGTGGCTCAGCTTATATGTGCATGCCAGTCTTTAGCAAATCTAGATTTGAAGACAAGAAAGGAAAAGACCAACTAGCAGAATTCAAGGTACATAGTTAATTCAGATCCATTCGGAGACTGCTAAATCCATGCGTCTCTACAAGGACTAAAAGCCTAAGGCACCTCCACAGCACCTAATCGTGCATGTTCGCAGCTCAGTACATTGGCCACTGTAGATTTTGTCGTGTAGAATAATGACTGATGTTAGGCACCGTTGTGGTCGCAATCATGTGGTTCAAGAACGTGTTGGCGCTAAAACAACTCCGGCAAAAGAATATTGCCTTTGCACTGGGGTTACTGCAGCTAGCTGGAACCTGATGGCTAGTAGGGAATAGCGAGATTCACTCACAAGCACTTTATCCGACGCATTCAAGCTGAAAGGGCTAGAACAAGTCACGCCGGTCAAATACAATCCTTTGATGGAGAACGGTCAGCACAGGGGCCTGGTCGCGACATGGAACCAACAAGTGTGGGTACTCGGGCAGCGGTCGAGGCCCTCGCGATGAGAGTGTGTTGGTCTTCGGGTTTACATGTGCACAGTTCTGTGCCGATCACCCGAAAGTTGGTGCCTCGCGTTTGGATTTGGCTGCTTTTATTGGGGGTATACGAACGAAATTGCCAGGAGGATCCACAATCCTAGCTCGCATAGCCCATAGCTTCAACTTGGACAATGAAACCACCACCAACCAACAAACTGCTCGTTGACCAACAAAGTCTCGCACCGAGCCTCTGTATGCCTTGCCTCGACCGTATCGTCCTTCAACATGAGAGCGTAGGTCTGTACCGCTTGCCAGACGAGCAGCGCATGTTAACAACTATAAGTAATCGTCCTTACCATGGAAAATGGAATTCCATAATCGTACCCTCAGTTCCCTTTGCAATCTTCTCAAACATCTCCTGACCATACGCCCCTTTTTGGTTTTTTTGAGCACACATCTGCCTATCAGTATGACCCTCTTCGGAAATATTTTCGTCTTCGCCATGGCAGTCACTTCTATCACTGCCCTCAGCCTCAATGGTGCGCCGTTGAAGGAACTGCGTGTTGATCATGGGAATGGCACCTCCTTCTACTGGACTCATGCGCAACACGCAGATCTGGCGCTCACTACCTTTGATATCATCTCCCCTCTGCGCGAGTTGAACATCACTACAACACTGTCTCGAGTCCCTGGCTCTGAGGCCACCCCTGCTTTGTTTGAGCGTTCGGGTTCTGTCCAAAGGAGATTCTGCGATGCATTTACAGCACGTTGGCCATCGAACCTATACGATGACTCTGTGGATAGATTCTGTAAAGAGATGGGTGGCCTGACCGTATATTATTTTGCTTCCATGTTCGACATTTTCGAAGAGGAGGTTTGCCGTACCGAGGCCGGGCATAGTTTCAGTTGCGGCTTTCTTCTCGATGTGATCCAACGATCCGCTTATGGGACCATTGGACCCGTCGCCAAGCAGCTGTGTCATACCAGCTTTGCCGAAATCCACAAGGAATGTGGTAGCAAATTTGGTGGTGTCGACATGAATGCCAAAGAGTCCAATGGAAATGCTCGGAAGGTGGAATATCGAACCAACGCAATTGATCAGGCCGCAGCGAGCTGTGCCAAGATCCAAAACCCGCTTCCTGGTAGGCCTCACGTATGCAAGGTTCACGCAGGCTGAGCCTTATATCCTCTGAGCTTTCTGAGTATTAGTATATCAATTTTGGATCAATGTTCAAGGAAAAGCAGAAGCCTCATAGAGGTAGAATTTAGAGCTTAGACTATATCAATAGCCCAGAGTGCAAAGATTGAGATGATAGAAATTTAAAAAGAACTGTTTGACCCAGTACTCAAGGGATGGTTTCTCTAAAGAGCAACCGCAAATGATTTCAAATAATCATTTTGGTGTGTAAATAAGTGAAAGAGGAAGGGCTGGGCTAGCATTTTAAATAAGTTGCATTTGCGACAAATATAATTTGCCCGCTTTATCATTCCGTAGATTTCTGGAATGATCTACCCTGAGAGACGTTAACAGCATCGATCGTATGTTATTATTATATGAAAATTTGAAAATTAAAAACCAAAAAGAGAGAGATGATAGTGGTGAGGTAAGTCTATTGGGGAGCGTTGTTCACTTTCCTCTTCAAGCTCCGTAATAAGCAGTATCTGGCGCCCCAGAATTGAGACCAACATTTAGTAGACAAGTTCTTAACGGAGTCTCGTGTTTTTTGGTGGGTATAGTCGTATGTGGCAGAGTCCAACGGAAAACACACCTATGTTATTACGAGCGCGAAACCATCCATTCCTTCGTCAGAGGCGAGGCCTTTCCATAAGATTCTGTTCAATTCGTGCATGATAGGTGACCGAGTCAACTTGATATTGCTATGTACTCTCAATCCAAACCCTCATCTACAGTGAGGCATCGCCCGCTACCATGTCCTCGCCATCGGCCCCCAGCATAAACGGCGACACCTCCCCATTCCAAGAAAGCAGCCATACTTGCCTCCATCGCCATCCAGCTCCAACACCGGTGATTCAGTAAAAGAAGCCGTCTAGCTATCAGTAGCTTTTCATCGTTCAAGATACAGATGCCCCTTCTTGTGTTCAGTTCAGGAACCAGTTGCGGTTCTTCCAAGTTGTCATCTCACTTGTTCAGCTTAACCCAGCAGCCAGGACAAGTATATGAATGCCCGAATTTCCAATCCAAGAGGTTGCTTTCCCAAGAAGTCCATGTATCATTCTTCCAGCCCCGTTCGGATTTTGCCTTTGCATATTCAAGCCCAGTGTCCTTCCAGTATCTTTCGCTTGTTCGTCTGTATTTCAAGCACACCGCACACGGCACCACTGTCCTTTTCGCCCGACCGCGCGAGTCTCGGGGGGCCAATGCCTTCAGTGGCCTGAGCATTTCGGTATGCATGATATTCAGCTTGTAGCTGCTATCGCACTTGATGCACTTCGTGTAGGGAATATCCAATGGGCGCAACAAATATGCGTCCAGGAGACGTTTGCTGGCAAGGCACAGGCAAAGCCGGTCAATTTTATCGGGAGTGCATTCGAAGATTCGAACGAGTCGTTCGGCTGGAAGCCGGAAAAGCGGAGACGAGAGGCTCTGAGTCGAGGTCAAGACCTAATTCACTTTGTTAAATACAGCAGCACGGGTATAGGATATGGGAAACCACCTCTGGAGGAGCTCGGAACGGAATGGTGTATTCGTCTAGTTCCCGATACATGGCTAGTTAGCTTAATGCGGGTGAAAGTCGTGATCTGGGTGGGCGCAATAAACGGTCGTCTGACTGAGGCAGGTGTGCTAGATGAAATTTTGCGTGTACGGAAGAAAAGCTTTCCGGGGCAACGTTCCCAAGCGGAAATGATCAGTACTGCGACAATGGTGATTCACTTGTGTAACCTCGCGTAAGGGACGCGAGCAACCGAACAGCGTTAGTTAAGCCAAGAAAAAACAAAGGATTCGAAGCGTGGATCACGGCTAGAATTCTTTTCGCTTTTGCGCTTTCTTCCACATCCCTTGAGTGAAGCCACTTGGAACAAATGTCAGCTGCATGCCCAGCTCATGACAACACCCTGTTAATATTTACAACCGGCTACTGAGCCATTGGATCAACTATGACTTTTCACCACTTCTATTTTTGTTTTTTAAAAGAAATGGGAGAAAAATAAAAATAAAACTCCCGGGAAAAGCAAAGCCTCACTCCCTCATCTCCAGATGACTTTATCGTCACACCGGCGGATGCGGGAAATGTTCAATGTAATACTGCTTCAATGTTCAGTGTACAGCCACTTAGAGAAAAACTTTTCTAGCGATGAAACTATTCGAAATATTGTATCAAGGACTTTATATCAACAGCGACCCCGGAAAAGCTAATACCAGCGGAATTAGCTGCTACCAGGAAGAAACACATGAACAAATTTGAAGATAACAGGCTAAAATACAAGGAATCTCTCAGTTTACTTATACAAAACATTGGTCGTCGTGGAATGCGAAATGGCGCTGGTGCTGGGCAAAGTCTCCTTCCCACGCTTCGAACTTCGCCCTTTATGAGGACCAACCAACCGCATCCAGCTCCTGTGCCACCAACAGGCCGATATGCTCGCCTTGAGGTCCTTTTCGGAAATCTCCAGCCTAGCGATATTTGCCTCGAGATCCGCAATGCGAGCCCGCTCCCGTTCCAGGTTCTCACGGCCTTGCCTCAGTGACTCGTCTCTCTCGTCAAGCTTGGCGGTCAATTCCTTGTTCAAATCCGTTGATGTTGTGAGCTCTATGTGCAGCTTTTTGAGGTCATCTGCCACATCCGCCTGCGCATTGCGAATACGCGCAAGATCCAAGTTGAGTGCTCGGCTCTCCTCGCGATCCCTAAGTATTTCCGTTTTGGACTCCTCCAACAATGCTTTCGCTTTTTCCACCATTCCCTGCAAGGCAGAGATTTCCTTTTCTCCTCGCTCGCGATCAGCCCGTAACTTGTTTATTTCCAGTTCCAAGGTTTCATTGGTGGTTTCTTGCGACTCTTTGCCTTCTTGGCTCGCCTCAAAGCGATTCTTCCAATCAGAAAGTTCAAGGCGCAGCCGACGTTCGCTCTCTGCTGCGTCTTGTCGGAATCGAACCAACGACAGCTTTTCTGCTTCAAGCTCCTTTTCACCTTGTTTGCGTTCGGCCAAAAGTTTCTTTACCTCCGCTTCCAAATCCTCATTTGACGATTGAATTTGGGTAATTGTAATTTCGTGTGATCTCTTGTCATCTTGGCTGGACTGGAGGCGGTCTTTCCAAGTCGACACCTCAAGGCGCAGCTGATTCTCTGTCTCGGTTGCGTTTTGGCGGAATTGAAATGACGACAGTCGTTCTGCATCAAGCTCCTTTTTGTCTTGCTCCCATTCGGCGAACAGCCTCTTTATCTCCGCCTCCAAGGCTTCGTTTGATGTTTTTATTTTAGAAATTGCAACTTCTTGTGATCTCTTGTCGTCTTGGCTCGACTCGAAGCGATTTCTCCAATCAGATAACTCGAGGCGCAGGCGATTCTCGCTCTCTGCGGCCTTTCGTCGGAACTGCTGTAACGATAGCCGTTCGGTTTCAAGATCTCTTCGAACTGCCAAGATCAAAGCTTCCTTTTCTGCAAGCTTTTTCTGCGCCTGTGTCAGAGTGGTTTGGATCTGAGAGACAGACTCCATTATAGCAGACTGGAGTTCGGCGGGTGTTGGATTGTTGCTAGCTGCGTTATAGCGCTGTGCCTCCGCTCTGACCACAGATTTCCAACGGGCAACGACTTCATCTTTTTGGTTCCAATGCCAGTCTGGGCAGAGACAAAGCTTTGCAAGCTTAGACAGCGTTTCTGTGGTGACTAGTCCAGGTTGGGTTCCAGAAATGACCCGCAGCAGGTCGCGAATTTCCGAATACCGATCTCGAATGGTCCAACCGCAGCGATTGTTGTTTCTGGAGGGGGCCCTACCAACACACTGAGTTCCACCTCTGTATCCATCGGTGCTTTGCGTAACTTGCAGAATGTTTCCTGCGTCCCAAACAATGGCTGCCATTGTCGTAACAAATTGATAGCGAAAACAGTGGAGAACTTCCTAGGGACAAGCATATAGCAATTCTTTCGGAAACCAGAATCATCCCTGCGGCTGGACGATATTTTAACGACAGAAGCACCCCTGCCGAAATGGAGGGGGAATGTGATGGGCGGAAACGAGGTGCATGAGCTGAAACCCCCCGGCCATGTACAATCTTTCAGCTGGCCAAATGGATCGACGTTGCAGTTGCATCACACGACGTTTCAGGACTCGTTCTTATCTGTACAGGAAGAATTGGTCCCAACATAAATGTTTAGTATTTTTACGTTGTGAATTCAGATGCGAAAATGTTGTTCGATAGGAAAAGTGCGCAGGTCAAGCCGTCTCCAGGGGCTGTCTGGCTGCACTCTTGGCCATTTTCAATCGCACCTTCTGAACCAACTGGGGTAAAAACTATATTATTCAAACCCGGGTAGAGAGTATCGAGGAATGGTAAGGATCTGTCAAGCATCGGCAAGCGGCACCCGGTCTTTAACTTTGGCTGAGGGCGGAATGGCCGCGGAATGGCCGCGGAATGAACCTAGTTCATCAGCAGGTGGGTGCACGCGCGCCTGTAGCCGCGTCGTAATTGGCTGGAGCCACCGTCGCCCCCAAGACCTAGGAGGCCATTTTCTGCGGCGTGGTGCCATCCCCGTTATTATTGAGGGGAAGACACTAATCGGGCCTCCGGAGTGAAAAATAGTGTACCGCTCTCCGCTGACAATTTGTATGTGTTGGCCAGCATACTTTTTTTCACTCCCCCAAGTCGGGTCTAGCAGCCGGCTCAAATACCCTGCGCCTACCCTGTATTCAAATGATGCATTTGCCCCTTCCCGAACACCCCTTGGTGCGATGTTTGAATTGATCTGCATTGTATCGTTCTCGCTACTGCTTAGGATAATATTAACATTGTCTTTGGCGCACCGAAAGACGGGAGTGACCGGGCATGAACTTGACTGCCCCCAATGAGTATCCATTCCAGATTCCCATGCATTCCACAAAGCTTTATCTAGGTATCTTCCATATTTGACTTGACCGACGGGCAATGCCCTTTTCTGTAGCGTTTTTTTTTCTAGAAAAAAAAAACAAGAAAGGGTATTCCTTCTCCTGGACACCACCTTCCACTCTCAGATGACTAGCCAGGCCTTGAACAGTCGATCGGGGGGTTACACATTGGCACCCGGCTGAGGAGTCATGTGGGCCTCACACGTGATTGTACTGCAGAAACATATTCATCATCCAGCCATTGAGTGACAATAATCCATCTGTCCAGTAGAGACAGCGAGGCTGGGTGACGCCATTTTGCTTGGTAATCGGCTCTGCGCGATGATTGGTAATATTGGGTGGGATTTCGACAGAAAAATATAACACCATTAGCGCCCCGGATTTCCGAGGAAATGCGTCGCTCTCTGATTTGTGTAGGCTTTGGTGTAGGTTTCATTCGCGGCTCAACATGCATCCGCGATCACCAACTATTGCGCCATTGCGACCGTCACATTATGCTTTGTCTCGCGCTCGCGTTTGATCGCGCTTTATGCTCGTGATTCGGCAAAGCTAGAGGAGACGTGTTCGAAAAAAAAAATATCATTATATAAATCCGGGGGTCCCGAGGGAAGAGCATCTGTCGCCTACAATCAAGCATCAAGCAATAATCCACCATTTTCAATCTCAATCTCAATCTCAATCTCCAACATGGTAACCAACTCAAAGATCCTTCTCATCCTCGGCGCTGGCAAGAACATCGGCCACCACGTCGCCGCAGGTTTCAAGGCCGAAGGCTACAAAGTCGCACTCGTGTCCCGAGGCGCCAAGCACAAAGAGACGACCCCGGAAGGTTACCTAGGACTTCGAGCCGATCTCTCCGATCCAAAGTCCGTCCCTGGCCTCTTCGACGACGTCAAGAAGGAGTTTGGAGGGCCGCCAAACGTCGTGGTCTACAATGCCGCGGCGCTGACGCCGCCCGAAGACCCCACAAACCTGTTTTCGGTGCCCTTGGACGCTTTCCAGAACGACCTGGCTGTCCTGAACACTAGCCCGTATGTTGCCGCTGGTGAAGCCGTCAAGGGCTTTAAATCCCTTGGCGCCGACGCACCGAAAGCTTTCATCTACACCGGAAACCGGCTTGCTGCTACGACCCTGCCTGTGCCATTCGCTACCACGCTCGGCACGGGAAAGAGTGCAGCAAGCTATTGGATTGGATCGTCATCTGCCTTCTTCAAGGACAAAGATTTCAGGTAACACCACCACCGCCACCACCACATTTCTGATACTGCAATTGTTTTCTCCCTTAGTTTGAAAGAATCATACTAAACCTTTGCCACAGATTTTATTTCGCGGATGAGCGTAAGGCGGATGGTGGCTCTGTTAGTCTTGATGAGTTGTCTGGGTCTGCAGCAGCCAAGTTTTACTGGGAACTGGCCGAGGGTGATGGAAAGCTCCCTTGGTTTGCCACCTTTGTCAACGGAAAAGGATATGTGTATTTCCCAGATTCGAGCCGCAAGTGAGCGGGCGGAAAGTCTAGCGTAGTTGGTCACAGTTGAGACTGACGCACTCGGAATTTCTATTTGCACGGGGAAGTTTCGGGATGTATGCGAGGGAACAGAGATATTTGATGTAAATGCATGTACCTCAACCAGGGTTGTAAAAAATCCAAATCCTAACTAGTATACTAGTTGGTGTTTTTTACAACCCTGAACTCAACGAAACAAATTTAGCTATTTCACCTTTGGCAAGAACAAATTGACTGGATAAAATGAAATCAATGTGCATGGTAACGGACCATCTTTGCGATGCGTGTATCGTTTGCACGACCAGCCAACACACACTAGTATTGAAAAAGCCCCGCGGCCCGTCCACCGACCCAACACTCGTTTCATTCAGAGGCAGTGCTTCTTCAAGATCGTTCTTGATTTATTCTTCTGATGGCCCCTTTTAAAGGGCCCGATTGGAGGCTGAAAAATAGCGTCTAAGCGCCCAAGTACATTTTTGGTATTTCTAGACAATGGACTGCCCCGCTAGCCATGGTTGACTTCTTTCTCATTTGCTGTCATCCTATCCAAATTTGGATATCGCTCACGAGGAAAACTGCTACTAAAACAACGAACATGAGATCTGATAACAGTTCCCTTTGCATGCGGTGTCGAAGGATCAACTTGGATGTCATCTTCCGCAGACGTCACTCTACAAAGGTTGGGCAAGCCGTCGGCTGATGGCAAGACCCGGTGGACAAAGGCAACCCCAGGTTGACTTCAACCTCGTCAAATACTGGTTGCGATGCTGTGAAGTTCATCACAAGAGCACATGTGTTTCCGTTCGAGACAAATTGGCATTGAATTGGATCCTTTCACTGAAATTCATCGACTGCGACACGAATGTCATTGTAACTGCAAACGGGATGCCATCTGTTGCTCTCAGCTACTTATGGGGAATGAATCCAACGTTGCCGTCTCTGCGCCACGCTATCTCTCAACATGCCGAGGAACCATCAAAGATGCTAGGGCGGCGACACGACCGATGGTATTTAGATACTTCTGAGTGAACCGATATTGCATCGACTAAAGCTGCCAGGAGCAGGTCACAGAGCCAGTTCACCGGATGGATTTCATCTACAACCATGCATAATTGACAATCATAGCAGCTGCCGGAGAGGATTCTGAGTATGGTCTTCCTGGTATCAGTCCTAGGATACTGGTGCAAGCATTCGCAAAGATAGGGCCACATTCTCTAGTAGCTTCAGATATCGACCCTCGTTTTTCTCTTCCAATAAGCGTTTAAAACAGAACCAAAGAGATTGGACGTACCAAGAAGAATTACTCTCTCGACGACGGCTGGTTTTAACACTCAGCCTAGTCTACTTTGAGTGCTGTGGGATGTACCACTGCGAATCGCTGAACCTTCCGTTATCGGAGCTACCTGTACGGGACAACGGACGGTTCGAGGCCAGTTGTGCAGCGGATCAAGGGGTACAGCGCAAAAACACTCAGGGATCCCTCCGACATCTTGAATGGGGCTTCGGGCGTGTTGTGCGCGCTGAGGCAGAGTACACAGAAGATTCAACACCTCAAGAGTGTGCCTTTCTTACCCCGCCCACCCAAAGCGTCAGGTTTGGGGTGGAGCGGCGCCCGTATCATCCCAGACGTCTAACATTCTTACCAATGGTCTCCTACAGTAGGCTTTTGTGCCGGGCTGTGTTGGAGCCTTTGTACATCTCCGAAGCGGCGACGCGGCTTTCCAAGCTGGTCTTGGACGAGATGGATGGGGGCCGTTGACTGGGCGTTCGCACAGTGGCAATGCAGGCTGCTCGCAAGCACGCCAGACGTCCCATTCAAAGTCTGGATCGACGACACTGAGTGGTGTGACTTGGATAATTATTTCAACATGTGGATTCATCCTGGTACGCGTGCACCTATCTTGGATACCTTTCTCAAATTTGGGTCGGTCACACCCGTTCGAATTGCTGAGAAGCTGCTACGTGAAAACAGGGCGCTACACCAAAAACTCGAATTTAGGGTACGCTCTTTACCAAGAATGGTAAGCGGGGCAAGTATTTCTTGGATACGGAGGAAAATGTACATGTGAGGGCTTTGGGTTCGTAGCTAGCTCGAAGACAAGACCAACCCTAAGCCGCTATCTCATGGTTGTTGCCGAAAGGGGGCAAGACATCTATCAGCGAGTTGGATTGTTTGAGTTGTTCTTCGTGAATGTAGCCGAGATACCAAATCTTGCTAAGAGGCGAATGGAGTTTCGGCTCAGATAACCCGGGGCTATTTTTAGCGGGTGTTGGCCAGTTGGGCGTGAAACCTTCATTTTGATCGCCAACCCGGCGCAAAAGATCAGCATGGCCAGTAAAAGCGCCGCCGCAGCGTGGGGACGTGCTGGGTAGCTCAAGGATGCGCTGCATGGATTTGGGCCTAATTTAAACGAACTGTTTGAATGAATCAGGATTGGGCGACCACATCCGGGCTCTTGGAGCACCTGTGGATCCGCCACGCGATCCGATCCCAAACAGGCAAAAGAAAAGAACAACAGTCCAGAGCAAACAGAAGAGAGAGAAAAAATGAGTCGTCGTCACCCAGTCGGGCTACCAATTCACCGCTTGTTAGCTCGGGCGAGCCCCTGCATGGCAAAAGTAATGATGCTGCGCTCAGCTGAGCGAAACCAATAACCGACGGGCGAGGCTGAAAACTATTGTCTGTGGCGCATCCGACCATGCCCCGATTGGGAAACACGCCAGCAGTTAGTCAGGGGCGCTATTGGCAAAAGTGGCCCGCATGCGCTGGGCTAGGCCGTGAGATTTCAAGACTGTAATTTCTTCTGACCTGGCTTGCTTCTGGCAGTGGAGACCATCGCACTTTGTCGCCGAATGGCATTGTCGACGCTTGACAGTGGCGGCGGGTATCGCAAGGATCAATATGCCCAAGATGCGACCAGAAGATGCATAAAACCGGGGTCGTCTCGCTCGCTTCCTCGTTTCTAATCTTGCTGTCTCGCTCGTCACTACTATTTAATTCCTTGCTTCAAAGGAATATTCACTCGTTTACTTGGGCTGACCGATCGACTTGCCTTGTGTTTGTTGTTGTTGTTGTTGTTGTTGTTGTTGTTGTTGCCGTTCCCATCCCCCTCTTTTTCAACATGAAAAGCACTCCTCTCATTCTCGCCGGCTTGGCCGCCCGAACCGCATCAGCGGCCTCTTACACACCCGCCTGCGAAACCCTCACGCTCGTCTCGGCCGAGGAGAAGGGCCTGTGTGACTGCGGCACCCAGGCCGACGCCAACACATACGTTGTGGGAACTCCTCAGCTCACGGCCGTCACCACTGAGGACTGCGCCAAGGCTTGCTACGCGAGCGAGGACTGCGGTTCCTTTTCCTTCAACGAAGGCCTCACTCTGTGCAAGCTTTACTCTGGAATTGCCAGCGATTCGTACGAGACCTTGAACGACAACTCCCAGCTCAAGTTCTACGACCAGGAGTGTTACCAGTGCCCCGACACCACCGCTACCACCACTGCCGACACCACCAGTGCCACGAGCGTTGACACGACCACTACTGCCGTCGTTGTTGACACAACCACCACTGCTGTTGTCGATACTACCACCACGACTGCTATTGTTGTCGACACCACTACTGCCACCAGTGCCGGCACCACCACCACCACTGAAGCTGAGTCTGGCAACACTGGAACCACAACCAGCACTGTCGCTCCTACCGAGACGGAGGAAGAGGAGGACTGCGATGAGACCACCACTGCTGGCAACCCCTACCAGACTGGCGAGAACGGCGGTCATGAGCAGCCCAGCCACTCTGGTTCTTACCAGCAGCCCAGCCAGTCCGGCTCTTATGAGCTGCCCGGTCACTCTGGATCGTACGGACAGCCCAGCAAGTCTGGTTCTTACCAACAGCCTAGCAAGTCTGGCTCTTATGAGCAGCCTGGCAACTCTGGCTACTACGGCCAGCCTAGCAAGTCTGCTCAATATGGCCAGCCCGGAAAGTCTGGTTCCTACGAGCAGCCCGGCCAGACCGGCGGCTACTACGGCGCTCCCAATCCCACCATCACCAAGAACTCGTACGGCCACCCCACCGGCAAGCCTGTGACCAAGACCTTCTACGGCACCAAGACGCACACCATCACCAAGTGCGACGAGGGCGTCGCCTACTGCCCTGCCCGCGTCACCACCGAGACCTACCCCGTCCACACCACCGTCTGCCCCGAGGACCAGGAGTTCACCACCTCCACCGTCTACGCCACCAAGGTCTACACCATCACCAAGTGCCCCGACTACGTCACCGACTGCCCCCTCAAGAACCACGTCACCACCAAGACCTACGCCGTGTCCACCACCATCTGCCCCGTCGAGGAGGCTTCCTACACTGCTCCCGCCGGCAACGGTGCTTACACCGCCCCCGCTGGCGGCGAGGGTGAGTACTCTGCTCCCTCTGGTGGTAACTCGTACTCTGCTCCTGCTGGCAACGCTGGCTACTCTGCCCCCGCTGGCGGCAACGACTACAGCGCTCCCGTCGGCGACAAGGCCTACACTGCTCCCCAGGGCTCTTACACTGTCCCTGCTGGTGGTGAGGGTGCCTACTCTGCTCCCGCTGGTGGTGCTTCTTACACTGCTCCCGCTGGTGGTGCTGCCTACACTGCTCCTGCTGGCAACGCCGGTTACACTGCTCCTGCCGGCGGTGAGAACTCCGGTTCCCAGCCCAGCCAGTCCGGTGCCTACGAGGCTCCTGCCCCCTCTGCCTCCGCTCCCGTCTACGGCGGCGGTGACAGCTCCGGCTACAAGCCCGGCCAGTCTGGCGCCTACCAAGCTCCCTCTGCCTCTGCTCCCATCTACGGCGCGTCCAACAGCACCGGCAGCTACCCCACTGCGGGCTACCACTCTGCCGGTACTCCTTCCGCCGCCACTCCCTCTGCTCCTGCCGCCACCGGCTCCGGTTCTTCCGGCTCCAACGGCGGTTCGTCCAGCGGCTCCGGCAGCTACAGCGGTGTCAGCTCTGCCGCTCGCCTGGCTGGTGGCTGGGAGCTGGCCGTTGCCGCGGCCGGTCTTCTCGCCTTCATCCTGTAAATTCTCTAGATGTGGGGAGACTGCCTCGAGCGCTGTTCATAACTTCTATACTCTTCTTCTCTGTTAATAATATGTAATTAAATAACAAGGCGTCGGCATAAACTTCTCGGGGATGAACCTCACGGTGACGGAGTGATGGTGACTATATTTACTTCAAAAAATGGATAATGATTCAAAACATCGCACCCTAAAACCTGTTTGAATGTGCCTGTTCTGCAAGTGTGAACGCTAAGACCACTGTTTGCAAAAACCCTGATGAGACTAAACAAGCGAGTCTAAGTGCACCGGGGTCTGATGGCACTATTGTTCCATAAATCAAATTATTGATTCCCCTGGCCCACTCCGGCGCTGTGACCTTGTCAATTTCCTCAGCGTACTATTTGGCTTGGCAAGCGACTTCCGCTTCAGCTCCAACTCATCATGCATGCGTATCCACTCTCCGTTTCGCGACTAATGCGAAGAGACATATGGTGTCAGAGTAGAAGGAAGCATTTTTATTTCTAGGTTAAAAAACAAGCGGTTGGCTCAGCCGGGTGATCCAGGAGCCAGACCACAGAGGTGGCATACAAATAGTGCTCAACAATATGTTTGGTCGTGAAGTTCTTGTCGCCCTGACCAAATAACAATCAGCTTAAATCCCCTTTGGGACCTAAAAGGAAAAGGAAGCATGGGCGGGCTCAGTCAGTTGAGGTTTTCCGATATTTTGTTGGTGCCGTCGGAATGATGATGTTGTTTCCATTGCTCACTGTCCAGGCCCTTTCTTCTGTCTGCAAAGCAATGCCATATATTAGTTCCTTCTAGTTGAAGGACTAACTGTCATCAAGGCTCTTATTAGTGCGAGTCCGGCGTCGCTTATTTCATCTGGTTGGATCGTTGTGGTATGTGTCATTTGAACGCCTCGATCAATAAGTGAGGCTAGAAAAAGACGTGGCGGTAAAACTGCGCATCGTCATGATGGGCACCCGGCCTTACCACAAGCCGATGCTTTAGGATGTAATCGAATAAAGCACATTCCTCAGTCCCTTCTACCGAACTACTTTGGTGGAGGAAAATGACACACGCCCGTTGCCTAGCCTGTAGAACAGGTCGTAGCGTGAAACAGCACCCGAGAGCTCCTGTAGGCTTGATCAAGCCTGCCACAGAGCCGGTACAGGCGATCGGGCCGTAACAGTATGAAGGTTGTTGATTGTTTTAAACTGGGCTGATTAGACCTCTCAGGCCATAATGAGGCCATGGCCATTTGATTTGCGCATCATGTGCCGCTTTTAAAGCGGGCTTCTGTATCCACGTATTAGGTTAGTGATTGTGTATTTTGAAAAGACTGTCTAACCCGAGGCCTTAAAGAACCACGGCACCAATGACTAAAACTAACTCGGTACAGGAACCGTTGAGGCCCCACCACTCTACTTGCTTCGCACTGCGTGTAGCCAAGGGTGGCGGAGCATGTCCATCGCCGATATACGATCATTAGGGTTAATCTTCATCAAGTTCAACATGAATGAAGCGAACAATTCCCTATCTTCATCGTTAAGACCGGGAATAACATCTTCCGAAGAGAAGTCCGACCTATTCAAAGATTCAGGATCCTTGATACGCCCTTGATCGTCAAACACCTCACCTACGACGCTAGGATCTCCTTGCTTAATCAATTCTTGAGGGAATGGCCCAAAGAAATGGACTATCTCAGTAAGGTGTTCCTTGAGCTCATAGTGCCCATCAGGAGGAACCTGGCCACTGAACAGTCGAACAGCGCGATAGATCTCATGAACAACAGCGCCGAGGTTCCACCAGTCAACTCTTTCATCCCAGGGAGCTTTGATAAGAACCTCGGGCGCACGAAGGGCCACAGGTTGGATGTTCTCGCTGAGATGCTTTGATTTCCAGTATGAGACACCCCAATCTCCGAGTGCAATATCAAACTCATCAACATTTTTCTTGTCTGCTTCAGTAAAATAGAACCGGCGGAGTGGTGTAGAGGGAATTACAGAGTACAATGTCTCTGTTCTGTCCTGTTTGGGAATGGGGATTTGTGTGAGATAACCTGACTCTATAAGGCTGTGGTCCCTGAATTTGACAAAGATATTGTCTGGTTTGATGTCTATATTGGATTAAAAGTTAGCAGTGTCACGTCTTGAATATTTCTGGATAGCTTACCCGTGTGGATGATGTTGCAATCATGAGCATACTCTATGGCTGCTACAAGTTGAATGGTGAACCTTCTCTTCACAAGATAGGGAACTCTATGTTCCCGAAACCAAACCCCGAAGCTTCTTAGGGTCTCTCCCATGAGCTCAAACACAAGACAAACGTGTGTGCCGTTGGGTCCATGATGTTGGAAGTCGTCTAGCAGGTGACAAACATAGTTATATCCCAACTCATTGCGATCACCCTGACGCAATCCAGTCAGAATTTCCTTTTCAAAGGTGTCATGACCTTGGCCGTAACAATCAGAGCTCAAAACCTTGAGAGCACGGTAGGTAGTTTCGAGACCGCCTCTATAATTTGCCCTTGGTTAATTGGACCGTAACAAGCAATACTCCAGAAGAAAGAAACTTACTCGTTTTTGAGATCTTTGACCAACCATACAGTTGAGTAGACACCATACCCGATCTTATTCAGGACTTCATATCTGTCGTTGAAAACATCGCCGATGTACACTGGATGAAATCCGCCTGGTCGATAGGCAGCCTGGCCTTCTTCAATATCCTCTGCTGCTCCGTGAAGTGCAGACAAAGGGGCCGGTGCCGCCTCCTTGGGGGACTCAGAGCTTGTGGTAGTATTTTGCCTGTCGCTCATGTTGCTTGAATGAAACACAGTGGTTGTTGGTTGGAAATAATGGTGGCGTGACTGAGTCAAGGGAGAGGTATTAATATGCCTCAGGCAACATTGTGGGCCTGGCTTGAACCACCGCATCTATCAAGAGCCACCCAAATATATAGATTAGCGATGCATTTGGCAGTTTAGGAACATAATTTATAGATCCCAATCTTTGAATAAAGCTTATTTATCGCTGAAAACTAAATAAATTGAAGCAGCCTTCCAAAGGCACGAAAGCGGTAAGTAGAGTGTGCGTTTAAATGTAGCACAATAACAATATTCAATAGCGTAGGGTTCTGAGAAATGGCATTCAAAAATCATGCAGGCAAGCTATTTACACAATTCCACAGTTTCTAGTACGTATAGTCGTACGTGCTTGTAACAGTGGGGGTGCAGATTATAGATATTATTGTCACAAAACATTTGTGATAACTAAGCACCCAGGCAGTTACAGATTAGGCCATGGATAGTGCCTTATCGAGCCTTTTTGGTGATTACAGGGGTTGCGGCCTGATCACCCGTGCCGGCTCCGTGGCAGGCCTGATCAACTCCAGAGGCTCTTGGGTGTTGTTACGTGCTGCAGTAATTGTCGCAATAGCGATCATCGAAGTATCTTTTGACCCACGGTATATCTATCAACAGACAACCGTTGCGGCAGGAGATGGCCTCTTGAGGAAGTGTGGTGTTATAGAAAAATAATGGGTGTTACGGACACCCATCGTCCGCATCGCGATGCTGAGGCTAAAGCAAGAAATGGATAAAACCGCACATGCTGATGACGCGCAGATTTCGTGTTTCAGGCTTTGGTAGACATCTCGACCCAAACTTATGCCGGCACATGTACTTATCAAAGTTGCACGGCTGTACATGGCATAACGCCACGGAAGTTATGCTCGGAATGGTGCTGCCGAGGCGGGCGATCCATACAGGAGATTGCCGATCCAACATTCTGGGTCGCGTTCAAGGCTCCTTGCGCAAGCGAGGCGGGATCATTGAGCCTAACCGGGAGATATTTGGGCTAGCCTCGAACTCTCTGCGGGAATTTGGGCCGATTCCCGCCCCGAAACAGTATGGACGTTTCCAGTTAACTTTCCGTGAATGCAGCCATCGGGTCTAGACGCAGGAGTCGGAATCGAGGTGGCGGTGGCTTGATTCCATCACCCGGACAGGGTTCACATTCAAGAATTCACGAGTACACCGTGTAACTTGCTGAAAATATTTCTGGTTATGAGAGGAAAGAACATTACTTCTTCCAAAACTGACCTGAATGCGTTTCGGAGCGTGAGTGGCCTGCAACAATCAACCGCAAGGCAAAGAAAAAAAACCAAGAAAAAGAAACTTGACTGCCGTTGTAAAATGGCAAGGTTTGCTAGTAACAGCATCTTGGGGCCACACAACTCTAATCCTCCCACTTGTCTAATATCCGGATTAACTAAACTCGCGGGAAGCCATTTATTAGATCGTCTCCCCAACGTTTCCGATCTTTCTTGGCACCCGACCTCAACTGCATCTCCTTGACAACAAAGATCGAGTGATTGACTGTTTCGTCGCTTTTTCGGCCACTGTACAACTGGGCCCGACATTCAGACTACCAGCCATGGGTGATATTACCGACAAAGAGTATATTGTCAGTGCGAGCATCCTCATCAGGCTAATCCACTTACACTAACCCCCGCGGCCTAGATCCTAGAATGGGTTTTTGTCGCCACGTGCCTCTTCTTCTTTGTGGCACGACTTGCAGTGCGTACATGGAAGCGAATGTGGGCATTTTGGCAGTCCGAAGTATGGCTAGGGATTTCGATTACAAGCTTCACCACCCTCGTAATTGGCTGCACGTACACGTATGCGCGGGACCTAGACAATTTTGGTAGTATAGATGATATCGAGTACAACAAGGTATGTTCATTGACGACGCTTTATGGCACCTTTACTGACAAATTTCATAGTGGAAGTTCGCCGTTGTCGTCATTTCCGAGGTCGAATTTTACTTCCCCAGGTTTTGCCTTCTTGCATTCTATCATGAGCTGTTCCCTATATCCGAAGAGAAGCTACGAAAATTCCTGAAGCTAGTCATTATCTACAATGCGCTTGCGTGCGTTGTTGATTTTTTACTCACCTTATTTTGGTGCGGATTGCCCATGTCCAAAAACTGGTAACTTGCCCTCTCATTACTGATTCCTGTGCTTCTTTTCCCAGATACTGACATCGGCTTTTCGTCTCAATATAGGTCAACGGCCGAAACTTGCAAGCTATTTCTTGTTTTGGACATCTTCAAAGTGACTTGGCCTATGAATGTGCTGGCAGAAATACTTGGTAATAACTTCATTTCCTTCTGTGTTGGAACTTTGCTAATTTCTCCATTCATCTCAGTGTTTTTATTGCCTTTCGGGATGCTTCATAGATTAAAAGCAACCCCACGAAGTGAAAAGATCGCCATGACCTGTCTCTTTGGCATTGGGATTATAACAATTAGTCTCAGCATTGCTCGATTTATTTTTACAGTAGGGTCTATTTTTACCTATTCCACAAGTAAGCATCTCTTGATTGGGCATTCTTTTTGCCGACTGACAAAAATACAGCCATTGTCTCCTCGGCCGAAGTCGCCTCTCAAATCGTTGTGTGCGCAGTGCCAGCGCTCCGACCATTGCTTCCTCTTATCGTCACCACTTGGTCCAAGTTCCTCAACATCCTTTGGGGCTCAGCCGATAATTGTGAAGATGAAAGAACCCTGCAGGGGTCCTATAGCACAGGGACGGAGAAGGATATGGGTCGGGTCAACGACGGAAACCTGCCTGATCTCAGGCAATGGGGTTCTGAGGAGGGCAATTTACCAGAACTTTCTCCTTATCACTCGCATACAGCTTGAAGTCCTTCAATGCGCGATGGGAAGTATATAAATTGAATAAAAGTTTGAATTAGATTTTGACGCAGTGTCAAAAAGCCCGCTGTCGTCTACTTTAGTAAAACAACTACAGTATATGTAAGTCGCCCGTCAGAGAGCGTAACTGAGGCGATGGTGATGAATAAAATGACCCAAATACTTATCGACTGTAATAAGATAATTTTAATTTCTCTAAACAGTAAAATGAAATCGTTTACATTTGACGTCTTGGTATGGTGTAAATCCTGTCCCTCTAATGGCGTCAGGGGTTGACCTGGGCACCCCGCATTCCGTCTCCCCTTATGGAGCGCTGTAGCCACCGTCCACCAAAAAGTTGGCGCCGGTCGTATATGTTGATAAATCCGATGCTAGATACAAATAAGCACCCTGAAGCTCATGGGGCTCACCCTCGCGTCTATCTCACGTTAGTACCATCATTCCCCAAATCTCGTGGCAAAAGGGAGGCCTTTCTTACCCCAAGGGAATCTTGTCCTTCCAAATCTCCTTCATCTCTTCGGGAATGAAGTCGGAAATCTCAGTGATGATGTATCCAGGGGAGACGGAATTGGCTCTCGCGTATTGCGCCCACTCAACCGACAGGCTCTTGCACAGGTGGATCACTCCCGCCTTGGCCGCGTTGTACGAGGCCTGAAGCTGAGGCAAATTGACAATGACGCCGCTCATGGATGCTGTTGCAATAAAGCTTCCCGAGGTATAGTTGGTTAATTTCTGACCAGATAGATCTGTCCCCTCCAGCTTCTGCCGACGCCAATGCTTTGCCGCAAATTTGGCGCAGTAGTATGTTCCGTCGAGATCGGTCTTGACAACATCGTGATGATGGTCCAAAGGGCCGTCCACCATGGGGCCCTTGGTCCAGGGAATTCCGGCGTTGGCAACAAAAATATCCAGACGGCCGTTGAATTCCTCAACAATTTTATCGATGGCCTTTTCGACCTCCTCTGCATTTCGCACATCAACCTGGTAAGCACGGCCTAGAAACCTAGTTAGCTCACAATAATCTCAGCCAGGATGTTATGAACTTCTTACATGTGACTTTGTACTTGTCGGCAATCGCTTCGGCAACCGTATGTGCTTTCTTACTGGAGCTGTACCAGATTGCAACGTTGGCACCCATCTCGGCATATGCCTGTGCAACAGCAAGACCAATACCACCGCCTCCACCAGTGATGATGGCGGTTTTATTTGTCAGCGAGAGCCGGCTCAGAACTGAACCACCGTCGATCACCCGTTCATTGTTGTGAATGAAATTCCCTCCGCTCAATGGGTTGAGAGACATTGTGGCCAAGAGTTGTTTGACTAAGGTATGATGACAAGGCCAGATGAGGATCAAAAGGGTTCAAAATCAGACTGAAAGAGTTGAAGCTGTCCAAGTTAATGCTATGTGTGGAATTCCGTGTTTTCTTTAACCGATTGAAGGCATCGTAGCGAGTTGGCTTCAACCCTGAGGACACGTCTGGGGTGGAGGAGGCTCGCTTAGAAATCTGTCCGAAAGAGGATGTTCCGTGTGTGGAGCTGCCTAAATCGGGCGACCGCGACTCGTCAACACCAACCAAACCCACGCAAAACCCTTAGTCTGTGATAACAGTGGCTCCCGTGACCACCTCACCGCTCCATAGTTATTCGTGGCCTCACTCGGCCAATTGTTATCGTGACTAATTTGTTGCGTTGTCTTTTGCAACTTTCCCCACCCTGCCTCAGAGACTCAGCATATGAAAAGGGCTCTGTCCAGTACTCCACGGAGCACTCCAGTCATAGATGAGCATTAATTTATCAGTGGGATCCTTAAGGCCCTTATCGGTTTTGGGTATCAACGTTTAAATAAATTATGGAGCTAAAGTACGTGCTGTGAGGTGGCACGCCGCATTACCGATACCCATCGTCAAAGAGCTAACGCATACATCTTCCACCCCGGTGAAACAAAAATACAAAGCGGGACATATCTCTACGATTGCATTATCACGTTTATCAGTTCTGCATTTTGCTTGGCTGAACAGTTGTGAAAAGCTGCCCTTGAGAAGATGCAACCAGAATGATTTTCCCGCATTACATGGCGCCGCGTAGAGTATTTCAATTTGAGGTTTTAATTCCACTACCATACTCTGTAATAGAAAATGCCATTCTTTTATACATCAGTATCTAATTCAAAACACACTCAGCTTGATAATTCTTTACCATAATTGGAGTCAACTTGAGATTCTGATAATGCTCCTAGGATGTCATAACGAACAATAATTCGCCGAAGGCTGGCCTTATTGAACTAGCGACGAACAACGTCCACCAACAAATTCCCCGGGTTCGAATTGAACCTCTCTTGCGTTTCCAACTGGAATCCCTCCAGGATAATGAAGTCATAAAACTTGACCAGCGTAGCAATCAGCACAATCAGCTCAAAATAGGCAATATTCCGTCCAATGCAGGCCCTAGAACCTGTGCTGAACGGCAAATGGTTATTCGCCATGCGCTTCTTCTTTTCTTGGTCGTCAGTCAGCCAGCGATCCGGATTGAACGTGGAGGCATTCTCAAAGGCAGTTTCGTCCCGCAGCAGGGAGTAAGTAGGAACTGATACAGTAACGCCCTCTGGGATGAATTTCCCTGCAACAACCCTTCCACCCTTGGGAACCACGCGGGGCAACCCCATGGAGCTCGCGGGGCGGACCCGCAGTGATTCTTCGATGCATGCTCGCAAATAAGTTAGCTTGGAGGCAACCTCGTAGGACGGCAGATCATTTCCAGGCACGGCCGCGTTGATTTCCTCTCGAAGCTTTTTGAGCACCCTGGGGTGAGTGTAAAGTAGAAACAGTATTCCAGTCAGAGCCGCCGTGGTGGTTTCTGTTCCGGCGTTCGACATCACGCTGGCTTCGGTAATGACTTCGCCCAGGGGAAGGTTCAGATCTTGTCCCTTGCTGTCCTTCAATAGTCTTGTGAATAGATCGCTCTCGCTCCCGCCATTCTTCATCCTCTCCATCGTATTGTGGTAGATAATGTTGTCCCAGTCGTTTCCCTTCTTCTTGTATGGATGGTGGCTGAAGACTGCACGTGTAATTGGAAGGAGGGACGGGATAAAGCCGAGCACAGTGTTCACCACAGTCGCATCTAACAGTGACTGGATGAAATTCACTTTATACACGGTACCATCCTTGGATTGTGCGTCAAGCATGTCATTGCCACGCTCCAGGCAACCGAGACTGCGACTGAACAGAATTTTGCCCAGAAAGTCAATGGTAAAGTAATTCAACATCAGTCTCATGTCAATCTTAGCACCTGATTTAGCATGTGAGTCCATCTGCTTCATCAGAGCGACCAAATTCTCAATGAGGACAGGCTCAAAGCCCACAACCACTTTGGCCGAAAACACATGGGCAAACATCTTGCGCTTAACTTGATGCTCAGCCTTGACGCGCGCATCGACGAGGTTTCGGAAGTCGCCCGCTGCAGCATCGTACATTGCATCCTTCAGCATGTTGGCGCCATGGCCGTATACATCGTTTGGTGCTCGTGGATCGAGGATGGAGATGTGGTTTGGTGCTATGCGTACATGGGTCCCGAGTCTCTTGTGAGCTTCATCCACAGCAGCGTAGTGGTTGAAGTGCAAGCTGTGCCAAATTCGCCAGAGGGACGAAAAGCCAGCAAAAGCTGGAGATGGGAACCGTCTGAGGTCATTCAAATCCAATACATATCTGACGAGTGGAAGCACAACCAGGCTGAGGACTGATAAACCGAGAGCGTAAGGTAGAAGGATCAGGAGCATTGTGTGATTCAGTAAAGGCAAAGGCAGTGTATGAATTATGATTCCAATGGTTGGCAATTGCATTCATTCCATCATTTTCGGCCGCTTGACTACTTTTTATATCTAGGAGCTTCATGGGCTATGGGAATCACCTTCAACACCTCCTCCCACCCGTGCGGGGAGGATATTTCCGTTTCGAGATGTCCGACTATACAAGGCCTGATCTTCACTTCGATACTTCCATTAGCCTATGTATCACCAAAGCATGAGCAGGCAAAAACTCCGTAATCCCAATCTCACGATCCAAGCTGATCGATGCTGTCACGGAAAACCACAGCCAGTTGCGGGATTTCTGTTTTCGGCTAGTGTAATTTTGCTGCCGTGCGGCCTTTGCTGAATTGGGGTTCTCCGCATCTAATGTCCTCGAGCTTTTCGAAAAGCCTTGGACAAACTCATTCAAAACAAGAGGTCCGTATCTCATCTGTCCTCCGCTGGATCCATCTCAATTGCGGAGAGGCGGAGCTCAGATTGGTTATAGTGGACACCTTCAACCTCGGTACCAAATTGAAATCGCTCATAGTGGTTGGCGTTACATGCATGCTGCTTGGGCATTGACACTACACGACGCCAACGGTCTCTCGTGTTGCTAGAGCGCAAAGTTATGCTCATCAACCAACCTGGTACAATTACCTATTTTGGAGGAAATCTTGACTTGAATTGCGTAATTTTTACTACTGTACAGTCTAAGTGGTGAAAGGTAGCCATGGTGAGATACCTGGCACTGAAATTGTTGAGAAACATCAGCAAGGGGACAAACTCGAATGAGTTTTATAGATGCAAATGCATATACCAGACCTATTGTTAGTATATTTGCCTTATCGAGCAGCTCCGCGGTCCTCGAATGAAGGCACCTGATGAAGGAGCTCCGATAAGCCTGCATCATTTGCGATCGCACATTGTGGAGTTTGATAGCATTAGCGGCTTGTTCATCCTGCCTCGTAGCGTTTTAATCCGATTTTTATTTGATATCAACGCGCCTTGTCGATATAATCGAAAAGTGGCAGCTAGATACCAGGAGATGAGAACGAGTAGTTGTCTAATCGGCCCGAGAGGCATCCGTAGTCTTAAGATACTAAAACCTTCGAGGCAGGGTTGCTTCATACCTACTATAGCTTTTTAATTATAATCTAGAGCTTTTATTAATATTGCATTGTTTTTCTTTCTCCGACTCCTCAAAATGATGGTAAATCTAGGGGTGAGGTGATGTTGATTCATTGAGCACAATATTCTCGCGAGACTGTCACAGTTCAAACAGACTCCAATTCGTCATATTAGGGATAATGAGTTCATATTACAGTTATATAAAATTTCTTTTTTTCATTTCATGAGTATTTGAATTGATGCTTTGATTCACTGCATGATGACAAAGTATCAGAGCCAAACGTGATGTGGAGCTGCTCTACAGAGCCACTCACGACAACGCATAAGATTTATCGAGACAGGAGTACACATATTTAGGCGAGCCCTATATAATACAATATTGTTTTAGCTTTCAGCCTCTTGGATTTCGCTTTTCAACTTGTTTCAACAATGTAACTCACCTACCTGCACTTACATACCACGATATTGCAACTCCTCCATCACCAAGTACCACTTAAGGTCGAAACAATGTTTCTATTGGATAAATGTTGAAGTTTTATTCCCGAATAATTCCATCCTTAGCAAATATTATATCAGCGAGGCGCCACAGTTTGTGGTACGACTTTTGCGGCTCGACATCCGGGATCATTCCTGTTGAGCTGCTGCATCGTCATGTAGCCACCAGCGGGAGAGATCCATAAATCATGCTTGCGAGATTCAAACTCTCATCACTTACTCTCATGGAGTTCGCAGAGTTGTTCGTACGGGTGAAACTTGGTTTGATCTCTGGAGGGCAGTTGATCACTCATTCCAGTCAGCGCAAATGGTCATTTTCAAGCTTGCGCCAGCAGCCAAACCAAATAGCATATTGCGAACTACTCAGATCTCAAGTTCATCTCATCATTCATCATATAAGTATGTCGTGGCTATTACTCTGAACGCATCTGTTCGTGCCACATTGATGCATGAGGTTTACTTGGCGGGAACGATCGGTGCCGTGCCTCTTGCCAGGCACGATGTAGATCCGCCATGGGGTGCTCAATGACCTGTCAGGGGCTTATCCAGCAGGGACCCCGAGATGGATCAGCTGATCATGACATGCATCTGCATTGCATACAACAGCCGACAATTCCCGCGCCCAAAGGGGTCCGATTGCATATGCACCTGCAGAAGTGGTCTGAGGAGAAGTCCCCCACTCTCTAGATGAAACGCTCAAAGAAAAACGGAATGTGGAGGTCTAGTTTAAACCTTGTGGGAACTTTGGACTCGACTACACAGATCAAACGGGCAATGACGGAGATTTGCGTTTTATGTAAACCCGTTTTATTGAGATGCCATGCTCGCGAAGAGGCAAGGCGCTTTTATATGACCCATGTTAAAACGAATGCGTGTACATCATATCAGAAAATCATCACCATCCGTTCCCCTCCTTCCATTGATCCTCCAAAGCTAGCATATTCTAGTAGAGACCAACAGTCAAATCACCCTTGACACGAGCAGTCAAGTGGACCTCGGCCTCGAGGTCGAGCTTGATACCGACGAGGAGAGCGGCGGCCTTGGCATTGCCCTCGTCGTCAGTGGCACCCTTGAGGAGCTGGCCTGTGAAATCGTGAGAAGCTGAGCAGACAGGCAGGAAGTCTGAGTTCTACTTACCAGCAGGCTGGGAGAGGCCGGTGGAGGTGGGCAGAGGGACAACAAACTGCTGCTTGTCGAAGGTGCTGGGAGATGTTAGTCTTGTAATGACTGGGGTGAAATTCGAGTCCCGCTGCTTCGGTCACAAAGCAGGAAGATCAGGAGAAGAAATGGGGATGCTTCAGTCCTGAGAGTGTTTGCAAGACCCAAAGGAAGATGTTTGGAGAGTTTGGAGTTGAGGGAGTCTTACGTGGCGGGAGAAGACATTTTGAAGGTTTTTTTGGGATCGAAAGATCAAAAAAGTTGAAGAGTTGAGAGTGGTAGTGAGTTGAGAGAGTTGATTGAGATGTTTTGGATGATGATTTCAACTTTTCTGGCTCGAAGCAAGAGCCTCTTATATAGTAAAAATCTCCGCGAGAACAGTCGTCCCGTCGGCCCCCAAGACGGCCCTTTGGCTCGATGTCCGCAAAGGCCCGGTTGGATGCCGGTCGCAATCCCGGGCAGGGTATAATTTTAGCGCCCGGCGGATCTCAATCCACAGATTTCCGACATTAATGTGGGGAGCACTGTTTGACAACGCATCTCCCGCATATGCGTAGAGGCGTGGCAAGCGAGTGACATTAGAGCCTGGATCCCAGCACAAGCAGCGAGTCTGGCCAGGCTTTCGCTACACTCTGCTTGTGCTTCCGTCTGCAAAAAATGCGCATCGACGGGCGTGTGTGGAGCCGGCCTCGCCTCAGCGCGTGTCGTCGGAGATTGAGAATTGGCTACAACCCGCCGCGCATGGCATCAACTTCAAAGGGTCCGTGGCCAATGGGTTGCCACCCAATTCGGAAAACTTCGGCGCTCAATATTGAGGATTTGAGAAGAAGCGGTCATGAATATGGCCACAGTGGTGTTTTTTTCTTTCTTTGCTCGTTGCCGGCTGACTTTGCGGTAGAGATGGTCAATGGTCAATGCCTGAGCCCTTCTTGCAGCAGCTTGATGGGCATATTCCTTTTGTCCAGATCTCCACTGCGTGCGCCTACGAGAGCAAAAAAAAAAACGTTAGTTTTGTGTTATTCTCGTTCATCCGGCCCGTGTAATTGCCGCAGTCCAATCTTGCCTATCCGGGGAGTTTGAGCCACGGCGCATGAAGCGGCCGGCATGCGTGGTCCTGTTGACCGAGGTCGTGTTGCGTCGAGGGAGGATCCTGGTATATCCAACAGTTGAGACGAGTTGAGATCAACTTTTTTTTTGGTCGTGTACAGCTGGCGCGCACAGATGATACGATGGATGAGGAAGATGGCATGTCAATGGAGTTGTCAATTTAGGTTTAAGACGACTATCTATAGTTACTAATCTTTTGTAAAACAACGCCATTAATTCCTTGTTTTGCTGTGCAAAAACCAAAAAACCGAAGTCGAATCCGACTCTTCTTCATTCATTGACCATCCCAACTCATCCCGCAAACAAAGGCATTCTGGAAGGAATATCATGGTTCACGCCGGCGTTTAGGGTAGCCGGGTGCCATTGAGAGCCCCAGGGCTGCAGGGGTAGCTCCGATGGCTCTTGTAGGGACCTGCCTTGATGCAGTGCATTGGCTGCTCAGATGAATCGCGTGATCTACGGGCGTGTGGAGGGGGCCGGGTGGCTGGCTGGCTAGATGACGAAGGCTGGACAGTCCCGGCATCATATTGGTTGCTTTTGTTTAGCGGCCCCAAGAGGCAAGAAGTGTTATGCAGATGGCGGCGGGCGGGCGGCTTGGGGCTGTTGTTTATTTTTGTGGCGTCTGTTTCAATTCTCGTCACTAATGCTGGAGTCAGGCCATGGCTACATCACGCCCCCACCACCTACCGCCCTCTCGACGTCTTCGACAGCCTCTCTCAGTGTCTTACAAATATGCTCGAGCTGAGCGCCGGTGACGGTGAAGGGGGGTGCTAAGAGGACGTGATCGCCGCGCACGCCGTCGATTGTGGCCGCTCCGGGATACAGGGCCACGCCCTTCTCAAAGGCCCTCTGCTGCACGCGCGAGCCAAAGGCGACGGCGGTGTCGAATGGCTCCTTGGATGTTCTGTCGCGCACAAACTCGACGGCCCAGAAGAGCCCGCGGCCTCGGATATCGCCAACCGAGCTGCAGCCCACGAGCTCGGCGCGCAAGAGGCGCTCCAGGATGCGGCCCATCTCGGCGCAGCGCGCGACAAGGCCTTCCCGCTTGACGATGCGCTGCACCGCGAGGGCCGCCGCGCACGACACCGGGTGCGCCTGGTACGTGTGGCCGTGGTTGAGGGCGTTGGAGCCCTGGCGCAGCGCATCCACGACCTTTGTATGCACCAGGACGCCCGAGATGGCGGCGTACCCGCCTCCCAGGCCCTTGGCCACCGTCACAATGTCCGGCACGACGCCCTCCTGCTCAAAGGCGAAGAAGGTGCCCGTCCGGCCCACGCCGCACATGATCTCGTCCAGCACCAGCAGCACGCCGTACCGGTCACACAGCGACCGCACGCCCTGGAAGTAGCCTGCTGGCGCCGCCACGCAGCCCGACGTCGCGCCCACGACCGTCTCCGCGACGAAGGCCGCCACCGTTTCCGGCCCCACCCGTAGCAGCTCGGCCTCGAGCTCAGCCAGCAGCCTCCCCGTGAAGTCTGCCTCCGTCTCCGTCGAGTGCCGGTACTGGTACGCGTAGGCCGGCGAGACGTGCGAGACGTGCGGGTACAAGAAGCCCTGGTACGGCGCCTTGCGCGCCCGGTTCGTCGAGATGGACATGGTCGCCATCGTGTTCCCGTGATAGCATTGCCTCCTCGAGATCAAGTGCACGCGCCGAGTGTCGTTTCGTTCGTAATGGTACTGCCGCGCCAGCTTGAGTGCCGCCTCGACGGCCTCGCTGCCGCTGCCCAGGAACAGCGCCTTCTCCAGCCCGTAGGGGTTCCCCTCGAGTAGGATACGCGCGAGCTCTTCGGCGGCCGCCGTCGTGTACGATTGCGTGTGCACGTAGCTGACCTTTTGCGCCTGCTCAACCATGGCCTGGATCACTTCCTGGTTGCCGTGGCCGATCAGCGCAACTGCCGCCCCGCCGCACGCATCGATGACGGTGTTGCCATTGGCCAGCTTCAACTCAATGCCGTGAGCTGACTCGACCTTGTGTGGGTGTTGCACAAGTGACCTGTTCATAAGCCAGTCTCCTTTATGCGAGCCTTTGACCTCGGGCCCATCCTGGCCGGCCGAGGGCCCGAGCTGAACTTCAACGTTTTTGGAGGGTGACATGGGACGTATGCCAATTGATGGCTATTTTGAGATTGTTGACAAAACAAATTAAGAATTTACTATTTTTCTCTGCCGCTTTGCTAATTTTTTTTATTCCTCTCGAGGAGCCGTTCGACTTATATCTTCATCGATAACATTGCGATCAAACATTGCGAACGCTACCACGACTAAACCCGAACGAGACCCGAAAGAGACGGTCGGGTATGGCGCGCCATCGTTCGGGTTTCAATTGAGCGGCCGATTTCTACCAGGACGGACCCAATTTCGTGATCCACGTATCCACATTTGAGGTAGTGAGAATATCGCAGCTCGCGATCATCCGCGCTTACAACGACGAAGCACACCGAAAATCGCAAAGCCGAAGGGCGCTTTCTCCATCTACGGGGCGCAAAGCTTGTACTTGTTCACATCGGACAATTCAGTTCAACGTTTTCGATTGCTCAGCAAGCTCAATTCCAATGTGTTGGATTCGGCGTTTTTCGGCCAAGGCAATATCATTTGCAAATCTTACATGATCTAGAACGACCGTTGCGATGGGATTCAACGCATCAACTAGCACCATTCATTTATGGCCTAAAGTTGGTTCGCTTCGTGACCGATCATATTGTTCCTTGGTATTCGCAAACCTCGGCGGGCCTCCTCCATTGACAACTTGAACTCGGCCAATTGGATCCAGCGCAGCCGCAAGAGCCTCGTCGGCTTTCCTGGCTCCCTATGGAATGAATGACTTGGAGAAATTATTGTTTGCCCGACTTCAGTGTCGGGAAAGCCGTCATACGAGAGTTGGTCAAACCCTAACGGGACTTCATTAGTAAAAACGGCGGCGCATGGAAGTGCGCTTGCTCCACTGCGCTTGTGTTAGCCGCGCCCTTGCGCCCTTCCATGTCGACGAGAGTCCCATTTGAGTCAGGGCAGCGGCCGAAAACCGAAAACCGACGATGCTTTCCCGAGAATCACCATGCCTTGTCGCTTTAAACGATTGATATTTGAAGTAGGAGTAGTTGGTTTAAAAAGTTGAATTTTCGCCAGAGCAATGGCAACTGTTTGGCGTAGCACTGTCAATTCATAAAGATGCACATCCAATCTTCCCCACCGAGCGAATCTGCTCCTTCGCGGACTCTCACTTTTGAGACAAAGAATGTGACGGAAAATTCGCAAAGTGACTGCGAGGCTTCGTCCGAACCTGAAAAGATTGCCCTCGATGGGCTGAAAGGATGTGTCATCGTTGCGGCAGCTGCGTGTTCGCTGTTTGTGTACTTGGGTGTCATTTACTCCTGGGGCATTATTCAAATCAAGCTGGTTGAAATAACCGGTGCCTCGTTGACCACCTTGATGTTTGTCGGATCATTGGCATCATCATTCATGGTATCAATTAGCATCTTCTCTGGAATGACGGTCCGTAAAATCGGCTACCAAAAGACGGCGTTTCTAGGGGGGTTCCTCATGGGATTGGGCGAGTTTCTTGCCAGCTGGACAACACATCATGTTGGGGCCTTGTTTGCATTTCACAGTTTTGTGTTTGGAGTTGGAGGGGGATTGACTATTTTTGTAAGTTTTCCTTCGTTGTCTTGGCATCCATCCTTGATTAACTCGTTACTCCAGGCTTGCGCAACTGGATCCTTGAGGTGGTTCAAAAAATACAAAGCCCTAGCGATAGGTACTGTTTATGGAGGTGGCGGACTTGGCGCGGCTGTCATGAGTATCGTCACAAATATCTTGGTCAAGCAAGTAGGAGTTCCTTGGACCTTTCGGATACTGGGCTTCATGCTGTGGGCTGTCTGTCTTCCTGCTGCCTACCTGATCCAAGTACCAGCAGGGCTGGAGGATACAAATCTAGGATTGCAGTGGTAAGTATTTGTTACAGTTTTCTAACTTTTTCCACATCTAACACACTGCCTAGGCATCGCTTCAAAGAGGCCAAATTTCTCGTCATACTGATCGGCACATCCCTGTCCTGCTTTTCACTCTTCATCCCGCCATATTTCATTCCGCTATTTGCAGAGTCAATGGGATATTCGCGCCAAATGTCAATAGTCACTTTGGCATCGTGGAATTTGGCTTCCATGGTCGGCCGGATTGGGGCTGGTTACATGTCGGACTTGTTGCTAGGCCCCATGAACAGTCTGGTGCTATGTTTGCTGTTCGTCAGCCTGAGTTCGTTCATCATCTGGCCATTGTCCTTCACGATTGGCATTTTCGCTGTTTTCCTTGTCATCAACGGCATGGGATGTGGTGCGTTTTTCAGTCTTGTTCCACCTGCTCTCGGCACCACCTTTGGAAACGAAAATACGCTCGGGATCCTCCCTATCGTATGGATGTGTTGGTTTTTCGGCTTCTTTTTTGTAAGTTATTCCGATCGTCTTGCAAGAATTTCACTGACCAGGATCAAGGGTACACCAATTGCGTCGGGGTTATTTACGCTTTCCAGTGGCAGTAGCGACGGCATTGAAAGGTTTAGGCCTGCAGCTTATTATGCCGGAGCTATCTCCATGGTCGGGATTATCTTGGTCATTGCCATCCGATTGACCCATACTCGAAAGCTTTTTGTCAAGATATAATTAAGTAGTTGGTTGTTCGTCTAGTCAGGACCAAAAGATGTACACGACCAAACCTATTTGTTGAATACTATCTGTATGCCACCGCTGTGGCCTGGCTCCTGGATCGCTCGATTGAGCCTAACGCTTGTTTTTCCACTAGAAATAAATATATTAAGTCAGTCTTTCAATGGCCTTGGTTCATTGTCAATCCTCCAGCAAACTCTACTTCCTCCAGCATCGACCACCAATTTGGCCAAAGGCCTGGGTCTTCAAGATTAGTGTTGAGGTCAGAAGAAAGTTGAGCGACGACCATATTCTCAGGGGCAAGGCTCCCGTCATCATTTGAAATTTCCCTGGAAGCTTCCGCCCTGCTCGCCGCATCCCTTTCAGCGCGGCGGATCTGTAAAATGTGCTGATCCGATCTATCAATGACCCGAAATTCGTGAATTGATTGATGCAAGACCTCGAAGTCAAAACGACACTTTCCTCGATATGGTCGACTTTCCGAAGTGGCTCTTTCGTATAATAGTGACGAGTTTTGTATCGTTTTAAGCTACCATCCGTCAGCACGGTTCGGAATTAGGGAGAAACTTGACAACTTACCCAGCCACCGCCAAGGTCCCAAACATGTTGAAATTCCCTTAAATATTCCAAGCCCTGCTCCATCAACTCCTTGGCCCTGGGGCTTCGGCCAAAGTTCATGCCGGGAAACCTGTAGGCATATAGATTTCCGAAGCAGGCCGAAAAGGCGCAGAAACCAGAGAACGGAGTCGTCACTTGGACACCGCAATCTGCTGCGTCTTTGAGGAGATTTACGATTTGCTCAGAGGCGTCGAACAGTTGACGAGCGCAGTCATCCCACCATCCATGCGGAGCTTCGGCTTCAAGGAGTGGGTGGTCAATTGGACCGCGAGGGGTTAAATCCGCTGACGTGGGTAAAAATGGGAAATATTCCCGATGAAGCATCATCAGACTGGACCGATGTCAGAACCTGGAGATTGGTGGTCGGCTGCAAAACACCCACCTCTGATAGTATAACAGATTTAGATAGACAAATGACTCGCCAAAGCCGAGAGTCATATGGATAGCAACGCTATTTCTGGGATAATGCAGCCTACTGTGCTGCATAGCTCTCCACTGGTCGAGTCGTCGCCGGATATCCAGCCAAGGAGACCCAGGCACCCAGGGGCAGTTCTCGGGTTTGCACATTCCCGGTGCGCGTCGCCCATCATTCAGTAGAAACGACATGACCTGCGCATTGATGTCAAACCCGTGAGCTAAAATCTCGAAGCTATGGGCAATATCTAGTGTCGCAGCGCCAGAGGAAGATTCTTGGTCTTGGGCCTCTCGGGATTTCGCAGAGTCTGGTCCAAAGGCAAACTCGACAGTGGTCGGAGGTCGGGCCACCTTTAATTTCTGCATCTCTAATTTAGGTAGCATGCGTGGGTTATATGTTCCGGAGTTGATGGTACAGTCCATGATGAAACAGGCCCAATACGTTCTCGCCTCGACAGCAGCAGATAGATTATTTAGTTCGGTCCCGTGAGAAATATCCAGAGGAAACGGAGCGACGCGGGAGCTGTGCAGCGATTGCATGATCCTAATAGCAATTCCTTGTAGCATGTCAGCTAGGTTCAATTAGCTCGAGTTCATATGCTTCACATACCACAGTGCATCCAAGCCTTGTGAAAGTCACGCACGCCCCATTCAAAGAGCGTCAGGATAACCAAGGCTTGCACGACAATAACCTTGGGTGGCTGAAATATGCATTCCGACAAGACTTTTTGGGCATACGATGCCAGGCTTTCCCTGTCGGGTAAATCGGTAGCCCAGGCCTCATTGAGCACTACGGGCTGCTTCTTGACGGATGCGAGAATCGTGGCCAGCAAGGCTTTGCTCTCGTCGGAGCGGACGGCCTGGTACTCCTTGATGAACAAGGACGGCTGCAGGATCCTCAGCTCGGGAAACTTGCTTGTAAACACATTCAATGCCTTCATAATGATATCCGTCGGGAGACCCGTGAGATACTCATCGACCCTGTTCCTGCGCCGTGTCTGGGCCGGCCGGCTGAGGGGCGGGCTGAACTCGCTGGACGCCGGGTTCGAGAGGCCATTGAGCGGTAGCTCCGAGGTTGACGACGGCCTGCTCGACGGATGAACCGAGTCGCCAACATCAGACGCCGCGCGCTTCCTTTTCGGAGCTCTCTTGGCCACGACGGCGTGCGGGCGCGTGAGCTCGCAGCCGGATCTCGCCAGCTTGGCGCATTTTTGGCAGGGCGGAGAGCCCGCGTTGACGCACTTAATCTTGGACTTGCTGTCTCGGGGCTGTCAGTTCTCAGTGTGCGGGAGCCCCGTTTTTGGCGCAGGCATCTCCACCAAGGGGCGCTTGACGTACCGACAAAACTCGCACGAGAGGCTAGATCGCATCGTCGTCGTCTCGCCGTCGTACGTTGACCGTTTGAATGTCGGCTTTGGATTTTTTTGGCGCAGTCCCGAGATCCGATGACCGGAAATGACCAGGCCACCACAGACCCGCCCCCAGACTCCACACGATGCGGCTCCGGCCTGGCGTAGGGTAGTTGGGATGGGATTTAGTGGTGTTAGGCATACACTCGACAGCGTCACTGGATAGATTCAATTTTATATACTCAAGTAAATTGGTTCATTGTGATAATGAAGATCTTGACAAGAGTGTGGTAGTCGGAATTGATCTGGGATTCCCGAAGGGTACTCTTGCTGACATGATCTGGTGGTTTCCAGGAGATGAAATGGTAGCGAGAAATATAGAAGATAAAATGACAGTTGACTGGAGAGCAATTGGACGAGGTTAGATGAAGGTGAGCGGCTACGGGAACTTCAGAGACATGGACCACGCCATTGAGAAAAATGCCTTGCCATTTCAACTGGTGGCCTTGCTCTGTGCGACACTCCGGGATTGTTAGATGGAGATCTGATTTGTTCTAGATCCAGCCCCAATAAGGTGGATCTTTTATTGCATCTACGAGTATGTGAAACGAGTGAATTTGACCTCTTATCTACGTGTGCTCTAAAACCCCGCGACTCAAGACGGCAGTTGGCAGTTCAATTCCATTTTGGCCGGAGAAAGAAATTCGAAAGCCTTTAGACCTCTCCGCTGCAAGCTTTGGTGCGAGCGGAAAAGTCGGCCTGGCCGCAACACCCAGAGGCTCATTCTGATTAACCTTAATTCTATAATCTGACGTGCGCGAGGGGATCACCGCCCGTCTCGGCCCTAATGCACATCCCAACTTCAGCCCCTTCAGCACCTCATGACACCGAAAATGCCCACGAGCCGCGTGTGCGGTCCAGTCAACTTGCAGAACCCCAGACGGGCGGCTCAAAAGGCCGCAAGGACCTGGACCGGCCACAGCCTCATTGGATGCCCCCGTGAGAAGCTCAAACCGCCACCCTTTTTCACTGACCGACACGCCTCCCAGGACTTGCTTAAACGCCGAGCATGCATGGCGTCCAGCGCTTGTGTGGCAGCGAGTCATTGCCGGTGCAACGGTGGACGCACGCGGGGCCTGCGCCAGGGCTCAGGAGTGTGCCGTGGTTGCAAATCAGGCTGTGAAGGATCACTCCAATGTGCAAAACAAAAAGAGCGGCTGAAACCTTCGATGCCCCGGATGGGATGGGACAGGACAAGCTTTCCCGCATGGACTGCGGAGAGCCTCAAACGTCTGCAATGACAAACGTGGTGCGCGGGCTCTCGACTTCCTCGACACGTTCACAGCCCGTGGTTCCATTTCCACCCATGCTGGCAGGCTCGTTTATTGGCTTGAAATTCAACGCAGCCTGATTTTGATCGCTAAAATAGAAACTTACAGAAGCGGAAAAGCTGAAATGCAGCCCCCCTGCATCAAAGTGCAGCCGAGCCTGACTATCGCACTCCCACGACTAGCCGACAGCCTGATATGTGTCATCGTTGTCCGCCCCCCAGAGTCATTCAGCCAACCCCCAAGAAACGAAACAAGCAAAAGAGATGTGCAGCATGCATAGAGCCAAAAGTTTCCCCCCTTCTAGCTGCAGCGCCAAGAAGCGTGTCTTACTTCTAGCCAATATTTTCCTTTCCGCTGCGATAGGGAAACCCTCGTGTGTGTATTGGGAGCCGCCGAGGCTTGATAGATGCGGTTTAGATAGGTTGCCTTTTGAGCGGGATGGGCTGTATAGGGGAAAAGAAACGAGCTGAAACATCGGGCAATTGGCCAAGCTCGCAGGTTTGGCGGTTAAGGCTCTGGGGATCGGGCATGGATGGATGGGATGTGTGGAAAATGGTATCGCTGAATTTCAAGATAAATACTGCAAGGATTCCTCTGTTCCTGGGTCCTGCATCTCAACTCAGCAGCACGCCTGGCTCAACAAGACACTTACCACGAAACCTCCTCAACCATTTGATACACTTTGTTTTTAAAAGAAAAAAAAGAGCCTTTCACAATACATTCACTATGGTTGCCGCTGTTGGATCCCGCCTCTTCACCTTGGTGGCACGCATAGCGCAGATAATCGTCTGCCTGATCGTCATCGGCCTAACGGCCGGCTTCATCAAGTTCTCCACGAACAGCCATGCAGAGGTGGGCAAGATTGCGCCCTTCTTCTTCAACATTGGCATGGCCGCCATCGCCCTGCTCTTCGCCATCATCTGGGCCCTCCCGTTCTCGAGCAACTTCCAGAACTGGTGGGTCGACCTCTTTATTGCCATTGTTTGGGCCGCCGCCCTCGTGTGGCTTTGGATTGTAAGTTTCCAACCTCGCAGAATTGAAATCAAGAAAGAAAGAAAAACGCATGGCCATGTTCTGATGCTTGACATGTTTAGTTCCGCAGCAACAACTGTGGAGGCGATGGAGTTCCGGATGGTGGACTAAAAGAACTCTACGAGGGCGCCAAAGACTCGGACGGCAAGGTCCTCGCCGACAACTACTGCAGCAAGCTCCTGGTGAACAACGCCTTCGTCATCCTCGGCATTGCGCTACTTGTCCTCACCGCCTTCATTAGCTACCTCGCTGCCAGGAAGCCCCGCGGCGGCGGCGGCGGCGGCAAGGGTGGCAAGGGTGGCAAGAAGGGAGGACGAAGACGCCACTGATGACCGGGACCAGTGTGAGAGACAGCAAGTGAGGTCAGCTTCGCTCATGTTTGAATTCTTTATAGCAGCAGTGACTGACCTTGTGATGTAGGCCTCAACCATGGTGGAGATCATGAATCACTATTTTGACTGTCGTTCGTGAACAGGGGCGGTGGTTCGGATGGAAGCAAGTGCAAGATTTTCTTTGTCCGTATTTTGAGTCTAAAGGTAACGAGTAGGAAAGCTGGCGCTGGAGAATGTTTGGAAATTAAATAATACGCTCCTTGATAATCATACCTCGTCCCCCCGAATGTTGATACCAAACTTGTCGTACACGTGTGAAAGCAGCGGGACGATGAATTGTAGCAAAGCGTTCACCCACACGAAAACAAAGAAAAGAACGAGTCCGGACAATTCCAACCCAAATGTAAGTCTATTTATTTTTTTTATTCCTTAGTCTACTGAGCACATGTGTGTAGATCTGAATCTAACTGTCTGGCAAAGACAGACTACGAGGTCAAGGTATAGCAATTATCTTTCTGGTAATAAACCACCCCTCCGCGAAGTGCAAGTGCTGCACTTCATTCCACGTTTAACCCCGACTTCCGGCATACTTACTCTCGCAAAATCATATCCTCGCGGTCCTGACCGGTTCCGATGTAGGAAACCTGTTTCATCAGTGGTGCTCAGCGAACGTGACTTACTTAATGGTGAAAGGGTTGAGTGCCAGGCCTTGAATGCATCCGCCGAGGCCGGTGTGCGAGGACGTAACAAAGGGATAGGTGCCGTAGTCAATGTCGAGCACTGTGCCAAAGTCAACAAACATGTTCTTGCCGCACTGCGCGAATGGCCGTACTCAGAGCCTGAGAACCCTCAACAAGAATAGACTGGTTCCTCCCCTGAGCCTCTCGAATGTAATCCACGGCGTCGACGACGTATGGGCGCAGCGTCTCCCTGTATCCCTTGTATCGGGCAAGCTCCTCGTCGATATCGTACTCGAGCAGGTCGCCGTATCGCTTGCGGTGGTTGGAAGCAATTTCGCGCAGCTTCTCTTCGAACGAATCGCTGAACAGGTCAATGACCCTCAGGCCATCTCGGACAGCCTTGTTGCCTTTTCTCCCGTTTAGCTATGGTCCACTGGTGAATTGTGCACGGATGCTTACTGTAGGATGGGCCGATACCACCTGTGAACGTGGAAGTCAGCAATCGCGATTGTCTTGAGGAACGGAAGGTTAGTTACGCTTGGTGGTTCCAATTGACTTGGCGCCTTTCTGTAGCATTGTTAGTATGCGCCTAGGATGCAAGTTAGGGCACTGCTGGAGCTTCAAACGCACCTCAATCTCGTTGATACCGTCGACGGCGGCGTGCAGGGTCAGGTTGAGGTGGCACCGGTTGCTGACGTGAATGCGCTCGTGGACGCGGGGCACACCCTTGGCCTCGAGGGCACCGAGCCCCTGTAGCGGGATTTAGTTTGACAGCTTCGAGTGTATGGGTGTCGCAGCTGAAAATACCTTGAAGAAGGCCTCGGTGTTGAAGACGACGCCGGATCCGATCAGGTTGTCGGTGTTGGGACTCATCAAACCGGAAGCTAAGGTTCGGCAGGTCAGCCAGTGACTCACTTGTTGCGCTGGTAGAGAAGCGCGAAGAGAGCGATGGAGTAGAGGGGTGCAAAAGACTTACGCAAAAGATGGAGGCTGTTTAGAAAAGCATCATGTCAACTCTGCGCATTCATCATGAAGACGTCGAACGTCGGCTCGAAAGCCAGCACGTCGGGAGAGCTCCGAGGGCGATGGTCCTACCTGTAGGTCTGGCCACCGGTCCTGCGCAAAGCTGCCGTTAGCTTATCCGTCTAGTTGTTTTGTGAACATGGCCACGCACTTGATCGAGGCCTGCATTGTGCCCTCCGGCGGCGCGGGCGCAAACATCAAACTTCTTGGTGGAGAGGAGGTGGTCGGTAAGCTTTCCCTTCTGTATCACGGCGCAGCAAGGTCAGTGAATGGTGGTCGGGAGGGTGGAGAGAGGAATTGCAGAGCGGGAGAGGGCATCTCCAGCCTGGGCAGAACATACACCTTCGTCTCCTAGACACAGCAAGATACGTCAGCGAACACTTCTCACACAGCTCCGGGCGCGTTGAGGCGTCATGATGGTCTCTGCCCCGCCTTGCCCCGCGCCCGTGTCGTCCACGCCCTGCATCGCGGGGCCCGCAATTGACCAGTGAAGGGGAGAGGAGAGAGACAGGACGCACCCCATTGGGAACCGAGGATTATGCTTATGCTGGTCGCCATCGTCGCTCGAGGTTTGTCGCGTCGCTTGCGGTTGCGTCAATTCGCGGGTAGGGAGAGACGAGAGAGAGAGGAGAGGGAAGAGAGCAAGCCGAGCCGTCGCTCAGGGTAAGGGCACGGCAAACCAGATGCGGTGGGGTTGTTTTTGCGTGGAGCTTGATGACGATGCTAGGTAAAAATTGGACACGGCCAATCAACTCGCAAGCGCGATTTGGGATATAACGCACGAAGGGGGGCCTGGCTCGAGACAAAACACGGGGACGGGGAGAGGGACAATGACTCGGACAATGGGGGTGCTGCTCTGCTTTTTATTCACTGTATTTCCTATCATGAGAACTAATGCGTGGCATTTTTGCAGTGCTGATGACCCGCTGCTCAGCGGCCTTTTTGCTGGGTGGCCCATTGCGGCCGCAAAGGTTAGTCACGTCGAATCCGGCTCCCATGTCTAGCTTTTTCGTCTTGTTGGGCCATTAATCAACACCCTAATGGCACCCAGATTGCCTGCCAGCCCATTGGGCCACCCATGGCCATGACAATCCACAAGGCTGGCCATGGGCCTCTCTGTATGTACTGTAGTCAGCTGTGACTGGGCGTTGGCCACGATACGGGTCGAATGACCATTACGTGAAAAGTACTTCAAGTTATCATGCATTTCGGCTCGGTTCGAAACGAGCCACTTCCTCGGTAAACACAGCCAGTAAAGTGTCGGGTCTAGTGATGGCTTTTTTACACGCGACCAGCAGTCATCGCATGGCATGGCATCACATCTCTTCCTCCCCGACTCCGAGATCGCTGATTCTCGGTGACGCACAGACCACCACCTCACCTCTCACCTCTCTCACCTTTCACCGAAGCTCAAGCCCACTCCCGCGCCATGTTGCACCCCGCAACGGCAAAGTAAACAAATCAGCGACAGCAGAGGCCAGCTCTAGACTCTGACGCCACCATCAATTAAAGCCACCAAAAGACAAAAGACAGAACACCCTCAAGGTCCAATCTCTAAACTCTATCGCATCTCACCACATCACGAACCCATCTTCCCTGTCCAGACGTTTCCAAACATGTCGTCAAAAGAATCCTCCAAGACCAAGGACAAATCGGACAAGTCCAAGGTCCACAAGCTCTCCCTCAAGGGCAGCGCTCGTCTCGTTGCCGAATTCGTATGTCAACCCGCTTACTACTTGATGCGACAGTGACAGACATGGCTAACTGTGTATTCTTCTTGCAGTTCCAATACTCCATCCACACAATCCTGTACGATGTCGCGTTCCCCTGTACCACCGAACATGCCCAGCTGACACAACGAACAGCTTCCAGCGAGGAGTCTACCCGGCCGAGGACTTTGCAGCGTACGATCCCCTTTTCCCTCCCCGACGCTATATCGACTCTGTACACTGACTGACTGGCTGCGCAGCGTCAAGAAGTATGGCTTGAACATGCTGGTGTCATCCGATGACCAGGTTAAGGCCTACATCAAGAAAATCATGTCCCAGCTCGACAAGTGGATGGTCGGCGGCAAGATCTCCAAGCTGGTCATTGTCATTACCGACAAGGATACGGGCGAGCACGTGGAGCGATGGCAGTTTGATGTGCGTCTTCTTCTCACCCTTTGAACATCTGTCACCTTTGACCCCCCTCTACCCGAAAACTCGGCACGTCCCAGTAGCTAACACCCAGCTCGTCAGGTTCAAATCTTCCAAACCACAAAGTCCAAGTCCAAGTCCAAGTCCTCCAAGTCGGCCGACCAAGAAAACGTCGCCGCCAACGACGCCCCGGCCGCCGCTCCCGAAAAGACTGAGACCGAGATCCAGGCCGAGATCGCCGCCATCTTCCGCCAAATCACCGCCTCCGTCACCTTCCTGCCCCAGCTGAACGGCGACTGCACCTTCAACGTGCTCGTCTACGCCGACGCCGACAGCGAGGTGCCCGTCGAATGGGGCGACTCCGACGCCAAGGAGATTGAGAATGGAGAAAAGGTCCAGCTTCGCGGCTTCAGCACCGCCAACCACCGCGTCGACACCCTCGTGAGCTACCGCTTGGCCGAGTGAGCGCAGCGCGTGGCCGGCCAGCCAGCCAGCGAGCAGGATGGCATCGATATTACGGGATACAGGGATTCAAATGTGAAGCCAGATCATATCATGGCGTATATTTAATGAAAAGAGCGGCCGAATGAATCGGCCTGCGTGGCGTTGGGTGGCGCAAACGGCAATCAATCTTGTCTTGATTCACATACTTTCTCCAGTGAGAGAGACTTGACAGATATGTACGATATTTGGTATCTATTTCGGCACCTGCTGCCTTTCTCTTCCAGAGTTTTCTATGACATGGCTCAAAGCTTTTCCCATGTGTTCTCGCGCCATGTGCCCATCTACTGTCGCCACCGCCCAAGTCAAATCATCTGCGCCTCATCACCGTTGCTCATGCTTATCTCGTTAAACTCTCTTGAAAAAGTAGACATACGCAAACTTGCGCATCTCTTCGACGTCGTGTGCCTCAACAACCTTTTCGTCGTTGAAGAGGACCCACGTCGGGTTGTTGTCCAGCTGCTTTCGGATGAAGGCAACGTAGTGGCTGCATGCGCTGTTAGTTTCCCTCCGTGATTTGTCAATTATCTAAGGGGCTTACCCTGCATGAATGCTCGTTCCCTTGTGGCACACAATGGAGCGGAGTTGAAAGTGAGCAGGCAAAGTGGCGCTGCCAGCTGGCTCCTTGGGAGCAGCGTCCGCAGGTGCATCGTCGTCCATGGCGCCTTGGTCATCGGGGTGGCTGAAAAGCCACTCAACTGCTCGTTCAACGTCACCGCCTGTCTCCTTCAGCGCCTTCTTGGCTTGCGGAGCCCCGAATCCCATTGCGCCCAGCATCTCAATTTTCTCTGGGTCGGCAGAGCTGCCACCACTCGCTGCCTGGCTGCTAAGATCGAGGGGTTCATCAATGTCGGGGTCCTCCATGTGCGCAAAGAGCCATTCCATGGCTGCGTTAGAATCCGAGTTACCCGTCGCATGCAGCGCTCGTTCGCAGCGGTTGCGTGGGAAGCCCATCTGTTCTAATTGAACGACAGCCTCCGCATTCGGGACCCACGCCGGGGCTTGGATTTCTGGCTCATCGGGGAGTTGCTCCTCATTGGGCTGTAGACCTTGTGACAGGTACTGGTCAAGGGGGAAAGCCTCGTCTGGCACAATCACGGGAACGTCGACCTTGATAGGAACCCAGTTGACCACCGTCATCTTTCTAGCATTGACGACAAGGACATCGGGGAATGTCTTGAACAGCGAACGCTTGGTGAAGCCATCCTTGCTTCCACATGCCGAGCAGGTCAGCTCGACCTTTTCGGTGGCTGTGAAGTTGTCGAGGCACTCCTTCAGAGAGACGGGCTTGTAAGCTGCCGCACTTGCATCGGCACCCTCTTCGATGGGGAGCTTCTCCAGAGGCACATCGATGAAGATGTTGTCTTGCTCGTTGCTGCTGTACCGAACCTTCTTGCATCCTAGACACTGAAGGCGTTGTTCGAGGACGAAACGGAACTGTTGAGTGGGATCCACCAGCTTACCGGAGTGTTGAGCTCGGGTAATGAGTTTGAAGAGATGTTGAAGCAATTCAAACGCATCCTGCTGCCGCATCGTGGAGAACTCTTCGTGGCCGCGGCCCATGAGGTGCTTGAACATGGAAGGCGCCAGGCCCTTTTGGTGGTGGATTCCAGACTCAACAGCGACATCCGGATCAGGTTTGGAGTATCTACCCGACCATAGGCCGTCGGCAATCTTTCGCAGTTGCGTTTCCAAGTCCTCGGCCGGCTCAGGGACAATCGGCAGGTCGTCTGCGGGTCGGAAGTATCGTTCCTGGAAAGAGGGCATATCAAAAAGACATTGGAGAATGCTGGCCAGATAACAACTGTTACCCAGGTTCTTCAAGCCAGTCAGGCCGGGACCGAAAACAGGCTTGAGCTCTTTACCGTCCTCAGTTGTCATGCTAAAGTCCCACTTGAGGTTTTGCTCGATCTGCATCTCAGTTAGACTCTTCTCAGTCTTTTGCCTCTCAGCGAGGAGGATCCCCCAGTGGGCAAGGTGCTCGCCGAGGTTGTCGTCGATGCGCTCGTCGTCGCACTTGTAGCAGTAAACGTCGGCCGTGCCTTCGGGGGTAATAGAACCAAGCTTGACAGCGACGCCGTGACCGGACTCGTTGGCGTGGGCCAGGGCGTGCGAATTTCCGTCTACTCCACCCATCTGCTTGCGACCGCATCCCAGGTTGCCACACTCCAGACAGAGCCACAGGTTCTCGTTCAAAGCACAAGCATAGCAGTGACCCAAAGCACCCTGCTCGATCTTCCTGGAGGGATGCTGCTGGAGTAGCAAGATGTGCTCGCATCCCGTCAGCTCCTGCTCCCAGGCCTTGACTTCCTCCTTGCGAGAAAAGGTGTTTGCCTTCATGATGGCGTCGACGATGGGGGCTAGCTTGGGGCCTGTCTTGTCAAGCTCAGTGCTACACTCGAGACATTTGACAGTCAGGACGGTATCATATCGGTCTTCCTCGGTCTCGGCGGCAATGGCCAGCTTGGACATTTTGGCGGGAGGTTCATCTCGGACGACGACTTTGCGGGTTCGGCGAATGTTGAGGGCAAGAGGATGGCTCGCGAGGACGTGGTGGAGGTTGTTGTGCAGGCGGTCACCGGCACAGCCGCCATGGAAGCACTGCAGACAGACATCGAGTCCAGCTGGATCGTCCTGGGTTGAGCGGTGCGGTTAGCGGAACGGCGGTAGCTTACGAAGCACGGAGCGTGGATGGGCTCACGATAGAGTCGAAGCATTGGGTACAATCCTCGCGGTAGACGGACTGGAAGGGTGTGGGAGGCGTGAGCGCTGCGGAGCGAATGAATAGTCAGCATCCTCGTGTCTTGTTTCAGCGCCAGGGCGAGACGCTGATGGGATCTCCAAGGATCAAGCAAGCTTCCAGCTCGGAAACTTCAAGCTAGAGAGCTGCCGAGTTGGCGGGGTAGTCATTACCGATCGACTCGAGGTGCGGGCAAGCCATGGCTTATGCGGGCACGGCGATGTCTTTCTTGTCTTGTCTTTTGTTTTGGAGTCGGAAGAAGGCAGAAATGAGAGGTCCTTTGATTCAGTCGTGTCCCGCCAGCGAGTTATGGAGGAACGAAAAAGTCCCGTCAGCCATCGACACACGTCACTGCAGCCTGGTTAATCTGGGGAGATCGGAAGGCGGGGCAACTACGCCACGCCACACGCAGGCAGCTGACGAGCCACGCCGCCATCCTGCCTACCCTGAAACACCACCTAAACAAAACCCCGGAATGATTGAGTTCGAGACTTGGTAGCATGAGGTCCCTACGAAAGGCTATCTTTTGGCGTTTTTGGTTAAAATAAATAAAAATAACCCTTAAGGGATTTCTTTCTACAAATAATCTATCAGGTTCTTTTTTAGGATTATTTTTTATTTCGGAGTAGTTGTGTTGGCTGAGATGAAAATTGTCCAGTGGGTACTGGCTGTGGCTTACAGCACTCGGACTCAGCACGATCTAGCTACGTCAATATGCTTGCTGTGCAGTACGAGATTAATCTAGGTAGCTAAAATAACTACATTAAAACAAGAAAAAGCACAGGAAAAAAAGAACTAAAGATCATCCTTTTAGATAAACATACTGGCCTAAGTATTTTTCTTCCTCTTAGTGTCAAATTCTACGACGCGAGATTGCAGCAAGGTACCGAACTAACAATCACTCAATCGTTGTGCTACTCAAGCAATCACTAGGTCGCAACCAAAGGAGTGGGATTTGTTCTTCAGATCATCCATGTACATGTTTTCTTTGTTGTTTAATTCTCTTTTTTATTATTAAGAAAATAGCTGCACCGAAAAACTCGGAAACTTCTCACAGCTTTACAGTTGGGACGTAGGGATAAATGTCGGGCAGCCCCATCAAGACAGCAGTCTCCGTCTCGGGAATTCGGGCGGCATCCACCCAATTGCCATGAACCGCAGATCGGAGACCTAGCCGAGGTTACTTATCAGCAACACAAATAGATGGATTTTGCACGTCAATGCATAATCGATTGCATGGGAAGTACTCACGAAAAGGAAGAATGATTTTGGCCACAATATTCTGGAAATCGCGCGTATCCTGAATAATCTGACACAGTTTGCTTAGCGACGTGCCGGAGGCAGACCAACAATGAATGCTCACCACTTCGTTTCGGTCATGCTTCACGTTATCAATCATGGTGATGACAAATCCGTCGCCCTCTTCGGCATCAGAGTGTCTAGGGCTGAAGCAAGGCTCTTGTACCAGACAATCTGGCCCTGGAACAAAGTATTCTACTTGTCCTGTCTGGTAGTCAAGACGAGCCAAGGCATTGAGGCCTTGATACAACTGAGCTGATTTCCCGGCCTCTGGCTTGAAGCAGTCGAGATAGGTAAAGCGAGCTATGTGCGTGGTGAGCAAATCCTCTTGGAGCAGCAAGGGGTCCGAATCCTACCTTTCTTTGTCAAGAATCTTTCATCAATGCGAGGGAATTCGCACGGCACATCAAGAAGGATCTCTATTATAAATTTTAGTCCCAACCATGTGTTAAAAGCTTCGTGTAGCTCTCACCGGGATCTGCCATCACATCGGAATCGCTCCCATAGTCGATACACCATTTCACGTAATTGACACTAATATCACTTGGATCTGGATTTGTCCCATTACGGCAGGCTATGAAACGATTAGTATTTTTCTTTCTGTGTAAAGACGTACATTCATGCACTTACGGAGGAATGCAAAAGCATTATGCGATGCCACGGAGGCGTCAAAGTAGCTGGTGGACCATCAGTGGTGTGCCCTTGTAATTGAGATCGGGCTTGTCAACCCACATTTTGCCATTCTCTTCCCACGAGGCACCGGTGTGGATCGCCATGCAGTTTTTGTATCGGAACCATCGCACGGGGAGACTCTCGTCAAATGGCACAACGCCGAACCATGCTGGGCAGTCCTCATCATAGTACCTGTGAAGCATCCGTGAGAAAAAGTTGTGCGAGAAATCCATCGCCATGAGCTTACCACTGATGGTTACCCGGTTTCTCGTGACCTTTGAGATCAACAAGAAATGGCATACGCATGAGGACAACGTAATTGTCAGTCTACACCATAAAATGTTAGTTGTTATCCTGAAAGTTTGGCGAGCTTGAATTTGTTACAATTGCACAATCATGGATGAATCCTCCTCCTTGGAATTCCAGATCTCGTTTTAGAGTGACTTTTCCCTCCTTGTTGATGACATAGACTGAGATCTGAGCCCATATCAGTTTCGTTCTTATTTATTTTTAGGCAATTCTCCTTTGCAATACGCATAGCCGACTTACTTGAGGGGACCCGAGCCCTTCCATCTGATAGCCAAATCCAATCAGGCTGCCCGTTTTTGGGTCCACCTATGTACATGTTAAGATCCCTTCTCGGTTTGAAACAGTTTGACTGACATGTGGATGGGCAGTAAAAGGCTTTCGCGAGTCTATTCCAACAAAGGCGTCATGGCCGATAGTGCGGAGAGTGTCTACAATGCACAGGGTTATTCCTGGATACAAAGGAATCGTGGAAAAGTACATACTTGGGTCGAGCTCATACGCAGGTCCAAACTCGCACAGGGCCAAGAGTTTTTTAGCGTGAAGAATGACGTTGGTGTTGGCATTGCTATCCAAAACTGCGCGAACGCATGGATGATTCGAGAATGGGCCGGAAAACATGCCGAAAAGGGCTTTGCCAGCCTTCCGTTCTGCAACAAGGCGCTCCGTCATGACGTACCTTTGCTGGAAAGAGACTTTTCCATCTTTGACACGGAAAGCACTGATACTTCCGTCACCATCGAACGGGATCGTTTTCGAACCGCCGAGGTAATAGTCTCGTTCATAGTAGGGGTCTTGCATAACCTAGCCACAGTCAGCTCGGACGTGGAACGGGGCACCCAGGGTGAAATGAACCCGATAAAAGGTGCCGTTGAGCTCTTTGGGGACTTCTCCCTCCACTTCGACATCTTCAATGCTGGCTTCAGCCCTGAAAGGCCTGGAGGCAGCAGCGAAGTCGTTGTAAATGGCGTGAGCTTTAACCATTGTGGATATTGGAGCAGGTTTGTAGTATGGGACTGATTGAGAAAAGTAGAGAATGTTGATGACATGTTTTCATTGAGCAAGCTGGAATTTATCTTCTTATACTCGCCGTAGCCTACCGTATTCCTAGAGTCACTATTGAATGTGGGCTGAACATCCATCATGTGGGGTAATCTGCAAGTGCGGAAGCGCAGGACGATCGCATGGGGAAAGCCACCCGGCAAAAGAGACAACAATGCCACCCCGATTCGCTTCCCGTCTTAGCCTCCGTATCTATAATAAAATATCCTGGAAAAGTATACTTCTAGTCCTCCGATTGGGCCGGCCTTGCCCGGTACGGGTCCCATTACCCCGCGATGCGGAAGCCATCAAGTAGGTATAAACCCACATGCCTTTCACCCGATCCCATCGTCGAGCCCTCTCCTTCCCCACACGACAACCAAATGAGTCCTTCACCTGAAAGCGAAAGCGCCTCTGTAGAATCGAAGGTTGACGTCAATGAGACCGGGAACCGCAGATACCCATGTACTGTTTCCGGTTGCCACAAAGCCTACCGTCGGAATGAACACCTCCTACGTCATCTACGATCCCACAACCTCCGGAAGCCCTATCATTGCCCCAGATGTGGGAAATACTACGGTAGACAGTGAGTCGATCGGGTTTGGTTTTTGAGATGAAGAATTATACGCTAAACATGATGGTAGAGACGTTCTCAAGCGACATATGACCCAGCAACACGAAATTCTGAATCCCGAACGGGAAAAAATACACAGACACGCCCAGAACACCAAAGGATTTCCAGATATTACTCAGAATGGGCATTTAGCTCAAACATCGAGTGAATGGAATCCCGACACCCATCACCCGACTGAGCCGCTGTTAGACAAGTCAAAGACGAGGGCTGAGGCATCTTTCGCATTAGACGTCGCAAATGCGAGAGCCCTGACCACTCCAGGCTCACTGCGGCAATATGGATTTCTTACTATAATTGATGAGGAGTCCGCTACCGCAAATACCGAGACTCCCGATGGCTTTTCGGTTGACCTAGCATGGGCCAATTCATCGCCTGCGATACTGAACGTTGAGCCTAACCTCCAGTGCCTCGGCAGCAACGCTTTGAGCAAAGGAATTTTTGAAGCCCTAGATGACTTGCAGAATGCAGAATTCTGGCCTTATACCTCATCTAACAGGCCCGGTCATCAATCGCCGCCATTCAATGGCTCGAAGACGGGAGCGGGACCACAACTTTGTCTACGCATTGGTAGCCCGGCTTTTCGACAATGCCTCGACTTATACTTTGAGAATTTTCACCCCCTCTGGCCCATTCTCCATAGGGCCACGTTTGATCCAACTGCCGAAAACCAAGACCTCGTCAATAGTGTATTAATGATTGGGGCCTGGGAGTCGGGTATATCGTCGTGGATGGACATGGCCCTGCGTTGGAACGAGTCGCTTGCCAAGCGGCTTTGCAGTGACCTCGTGCGTGCCTACCGCCAAGCAAAAAGACCTTTAGCTTATGTTGATACAGTCTGAATTCCCATCAATCCATCAGCCAGATTCTCAAAGCACCCTTCAAGCATATCAAGCACTCCTATTAAACGTGGTTTTCACTCTTCAATGTTCGGTGAGGAGATGTCCTGTTGTTTCTGGCCATCTAGACTCATACATTGGCTTAGGATGACACCAAATTTAGCAAGGCCTACCTTCGTTATTGCATGATGCTGGCTATCTTTCGTGATACGAGTATTTTTGAAGAACAGCACGGAATTTCCCAGGACACATGCAAGGAGGATGCCATTCCCGGAAGCTGGCTGCGACGGGAAAAACGCAAAAGGTAAGTGCATTCTGACCATCGTACGAATGTTCAAATTATTCAGTGAATTATTTATAGGCTTGCATTTTACTCTCTTTGGATCTCCATTTATTTCTGCTTTCTCCGCGGGTATAATCCCATGCTGAGGTATGATGAGCTGTGCTTGACGACACCGTGCTCGGAAAGGCTTTGGGAGGCCAAGACGACGAAGGAGTGGCATCAAGTAAAGGTTATTGAGTCGCAAAGAAGAACAAAGGTGCGATTTATGGCCCTCGTCGATATTGCAATGGACTGTGAAGGGCGGGACAGTCTTCCTGCGCTTTTGGAAGACGAGTACGGATACGGACTGTGCGCGATGCAAGCCTGGCTGTGGCCGGACATCAACAAAAGCAGAAGCCAAAAGGAGAATTATCGGGTATTAGATGCGACGCGAATATATACACCGCCTAGTTCGTCTCGAGTTGTTGAATTTTGGACAACCCAGCTTGGAATTTGGAAAGACTGTTACCGAGACCGGGCCCTGGGTGCTCTGCTATCATCCCAGAAACACAGAAGCGTTGTGGAGACCAGTGCAATATCACTCTACCACCTATCACATATGGCATTGAGAGCGAATTTGAAAGCTATTGCAGAGCTTGCCTCGGGGTTGCAGCACGCCCATGTGCCGAGCCCTTTCCGAAGGCAACTTGAATCGCGCATCTTGGAATGGGCAGCGACGCCTGATGCTCGACTGGCCATATGGCACGCTGCGCAGATTGTAAAGCTTTTGAAAAACATATCTGGCCATTCTGGCAATGATGAAACACATGCGATTGCCTCTCATGTCAGTTTCATCGCACCTATTGCGCTATATGAAGCAGGACTTGTCGTGTGGGCCTATACACGCTCAGTGCAAGTATGCGATGCCTGCGCCATCGGATCGACGCTGCAGGCGATCGCGATTGGCCTGGACCCCTTTGATCTCTTTGAACCTCAAAAAGGAAACACCTTTATGCAATGGTTGAAGGGAGGGGGGAGGGAGCAAATTGAAGGGGTGGTGGTGTGTGCTTGCAAATTAGGCAACGTCGTCGGGATTTATGAGGAATGGTTGGCCAAGTATGCTACACAGTGGCGCAGCGTTGCAGCCATGTCAACTTCTCTACACATACTGAAGCACAAAAACTAGTTAATATCCTAGGGTCGGAAGCGTCGGATGAGACGAGCCACCAAGCTCCAACAGGCTAAAATAGTCGCATAACATGGAAAAAATTGCATTCTATCGCTATGTTCTACTGTGTGTGATTAAAGCTTCTCCCTAACCTTAATGAATAGGGATTCGCCGCGTGCAAGTATAACGCCGTTTTGGTCCTCAATTGTTGCTTCAATAAAGCACTTCTTTCCTTCGGTGTTGGTGATTCGCGATCGACACACATATGTCCCTGGTAGCGAAATGGGCTTCGTGAATTTGACATTTAGCTGGCCGGTCATGTGCACACCGGATAGCGCCGTCTTGTGCTTTCTATTCATGATGAGGGTGACACCCAAGACCTCGTCAAGAACAGTAGAAATAATGCCCCCATGGCAGAGCCCGGGAATGCCCATAAGTCCGCTTTCAAGGCGGATCAAGTATTTTATTTCGCGAATCACGTTGGATTCATGATGCCGCGGAGGCTTGTAAATGGCTAGAAAAGCAGGAATTGTATTCGGTGTGCGAAGAGTGTGAGCAAAGAGTGCATTTTGGCCGCTCTTTTCTGGTTTCCAGCTGAGTACACTTCTCTGTATGGCATCAGGCTGATTGAGGTGCTCGAGGCACCATGGAATGCTCGAAAAATACTCTAGATCGGTATCTGTGGCGGCCATGCTTGTTATTCGACCTGGGAATGGTTTTCGGCTTCTTGTGTTTTCGCATCAATTAGGCGCGTCATGTTGTAATAATGCAAGGTTTAAAATGGTCTCTGCCTAGTTAGATGTGGGGGATTGGGAGATGCCGAGGCTCACCGTGAAGCGGACTTTTCGGCACCGTGGAGTCTCGCAACGGACCACCAACTGGTCAAAGCCACTGGATAGCATCTAATCTTATTTGGAACTAATTATCAAAGCTAGAGTCTAATTTACACACCATAGTCATCTCAATACTTCATTTCCGAGATGCTGGGGCGTACAAAAATTTGGTGACAGAACAAGACCCGAGTCGAACTTGTAGGGCCGGAAAGACGTAGAAAACATTGTCCTGCATAATTAACAAAGAGTCAGCTCTTTTGAATCATTATTGGGAGTTTCGTAGTCCTATGGCCTTGATTAGAGATCTCGACCAGTCCTAGTAGGACTCCCTTTGCTAGAATGGCTAGAAAGCGTAGACACCATATATCGGCGATCACTAAACTCGTGCATCGAGCCCAATGAGCATCTAGACAAGTTTTACATTGTCAGGAGTGCCATTGAGATACTGAGATAAGTGAAGATGTTCGCTCTTCAATAGTGGGTGATGAGAAGACTTGATACCTAGAATTGCGCTTTTTCAACCCTACCAATTTCGGCACTTGGATACATCATCAGCACGAGAATGGTCAAACAGGTACGTCGAACCGTCCGATACAGGCACAAAAAACTGCGGTACGAGATAGCGTCCCATTCATAAAGAGGAAATTTTGCGAAATTTTTAACTGGCTATCAGCCCCCGTGGCCTAATGGTTAAGGCGTGAGAGTGAGTGCATCTGCGACCCATAAAAAACCGCACTTTGCTAATGCCCATCAGCTTCTATGTGAAAATCAATCACACTGAAGAACAAGAATTAATCTCAAGACTGCGTTCGTATTCCCTCTGATCAATATTTGGCATGTTCATGGACTTACAAAAAATAGGGGTTCGAGTCCCGCCGGGGGTTACCACTTTGATGTTTTTTTTTCTTGCTGTACTCACATTTTCATCCTGTTCCAATTTTCTTCTAGCACATGTATCGATGCTCCTGTAGTCACATATAAGATATGATTCCTAATTCTTGTTGGTTCGTAGCCGTTCTAACTATTGGTTGATCTCATGGTAGGCCTCCCGCAGCACTCGGCGTATCAACCACGCTTATCCCTTTGACTGCGTTAGCCCTCCACCCAGGTACCCCGCCCGAATACCCCAATCACAAAAGTTCATACTTGCGTATAATGTAAATATATATAGACCAAATCATATTTAGCGATCATAGAATTATTCTGAACAAAAGAAAAATCGATATCTATAATATTAATATCGCTGCTTGGCTTCCTATTCTGCCTGGTACCCGAGTGGAGGGCTAACGCAGTTAAAGGGATAACGGACTGTGCGAGGCAAATTGCGCTGCAACGTTCAATACTTAAGCACCCATACCCCGCACATCCGGCGACTTTTCTCGTTTCTTGGATAAAATTTTGAATGTGGTCGATTTCAGGTAGGTAGTCATCACATCCAAGGGCGTGATTTGCTGAAGGCCCTACGGATAGCAAATTCGACTTGGTGACGAGTCGGCGGGGAATACGCATCGGGATATGAATAAGCGAAAAAGCACCTCTGATATAACTATTCGCGTCCAGAGAAATATTGCCGGTCTTCAAAATGAAGTCCTATCCATACGAGTTTGCCCCAGATGGGGATACTATTCTTATTCTTCAAAACCCAAATGAACAGGTTATAGTTAACCATGAGGAGGACCAACCGCATTTTTCAAAAGACTCTGCAACAGCGGAGGAAGAGATACGAGCTAGTGAGTTTCATCTCCACATCAAGGTCGAGTCTAATGACGAACCTACAGGGGATCTCGACCGGCATAAACCAGCAGTTGTCATGCGTGTTTCTTCTCACCACTTAAGCCTTGCCTCTTCTGTCTTTCGAAAAATGCTCAGAGAACCATGGAAAGAGGGGAACCCAACATCATCTGGCTCTATATCTGCCAGCGAATGGGATGTAAATGCCTTGAAGACACTTCTTGATATTATTCATGGTCATCACTGGGAAGTACCAAAAACCTTGAGTCTGAAGATGCTCGCAAAGTTTTCTGTTATCGTTGACTATTACGAATGTCATGAAATTGTAGACATATTCGTTGAAGGATGGCTTCGAGATCTGAAAAGCAGGCTTCCAGCCGAGGATGGGAAGGAATGTTTATTGTGGATGTGTATATCCTGGGTCTTCTCTCGCTCAGAAATCTTCGATTCGATGACAAAATTGGTCCTCAGGGACCAGTCAAATCCAGTCGGCTTTACTAATCTTCCCATACCACATGTACTGGGTTAGTTGATCAAACGATTGAACTGCTTCCAACTAACATTAGACAGAAACGATTGAGCACAAGAGACAAGAGCTAATTGCTCTTTCTTTACAAAGGCTTGAGGAAGTAGAGGAAGTTCTTTGCATAGAACATACTCACTGCTCTTTTGAATGTTCATGCATGCTGCTCGGCGCGTTGAGAAAGCAGACATATGGCATTCATTATCTCAAACCACCTTTCGATGGATTTAGTATAAAGAACATCATGGACAAGATGGCAAATGCTAAATCACCCACATGGAGCGCTTGGAATACTTACGCGCACAAGCCAATCACCAAGGCTCACAGTTGTCCACTTTCGATATACTTGAACCCAATCTTGGAGGAGATTCAGCAGAGAATGGACGATTTCAAGATAATGACTATCAAGCCTTCACTCAGGACGTAAAAGAAGAGACCACAACTCAAAGAATTGGGCCCTTGTATGACCTTAGCAGGAAGGCTACGTCAGTAGGAACGGAAGTGAGGAAACACAAAATAAATGATCGCTTATCAATACGTGTCTCATATCGAACGGAATGATTCCGGCTAGGCAGTCCCTCCTAACGCGCGCGAGACCCGCATGGTGGATACTCAACAAGACAGCACAACGCCTGCAGCAAGTGATAGGCTCAGCTAGAGCTCAATAATTCATTCCAATCCCGCAAACTATTGGTTTCCATTTCTTTTGCGCTAATGATGCGAGACTTCCGATACAGGAATGCTACGAAGAAATCCACTTGATATGATGTAGCAATGAACGCCCACGTGGAGAAGAAAGGCAACTACACATCCAGCTTGCGAGATGCGCTTTACCGCATCTTGACCATCACGAACTTTGAGGATTTTGTAAGCACGCGATTCCCTGACAAGGACAGTGAGGAGCTCAAGGGGATAGATTATGCCGATGATTCTTCTGAACATCTTCAATGTTATGCATCTGCTGTGTGGCGGAGTTCTAACTGAAATCGGGGACGAGAAAAGCAAGATGGTTCTGATGAGTCATGTCTCACGTGCCTGTTCCTGCCTTTGACCCTTTTTTTTTTTTTTTTTTTTTTTTTTTTTTTTTTTTTTTTTTTTTTTTTTTTTTGGCTACGCTATTGGTAAGAGTATTCGCTTTATTATACCAATCAATCATGCTAATACACAAATAGTAACTTGGATCGACTCTTTGCCACCTGGAAAGTGCTTCATGACAATGAGGACGAACCCTGGTTCAATGGCGAAGACTCCAGAGATGAAGATCCAGGCAATTTTGGCATCCCGCGATGGCATGCGGACAATGCCAGCGACAATCTGAGGCCTTTCCATAGGACCAGCGAAGGCGATGCCGACAAGTCGTATCATACATCACACACCGTTCGACACGTAACTGAGTTGGGTTACACCTATCCTGGCCTTGAAAAGTTGAAATACACGAAGGATGGCACTTGGTGGCAAGCAGTTCTCGGTTGACATTTTCATCGGGCAACCGCCGGAAAAGTATGAGAGCCGCGAGCAGTGGGACGACAATAATGACCATGTTGGGAGATTCTTCAACTTCACGGCTGCTGCTGACAAGGATAGTTCTAAGGAAAGTGGTAGTTGCAAAAACTGCCAAACACAGGCCGGAGACAAGACCAGAGCTTCGGGTCGTGTCGTCCTTACCAACCCTCTTATTACTAGGTTCAAAAACGGCGCACTTGCCACTGGTACTGGTGAGATATTGACGGCTATGGATCGCGACACTGTCGAAACATATCTTTCCAAGAACTTGCACTGGCGAGCGGCGTGCTTGGGAAATGTCATCCAGCCTGGAGACCTTGCCAAGGTCATTCCCTCCCTCAAAGTTTCTGTTGCGTATGGAAAGGCTCCACACTATGCTGACGCCAGACTGATGTCTACCTTTGGAAATTACGAGCCTCTCTATGATGTCACCAAGCATAAAGAGGGTGGTGCCGACAAGAAGGATAGGCTGTATGGAGAAGCGGAGGAGTGAGCCTAGGAGGCTAACTGAGCCCGACACAAACATTCTTTGCTGAAGAATACGGATTTCAGGTGGATTGGCTTTGCATTCGATACAGAGGCTAGGCCTCAAATTTAGTTTATCATAGCAGAAATACAACATTTGTCTTTCTTCGTGTTCTTTGCCTCTGGTGATTATTCTCATGTTTGCAGTAGACCAGCTCCCCATGACCGTGTCGTAATTCAACCCGACAACTGGTTCTGATAATGAATCGGCGTTTGGAACTCTTGAGCTATAATTCTCAAGTTCTCAAAAGCTGAATTTACTTTCCGAAGTCTTACAAACAAAAAACAGGGCGTTAACCATATCAATCAAGCTAATTATTTGCATAATTTCTTGACTGGGGAGTGATGGCATCTAAGGGGTTAATCATCTGCCACTGAAGGCCTGCAATACGTAAGTGGCTTCGTCAATTTCTTCATCCAACTGCTCATTTGGCAAAAATCCCACGCTATAATAGGACAAAATGCGCCATCTCACTAGCGGGGTCTGCACTGTTCGGTGGACGGGTCGACTCATAGAAGAGCGCCTGAATAGGGGACTCTGTCATCGAGAATATTTGCGGACAATATGAAGTTCCAATCACTTGCCGAGACTTTCGTAAAACCTGTAATTGAATCCTGAGATAGAAGAAACATACCAATGTCAAAGTGGGTTTCAGCGGCATTTTTGATGCTGTCTCAGCCTAATTGGAGCTAGTGTAGCCCATCGCGCTGTTGATCACCACGAAAATCACGCTAAAATATGCAGGGCGTCAGTAAACACGGCCGGCGCTTCCCGAACTCTGCCCAACTGAAAGGTTATCTTTGTGCAACAACAGGGGCGTTTCGTGGTGCATGGTGGAGCGCCTGATAGGCAAGATATAAATTACCCTCTCGCCCGTCTTTTTTAATACTTCAGCCAAAAACGGAGGTACATTTGCCACGTCCACCATTTCAACTACCCATCGCAATGACACCTAAAGTTTCAACGTTGATGCTTGACATCGGCGGAGTCATTCTAGACTATACCTTGACAAAACCCGATGCTCTCTCGCCGAAGATGATCAAATCTATCATGGAGTCACCAACATGGTACATGTATGAAAGGGGGCAGCTTACAAAGCAACAATGCAACGACGAGATTGCATCGAAGTTCGGCGTTGCTTCAGACTTGTGGGACAAAGTAGTGCATCAGCTTAGCTCCAGCCTGACGCCCAAGACCGAATTTATCCAAGCAATCAAGGGTATCCAGTCCAGGTACCCTCAGCTCAAGACCTACGCTTTTACCAACATCGCGGCGCCGGATTTCGACTCATCCGTCAAGCCTTTGATTGAGCCAATGGGTTTATTTGAAGCCGTTTTCACCTCCGCCTCACTAGGCCATCGCAAACCAGACCTCAGCTCCTACGAAAAAATACTCGAATTGACTGGAGCAACCGCAAACAACACAATTTTTGTTGATGACCGAATGGAAAACGTCTTGTCTGCCAAGTCATTAGGGTTTAACGCTATCTGCTTTGACAACACCGAGAATGTTGTATCACAGATGCATCAGCTACTGAAAGAATAGTAGAGCAAGTTGGATGAATGATGATTCGAGTAAACTAGCATGGGCTTTAATTTTCTTTTACTTATTTTTGCTTTGATACCTATACTTGATCGGCCTCAGACTTCTCTCTCATTTTCGCCCGACTCCTTAGAGTGTCAAGCCCTGTCCGATGCTCCTTGTGATCCTTACTCAGCGACTGCTGCTTGATCAAAAGGCTTGCAATGAGCCCAAGCCCCGCAAATGCAACGTAGAGAATAAACATCGTCTTCAGGCCTTTGAGGATAAAACCACGCGCAGTGTCACCCGTCGCTCCATCGAGTGCAGCTACGGTGTCCACATTTGATATTGCGTTTGTCCCCGAAAGCATCTCTGCCATATCCGAACCTAGCAACCTTTCCATTTCTGGTTTTTGCTTGTTCATCTCATTCCCAAACACGACGCCGCCGATGACGATGGAGATGGCAGTGGCCATTTGGCGTATGAAGCCAAAGGTCGCTGTAGCAGAGGCAATGTCCTGTGGCTCAACATTCGTATGAAGGGCGATGAGGGGAGACTGGAAATTTGGACCAATTCCAATGCCTGCTACAATCTGGTAAAGAATAATTTTGGCGAAGTCAGCTTTCGGAGGTAAATCGATAAAAAGACCAAAGCCAACGATGGTAGCAATCATACCGCCGCTGATCAAGTAGGTATAATTACCAGTCTTTCGGATGATGAAGCCCGCAAGAGAAGACACCACCGAGAGCACAATGACGTATGGCAGTAAATAGACACCAGAAATGAGCGGTGAGGTAGACAAGACACTTTGAAAATATAGTGGAAGCCAGTAGCATCCGGACATGAAGACGAATGCCTGACAAAATGTTGTAAGGAACGAAGCCGCGTTGGAGATATTGACAAAGAGGTGGAGAGGTACGACAGGATACTTGGCATACCGAACTTCTATGAGCAAGAATATAACCATGGTCAAGATGCCGAAGACAATGAGGCAAATGGTCGTTGAAGAAGACCATGGATATGAACTGCCGCCAAATTCAAGGCCAAACAGCCACATCACCGTGCCTCCAACGATGGTCAGACTACCCAACCAATCGACAGCTTGCAACCCTTTGACCACGGATGTGCGGGGGTTGTGCAGCTTTAATACGAAAAATAAAACGATCATGCCGACGCCAGACACGGGAAGATTGATGTAGAAGCACCACCTCCAAGTGACTTTGGAGGCAAAAATACCGCCAATCACCGGGCCTAGTGCAGAGGCGATGGCCCAGACAACACCGACGAGACCAAAATAGAAGCCTCTGTCACGAACCGAAAACAGGTCGCTGATGCAGATGTTGATGAGAACGACGATGCCTCCGCCGCCAATGCCCTGGATCGCGCGAGCGCCTATGAGCATACCCATACTAACGGACACACCGCAAAGAAGCGAACCAACCCAAAAGACTCCGATGGCGACTAGGAGAATGGGTTTTCGTCCCCAAATGTCCGAGATTTTGCCCCATACTGGTGCACAAGCGGCATTGGCGAGCAAGTAAGCAGAGCCTACCCAGATGTATCCGGAACTTGATTGGAAGCTTTCTGAGATTGTTGGTATAACCGTCGTTATGATGCTGACATCTAGTGCTGCAAGGAACAAGGCGGTGCAGAGGGACATGATAATAATTGCGGTCTGGAGCTTAGTGCGAGGCACTGGCCCGTCTTTCGATGGTACTGTTTCAAGCAGTGCCCCAGCCTCAGTTTTGCTATCGCCTCCGGCAAGAGGGTTAGGACGGTATCCATCGTCGTTTTGCGGACTGCTTGGCAGTTTCGAATTAGAGTCATCGTTGACGCCGGAGATGCAGGTGCTCTCTACCTCGTGTAGCGCGTCACTGCTGGTCATTTTTGCAGCCGGCAGCATGTTTGCCCAAAAAAGAATGAAGCAGTACTAAACGAAACGCACTAGAACTTCCAGGTGGATAAATTCTCAAGATGCCAAGATATCGCAACCCCCGGATATTTTCTGATTTTTTTCGAGTCTGGTCGCAACCGAGCAAAGAAAGCTCAAAAATAAGGTGTGGCACTTAAGAAACGGATCCAGCGTGATTTCTAAGCCCTGGATAGCCTCCACCCGAATTCCACCCTCAACCTGGTAAAAATTTCTCAACAGTCTAGCACATCATGCGCCAAAGAGTCGGATGTGGTCCTCCGAATGTGGGGCAGCACGCCCTTCAAGGACATGATGCATCCCGTCCGGAGATGAGGCTAGTCTCAATCTGGGAATGAGGGGATCGGGATTCTTTTGCTTCCTGGTCGGTTAATAGGTGGTTGTGTCTGGGGTTACAGGAACCGACTGATGATGACAATACGTAATGCATCCTGTGGTAGCCATTGACCATGACAAAAGCGGTATGGCTGCAGTAGGTTCGGCCGATGCCGCCGGCTTCTTCATCTTGTCAAAATCAACAAGTCTGATGGGCCCCAATGGATATTATATCTCACCGCCACAACTATATGCCAGGGGCCTGCTGGCGATCTAGGGTCAAATTGGCTAGATCAGCATAGAATTCTTTAATTGCTTGTACAGAGTCACGAATGCAAATTTTAAATGGCGAATGCTTCTGCCTTTCTGAATACACATAAATACTGTGTGTATTGTGTTAATGTAGGGAGCAAGTGATATAACTGCAACAAATTATTGGCTTGCTCACCACAGAGACTCTGTATGTTTCAACGCGAATCCAAGCCCTAATATCTGCCAGTTCATTCAACTAGAACATATTTCATATCGAGATTGTACGTCGTTCGTCGCTCTGAGTTATTTCTCCATGACCCCAACGATGCAATGGATGATCTGGATGTGGATGGGCCACAAATCGCCTCCACCGATCTGGGTCGTGTGCCTGACGATCTCTCGCACGGCTCAAGAGAAAATTAGCACATTCCTCAATCTTCCCCACCACCTCTTCGTCTCCTTCGCAATATCTCTGCGTGCGGTGATATATTGTATCGTACGTGGAATATTTGTACTTTCTGGGTTTAAATCCCCCCTTCCTGCTCTCTGGTGCATCTGCTGCAGCTGCCTCCTGGAGGCTGTCGTACCATTGGCTTTGTTCATGGTCCGGTGTTCCGCGAGACGAAGGCCAAGAGCCCGATTTCGTGGTCCAAATCAAGTTCTTGGCTGATCTCCACCAGCCATTGCGGGCCTTCTTCTTGCATTCACAGAGCCTTACCTCTCCAAGGCCGTTGTTTCCATGATCTCCATCGACAGGTTTGACAGAGAATCGAAAGTAGGCTGACCCACACTCCTCTGCGAGATTTTGCGTCTCATCGTGAGCCCTTTGCACGTTTGTTATTTCGCTTTTCCCGTATTTCCATGTTTTGAAAATATAGAAAAGCGTCTTTTGTTTCCCAAAGAGCCCACGACGAGCCTTCTCCCCACACCCAAGACCGACCACTGCAGCAACCCGACCCTTGTGTGGCAATAGTGGGTTTGACATCCACTTGGCCTCATTCCAGGCTATGTTACTGGGGTTGTTGTTTCCGGCACCACCATCAAGGAACTCGTCGGTATCAATCTTCATATTTGGGAAGTAATAGGGTGCCGCTGAAGTGGCGCGACACGCCTCCCAAATTTTGACCGGGTTGCGACCCAAGGTTTGGGGATTAAACTCTCTGCGATCATTTTCAAATCGTTCACTATGATTATAACTCCGAAATAAATGAGTAACCTGAGATTCCTTATCTCTTCTCTGAGCAACCAGTGCCCTGAATGGGTATCATTCGTTAATTAAAAGCTTGCTTGGGTATGAACAGAATGGAAAATGAAGGATTCTTCTTACACTTTGCAAGTAAAGTTCTGAAGGGCTGGTCTTTTTTTGTAGCTGACATCTCCTTGCTCAGCATAATCCCATTGCCTCAGGAACTCACTGTCCCCGTGGCATCGTCCCCTCCTATGACAACCGCAATTTTCTTCCACGACATGTATGATCGCCTTCCTGAGCTTCTTTGAGCTATAAAGCCTAATGTATCGGCGAGGTCTGAAAATGTAATTGCCAAGGCAGAAGTATGCCTTTATGCAATCAGTCGTACTCATCCTCAAACGTCCCAACATCACGGCAATAATACTGCCAGTGTATTAGTACCGCATACTATTTCTGCAACGTAATAAATGCTAATCATACCCTCCAGTACTTGAACCGATCATGTAGTCAAAGAAATAGCACGGTAAGAGATTTTCGAGATCCCGTCGACCCGATGGACCTTGAGAGCCATCCGGCGCGTCATCATCAAGAGATGGAAACTGAATTGAGCTCATCTCATTGCCACCTCTATCAATTAGATGTTGAACTTCTTGCATGATTTGATGCATAATGAAAAGTTGAGACAGGCCCCTGATCCCACCTCCATCTACAACTTGTGAGCGCCAGTTACCATTACCAATTTTCTATCACTAACCTAATGACAAAACTATGGGTGCCCATGGGTCATATTCGGTTCTTTGTTGAGTATGACTAGTACTGGATTCTTGGACTGCGTCTTTGGGGGCTGGCTCTGATTTGGGAGTGTGATTTCGGATCACATCTGCGCCATTCATCTCATTAGTAACCGCTGAACTGAACATACTAAGTCAAAGATGATCACACAAATGCAAAAATAACATTGAACAGCAATCATTCAGGCCCAGATTTACTCAGGCATGACAATCGCGCTCGTTTTATGAGCAGCAGCCGCAACTCAGAGTGAAACCAAAAATCTAGGAGACCAGAGCTGAATTCTGATGTGAACCCTCCTCGAAGAAAATGATGAGCACATGGAAGCGAATTGGGGGTGGCTAATTCTACATGGGTGTACGGTGGTTGCAGTTAAAACCACATCCCTCATCCTTTGGGGCAGAATCCCTGCTCCGTTCCGCACTTTGGAGCAGCCCCCTCCGCATCGGGCTGAGAAAATGTCAGCCTCGGCACCAAGTCGTTCATGTGGGTGAGGGCAGGCTTGAGATACGTTCGCAGGTTGGGCAAAAGTGAGGTAAGTGAACACCGCACGGTGTTGGCCATGCACACCTGCGCGGCCTCAATTCAGCTTAGAGCCCATCCATTTCGGGCTACACTTCTGGTGTGCCAATATTTGCTGCAACTTTGTAAGCCCCAAAACACACAGAGCCGAGCTGGGAAGTGGTGCATAGTGGTGGCGAAGTCCCTCCAATAGGCTGTTCGCCGAGTCATCCACAACATGATTTCTGACACGCGACAAAGGCATATCGGCAGGCTTCGAGCTCCTGGTCACCAGAGTGGATAGGCCTCAGCGTCTCCCCATTTTCCCCATCCGCGCCCCAAATATTTAGGAGGCCCTCAAGACCTGTGGTTTTTCAACTACGATTCTCGACTCCTACTACCTAGAGAAAGATCCAATGTCGCAAACAGAAACGCAGGTATCCAGCTCGGTCACCCCATCAGTGAGTCCCACGGGGCGCGTTGTTGTTTTCGAGCTGGATACCGACAATCGACGAACTGCCAGCCGGCATGAACTCAATCGCGAGCCAGTAATCCGTATGTTTGCCTCCTCTGGAGCTCTGGTTCAGCTTCGGACCAGGAGTTCCTGGAACAGAAAATTCCTGACGCTCAACTTTTGCAGAAAAATACAAATTTGGCATCAAGAAGTGGCAAAGATACGTTGATGTCAACATACCCGTGGACGGAGAGAGAAAGGAGGCCAGCGCTCACGTAGCCAAGGTGCCTATACCCACGCATGCTTGGGTGGGACGCATATTTGGTGATTATACCGAGATGCTCGTTGTGTCAGCTGCATGATTCACATGATAAAAATGTCTCTAAGGACTCGGCTGATGGAGGCCGTTTGATTTTGTCCATATTTCGACTTGTTTAGGCGTCATGGACCGGCGGTGGGTGAGAGGGGAGGGCGCATGTTTTTGATAGAAAGAATGATGAATGAAGCCTGTTCACAGAGCACAAGTGCACTTTACGGCTGAAAGGACCCCATTAGCCACTGTAAGGCACAACACCAGAATCTGGTCCCATGACCCCTTTTATGCGTCGTGGCGTGGTGGTGGTGTGCCCCGTGGCGACCAACGTCGGCTGAAAACGGATGGCGGTTCATCTCGACGAATGACATGTCACCTGAGCTGACCATCCACAATGAGGCCGCGCCGTTCTCATGCGTAAGCGTTCCTTTGAATGTTACCCTCTTCACACTTTTGAGTGGGTAGAGACAAGGCACACACGCCCAAAAGAAGCCGCGCTGTCCAGTAGTAGGCAAAAGTGCAACAAGTCGTGACGCAAAGCGGACAATTTTTTCGGTAGCCAATATAACATGCGCAAAACATCTGAAAGGAGGCTGAAAATTGAATGCTGACGTATAGCGGCTGAGGGAGCATATGTGATTGGCTCTTTCAGTTCCTAGGATACCAGAAGAAAAAATTGTACAAATATCTCCAGTTGTTCTACCTTCTACTTATCCATACTCGCCTCCAATTTGAGCATGCTCCATGTCAGTAGCAGAGTTATCATCGCCATCTCTCTTCAAAACCATTTGCAATCGCACATCGTTGTCAACTTCCCTGATTTGTACCACCTGTTGCCATGTATGAGAACTCGCAACCCCTCCTGAAACATTCATCAAGCTTTTGGGAGCCTTGGATTGCAACGTGAGAACTAGCATCTGTCCAACCGCTCACCAGCTAGAACTATGCCATGAATGCTCAAGGATAACGATGTTAAGCACGTGCACTTGTACTATAATAATGTGAAGGATCAATGCAGCGAAAGCAAAGGGAATGATGGTACTGTTTTCGAAGCTGTAGGCATAACCATATTGTCCGAGGTATCCCAGCGTGCTGCCGATAACGCATTTGTAATCGTCAAGGCAAATAATTTGGAGGCACAACCTTTCGGCCCAGACATGGCACAGCCCATTGCTGACCGCCTGTATACGGGACCTGAGAACTTGTCCAATACATCATCATTACGAATGCTAATACCTTCCAGCATTCTCTTTGCAGCTTAATGGTTTCGTTGGATTCCGTGTCTCTTCAGATATTGAGATCAAATTTTGAGTTCCTTTGAGAAGAGGCACAGTTCAACAGGGTGAGCTGTGGAACAGATAGACTTTTCAGTGCATCGGTTTGATTGCCCTCGCACCAAACTATCAACTAAGAGAAAATGAAATACTAGACTGTAGGCTGAAAATAGCCTTGTGTTCCCAGGGATGCACCTGTATCCAATCTGTTGTCTTGTTTTCCATGCCGGTGCCCCAGCATGTACAGTCACAGCAGATACGCCAAGGAAACAAACCCGAACCTCAGCATCAGATCAGGCCAAACGTGTCAAATTCTTATTTGTGGTGAATCAGGCAGTGTCACGAGCAAACAGCAGATGTATGGGATGAAACGACTATTTAAATTTGTGCATGCAATAGCCAAAAGCCCATGTAGCCCTCTGCACCAAGAGGCTAACAAATATCATTACGGGTAATGATGCTCGTTGCAACCCTCCAGACCAACGATGTGTTGAAGATTAGTAGCATCAAGGCCTCAATGCCAAACCTTAATTGATGTCGGCCGCATTTCTCGTCGAGTGAGTTAGGACCAGATAAGTTATCTTTGCATGTAGTTTTAGAACCACAATAACTAATAACTATAATCAAAAATCATATCAGCAAAATAAATGATATGGCAAGTGCTTTATTGGGTTTGAACGAGCATCACAAGCATGCCCATCCGAGACAAACTGTCAAGACATGATTGCATCTGACTCTGGGATCAATCGATCTTGCTGAAAACTGGGCAAAGTCTCAGCAACGCACAGAGGATGTTTTGGTCCCAAGCAGCCGAGGCCAAACTAACGAAGCCACACCACATGCCTGCGCCTTTAGTCTGGCTACGTGGAGATAGAGGTTCACGAATCCACAGATGGCACAAAACAGGCTGGAAAATTCAAGGCATGGAGCAGGCGTGCTATGATAGGCATGTTTCAAGTGTCTTAGAGAGGGGCGCTTCCCTGGGAGCCGTCTCGAATTGTAATTGTTTCTTGAAACAAGGGACGCGGGTGAGGCTGGTCCGCGGATCGTGGAGTAGTCTGCGCCGGGGCATTTGTTTCACCATGACTAGTAAAAGATCCGATCGGAACTTTTATGCTCATGTGGCAAGAGGTTTACATTAGTGCCATTTGTCCATCTAATGCGTTTACTCCTGCTTATTTTTGACTTTTTGATTTTTTTTTTACATTCCGTTGACTTGGATCTTGACTCGCAAGTGATGCTCGTAAGAGCGATCTGACGCGTAATGACACAGCCCACCCACCATTTGCTCATGCCAAGACTAGCGCACGGGTGCATCGACGCTTCGAAAATGATCTCCCCGCTAGACAGGGGGTTGGGTGGGAGATGCATCTCAGCTGCCCCCTTTCTCCTCCAGCCCAACGAGGCTGCAGCAGTAGCTTGCGCAGGACGGGGACCTGAGTTCTGTCATGGCCATCCTCTGTCTTGAGCAGAAGAGCGAGTTGGTGGCGAGACCGATTCAGGTAGTCAAATCCCCCCCCTTTTTTTTTTTCTTTTCTTTTTTGCTTGAGCGACCGTCGCGGCGTCGTCGCCCATCACCGATGCCACCTGAGTTGTGGCAGATTTGCAGGCTTAGTTTAGACGCTTTCCAAGACATTTTGAATTAATATTGAGATTGGTCACCCGCACCCATCTAGACTATGTACGCACTAACCAATGACCTGCAGCTCTATTTTCCCGTCCGTGACGTGGCTATTGAACCACTCCTTCATCAAGATTTCCTCTCCCACATTCTTGAGTCCAGCCAGTGCATCATGGGCAGCAATCATGCTGACCGCCTCCGTGAGCTCCGCCATGGCCAAGTTCTTTGCAATGCATTGCCTTGGCCCGTGTCCAAACGCCATGAAGTCTCTCTTCATGGCATCTGTTGGCTCCTCCTCCGCCAGCCAGCGTTCCGGCACAAAATCGCGCGGGTTCGAATAGACGTCTGGGTTGAAATGGAGTTCAAAAGGCGTGCACGACACAACCGTCCCGCCTGGTATAAATGAGCGTTTGAAGCGAAAGCCTGCGTCGGGCACCACACGCGGGAGCCGGGATGGATTCGCCATGCTCAGCCGCAAGCCCTCCTTGATCACTGCCTGGAGATATGGCAAAGCCTGCAGATTGACCTCGGCATCCAAATCCACCTGGTCCATCTCCCTTTTTAGAGCCTCGTATTTTTCGGGTGATTTTGCGAGATTGAAACAGATGGTCGCGAGATTCATAGCTGTCGAGTCAGTCCCCGCAAATATCAGATCCTTGCACTGCGCTCTGACCTCAGAATCGGAGAAATCCGACGCCAGCAAGCGGGACGGGAAGGAGCCGGGGAGGTCACCCCCGGCAGCTTTGACAGCAACCTTTGCGACAAAGTCGTCCACTTGGGCAATGCTGTCAGTGGCTTCCTGGTCCGGCCACAGGAAGGCCTCAATGCTCTCCAGCCACTGGAACTCCCACGGCGAAAAGTACCAGTTCTTGCCAACGGCCACAAAGGCGTCCACCATTCTCTCCGCAGACATGGGCGCAGCCTCGTTGAATTTACGGGCTTTCTTGGTCGCTGGCTTCTCCAGGTCCTCTTGACAGGCACCGTACTTGACCCTGAATAGGTATGAGGAAACGCTATCCAGGGCAAAGCCTCGGCATACCGGGAGAATATCAAGCGTCTTGTCTTCGGCACTTGCCCTCTCAGCCTCCCGCTTCAGCCGGCCAATAAAGCCCAGAGCGGCATCACGCAGAAGGCCCTTCCCAGCCCGCAGGCTTGACGTGCTGAACAAGGGTATCACGGCTTTCGCGCGGGGGGCACGATGGGCCGGGTTGGTTGCCGAGAAGATAGTCTGGTGGCCGTCGATGTTAAAGTTCAGGTAGAATTCAGGCTTCAGGAAGCCACCTCGCTCTTGATAGATGGGACTGATGGCATCCCCGTCGGCAATATCGACGCTGTCTGGGCCAGTGCACACAATGGGCCCGTAGCGCTCGTGCAGCTGGTGCACGGCCGTGCACTCGTCGCCAATCCACGCGTGATAGTTCAGCCAGAGCGATGTCAATCGCACATAGAACGGCCCCGGTACTTTGGCAAGCGGGTGCAGGGATGACACGCGGTATATCAAGCAGGCCGCCAAGGCGAGCACGCAGCAAACAACAGCCGTCGCCAGCACGGGGGACGAATGGTCCAGCGAAGTTGAAACCATCTTGGCTGGTGCGTTACACTCGTTTGACGCTGCACAAGATTCAAGGACGCTTGTGCACTGACGTGAAGAGACGAAAATCAAGCCCCCATTGGCATGGCCTCTGTCTCAGATTGTGCCTCATATTGAGGAGTGCTTTGTTACGGGACGGGACTAAATATTATCCACCGCGGGCCTTGAGATATGTCTTCGGCCCTGCCGCTGATTTGTTCTCAATATGCCCTTATCTGGCGGCTTATCGTCGGGTGTACCGACATGCATTGTACGCATTTGACCTATGAAGCGCAGAAAAATGACAACAACCAAATGTCCAAATATGGAGCTGTCAGCGGGAAAGGAGATGCCCTAATGAGATGGCTGGGAGTATCCTCGTAGATTCATGCGGAGGCACGGTTTACCAGGTGGCACGCGACCATGCTTTCCGTTGATGCGACGCAGGGATGGCAGCGGGAGGGCGAGTGACGGTATAGTCTGTACAAGGCTATTAATTCTGGCATGGATAGCATCAGTGTTATCTAAGCTTAACCCCGTTCCGCGGCGAATGACATGCCAGATTGGGGGAATGTGCTGATATTCAGCCTCAAATTTGCCCACTGCCGGCTTGCGCTGGAGGAGGGCAGCGTCGGCCCGTAGCCGACATGACCTCATATGTCCGAAACATTTACAAAAGATAATTGATCTCCAAAGTGCCACAATTGTTAGCCCGCCGTCGTCGTTCCGCAGATGACGCTTCCGTGTTGCCGAGCTGTTCTAGCCTGACAACTTGACGCATAACTGGACCGCCCAAACCCCACGCATCACACGTTGACGCATGGATATCAGGGGTCTAGATTATCTGCCTCGAGATCTGCATGGGCTTGTTTTTTTTTACACGGACCTCTGGCCCAATGAAACCTAACGCTGACTGGAAGATCAGCCGAGTGGATGACACTACCGTCGTTAGTGCTAAAGGCGGGTTCCGGTGCTCCTTTGTTAGTGGGCCGTGCATCCAGTCCCGACCAGGAGGCGTGTCTCGATTATATTGTTTCCCTGTCCACTGCCTTCGGCTTTCCATGCAGCCGGGTCGGACAAAGAAAAAGCACGGTGACGCTCGTAGAGGACCTGGCGGTGGGGGGGCTGGAGGTGAAGTCCTGCAGAAGCGTGATAGTGAGGAACAACGGAAACGAAAGCTACCAAATGCTGTCAGGAAAGACAGGAAAGATGGGGAAAATCCACCATGTGATCCATTGAACCGAAAATCCGCGGCACAAAATTCCATGTGGTATTTTTGCCGGTCAGGCCACTATGCATGTGGCGGCTTCCCCTAGCTAGCGCTGGCTTAGGTTCGGCCAGTCAGTGTTTCCGCGCTGCAAGCCTCGTCCACAGGCCCATCTGCATTGGTAGTGGATCAAGCAACGGATCGGACACTAGTTTTACTTAGTCACATTTACCCCTTTCGTACTTAATGGGAATAAAGAATGGCCTCGACGCCTGCGTCCGCTGTCGACAGATTTTCGTTAATACGCTGCATGTTCCCGCCGCTCGCCACGTTTCTCGGCTTGCAAAAGCCTGATGGTCACCTCACACCATCACTCTGACCATCCATCACCCTGCTCAGCAACATGAAGATATGGTGGGGCCTGTGCTGGTTGGCAAGCCTTGGATCGCTGCCAATCGTCACAGCCGAATCCACGTTGCTGGGTTCGCTTTCTGAGTTTCCCGACTGTGCTGTACGTCTTCTACACCTAATCATGCGACCATCCATCATCCTTATTAATGTTGTACTCAGGTGACCTGCTTCACAGCTTCAGTCTCAAAATCATCATGCTCACCGACAAACGATACCTGTCTATGTCACGACCCTGATCTGAACGCCGAAGTGGAAACGTGTCTGGAAAGTGCTTGCACCATCAAGCAATCACTTTGTGCGTAGCCTCCTCGCACGCTCCTTTGGAGCTTGGTACTAACCAAACACCAGTCACTCAGAACCTCACAGTGAATATTTGCAACATCCCCATGCGGAACAACTCGGGTACTTACAGGGCAATGTCCATCTCCCTGCTCGTTATTTCAAGTCTGTTCGTTGTCCACCGAGTCATTATCAAGCGGATTTTGCAAATTGGCATGGGGTCCGATGACTGGGTCATGATTGCAACTGTAGCTATTGATGTTGCCAGCACAACGGTAATCGTCCACGGTCTTATTGGAAATGGTTTTGGCCGCGACCTATACACCCTCACAGCGCACCAGATCACATCATTCTTGAGGTATTTCCAGGGTGTGGCAATCCTATACTTTATCAAGATCACGCTCCTCAAGGCTTCGATTCTATTATTCTACCTCAGAATATTCCCCACCACGAGAGTCCGCTACATCTTATGGGGAATCTTCGTATTCAACGCCCTGTTCGGAATCACGTACGTTTTCGTCACCATTTTCATGTGTCAGCCTGTCTCCTACTTCTGGAATCAATGGGACAAGGAACACCACGGCACATGCGCCAATTTGCACGCCATCACGACCTCGAATGCCGCCATCTCCATCGTCACGGACGTTGTCATGTTGTTGATCCCGCTGTCCCAGATCAAGGCTTTGAATCTTGACTGGAAAAAGAAAATCGGCATTGGCTTGATGTTCTGCATCGGTACCTTGTACGGCTCACCCCACAATCCACCTTGCTGTTCTGACAAATCTAACTCGGCATTCAGTGTCACCATTCTCAGCGTGCTACGTTTCAGTGCCGTCGTAAAATTCGGAAACGATGACAAGAATCCCACCTGGGATTACATGCCCATCGTCACATGGTCGCTTCTGGAAGTCGACCTCGGAATCATTTGCGCATGTATGCCCGCCGTCCGCACACTCTTCGCCCATCTGTTCCAAGGCGCATTTGGGTCGATAGGGAGGTCCGGCGATCGAAGCAACATGGATTCGAACAAGCGAAGAAGCATGGGCCCAGACATGCCTTCCCCGGGTCTTGCACCACCGAGGATATATCGGCAAAGCATGCTGCTTGAAACTGCGAATAGCGACAACGATGAGCTAAATTTGGTTGCGCTGAGAGAGCTTGATAAAAAGAGCTCAAAATCCGATGTGTCGATTTAGCCTGGTAATTAATACCAAAAGTCATGTATCAAGCGTTCTTTTACACATTTTCATTTTACCAGCTGCAGCAACCTTCTCGGGTACGAAGGTCACGGGGTCATGGCGCAACGGGGTTAGAGAGAGCATGGGTAACCAAATAGAATTTTGGGGGTGAACATATTCACGCATATCTATTTATCACATTTTAATATGTCTAGATTTTGTTCGTCACAACTTGTCACTCGATGTGTGTGGTTTGTAAACGGTCGACTGTTGAGAGTGCGACACAAGTCGACTCGGGAGGTGGACAGGATCAGGTTTCTCATAATCAGAAATCTCCCAAGGGTAGTCGCTGAGTCATAAAAAGCCATAAAAAAACAAATTTGAAAAAGATACGACAATGTGCCGTACTAGCCGAACATCGCGCGGCCATCGGCGATCAAAATTCTTCAATGCCGAGAACAACGGAAGTCGCCGACTATCAATTGATACCACCAACATTAGATACAGCTTTCACAATAATAAATTAGCTTGCGGGCGAGTCCAATAGTTCAAATTGACTTTTTTGTATGGAAACCAGAAAGGATAATAAAATTAAATTTTCTGGCCATCATTCCAGATTACCCACATTCAACAATATGCAGTTGCAATTTATTCTTTATCGTTTCGTAAGAAATTAAGATGTTAAGCTTGTAATAGAGCCTATTTAATTGACCATTTAATTTACTTCATTTGACATTCTTTGGCCGAACTTTGAAGCAAGTGACCAAGCCGGGGAAGTCCTAACAAGCATCTGGGGAAATGTTGCCGACTGCCGGGTAGGGTCCGCCCTGTCCAGGATGACATCAAGACTCCGGGTATCGGCCAGCACTTTCCTCAAGAATGTACCCATAGCAGTTACCTATTTTCTATGAATTATAAGATTCATACTTTATTTTTCGATGATACCTCTATTGAAATTCCGACTGCATTAAAAACGCGCAAAATGTGAGTGGTCGACAGAGTCAATCTATTCATCCAGCTCGTCGGGACGGCGAACCGGACCTGTCTCCACCGTCCTGAATCCACTTTTGTTCAGAGTGAAAAAAGCAAATACGACCCACCCGGCAATGGGAAAAACGGATAAACTTGCTGGACATCAAAACTGAATGCCGAAACACATAAAATTGACCCTAAGCTAAAACAGTGTTTGACGACCCCATGCTCTTGCTTATGGAAGACTGAAACGGCCATCTACAATTAGTATTATTGCCTTTGTGATTCTCGTGCATGGTTCACAACCGGCACTTGAGATACCCCCTGAGCTACAAGGTGGATCTCATGCCGGCTTTCGGATGGCTTCGAATTAGCCGGACTCTGCGATTGCAGCCGGCCCAGCAAGTGAGCAGACACGGCCATGTTCCCATGAAACACATCTATGACCCGGCTTACACAAGTTTTGTCCAGATAAGTGGAGATGCTGCGTGGGTCTCGCCCACTTAGAGGTCGGCGACCTGGACGGCAACTCATCAAGATGCGGCTATCGGGAACCGATAACACTTCGCCAACTGGAAATGAGGCGCCTGAATTGGGCCAACAAAGTACCAAGAGAGCGATATCCGAAATAGCGGTAGAACTCGGCGCGGATGAAAAAAACTCTTAACCGTGTTCTTTCGCTCACGGTTCGTATTTAATTTGAATCAATTCGCCGGACACTTTGATGCCAAGTCTCTTGAAACCTGACTTCGCGCTTCCTGCTGCAAATACTCAAACCATGTCTCGAGAAGCCAAATTGGAAGAAGGGGAATGCCCCACCCCAGACAGCCCATCTGAGACAATTCAGGATTCGAAAAGTTCTACAAACGATCCCGCACCCACAAGGTTCGATCTCATGGCAGATCACATGAAACAAGACATCCATGCCTCCATCTTCACAGAAATACAACTGATCATTCTAACATTTTGCACTGGTATTCAAGGTACGTGACAACTGTCGTTGTTGGTCGGCATTCCTAACCAAGAGATGTTTAGATGCCACAACGTTTCTCGACTACCACTGCTTCGCTTCGAACCAAACCGGAAATACAGTTTTCTTGTGTCTGGCTCTTCTCGTGCCCGAGCTGAACGGCGAAATGTTCACCACCCAGTACATTGGCATAGCCCTGGGTCTGTTCCTTGGTGCCGGCTGGTTGACGGGCCAGGTTGGTCACCTCGTTGGCCCGCGGAAGAGGTGGTGGCTGATCTTTTGCAACCTCATACAAACGGCGCTGGTTTTCGGCGCGGCAGGAATCCAATTTGAGCATGGACTCCACGGTTACAGCGCAGAATCGCTTGCTGTGATTGGCATGCTGGCGTTTGCAGCAGGCAGTCAAGTAGTTCAGCCACGCAGTTTGGCCATGACCGAGATCACCACGGCCATGGCGACTGCTGCCTGGGTTGATCTTGTGATTGACAGCAGGCTGTTTGCTTTGAAGAACAGGTCGCGGAATCGACGCGCCACCTTCCTATTGGCCCTGGTCGGGGGCTCGCTCGTCGGTGCCCTTATCCAACGGCATGTGGGATCAGCAACAGCTGTTGTTCTTTCGGGAGGCGGAAAGCTGCTAGTGACTTTTCTTTATGCTGTCATCCCTGCAAAAGAATCGCCACGAGGAAGCAAACAATCGCACGTTTGAGATGCGTTGCACAAAAACGGCCAACTACTTCGGAATCTTGCAAAGGTACACCTTGGCCTAGGGCCATAAAGCTATCTTCAGCACAGCCGAACCCAACGCACCCCTCACTACACAGGCGCTGCAGCGCCTGTCATCTTCCGTAGTATAGTGGTCAGTATGCAAGCTTGTCACGCTTGAGACCCGGGTTCAATTCCCGGCGGGAGAGATCCGCCCCAGGTGAAATGCCTGGTCCTTCTTTTTGCTTGGCAGTTTTACTCTACCGTGAAAACTTATTTTGTTGATTTACATCATGTTGGACTGGAACTCAAGGATAAAGACGATAATTACAACAAAGGTACCTTTTTAGGAATTATTGAATTGGCTCCACTCTCTGCTATTCCCAAACTGCAAGTTTTCTCAAGTTATAATTGGGGCCTTAGCGAGCTACAAAAGCACAGTATTGACTTGGAGGCAAGATGTTCTTGAATGATTGTCACTTAGTTCCATGGGACCTGTACAATAAGACTGCATATATCAGTATTGAGAACTAAAATTGATAAAATAATGTAAGAACGAGTAGTTTGTATTTTACCCAATATTCATTCAAGTTATTTTTTTTAATTTTTTTTTTAATTTTTTTTAATTTTTTTTTTTAGGATTGCTCTTGCTTCAGGCGTGCTTATAGTAGTTAGGATTGGTGTTGTTTGGCAACAATGGCGGCCCAGTTACCATCCCCAGATCTTGTTCATTATAACGATACAATCCGCCTCGGGGCTACGGCGGATAATCCGGAGGAATGGGGCCGTGAGCGAAAACTTCCGATTAGTCATCGGGAAATAATCTCTTTCGGGCGTAGATTGTAAGCGAGAAACCAAATGCAAAGCATGTGTGGTCCCGATAGAGGCCATGCATGCGCAGAGATCATCTTGTTTTATTTTAGTCTCTCGTATGTCCCAGGATTTACGGTACACAGTTGCCCGACTTTTCGTCATTTTCGCATGGACCCTTGTCAAGATGTCGACACAAGAATTGCACAGCCGCCCATCCCTGGACAAATCCATCAGAGATCTGGTTTTCCTTTCATCTTTGATTCAACATCCGATCTTTCCTTGGAAATTTCCCCGAACCCCCTTTCATAGCGTTAATCCATCTCATTCATTCGTTCACAGTTACCATCTTCAGCATGTCCACCGAGACACTTCCAACAATTACCCGCGCCGAATTCGAGTCGCACAGGTCCGGGGGATGCTGCTATGTTTCTATCGGTCGCAAGATCTACGATGTGGCCAGCTTTGTCGATGTTCATCCCGGCGGGGCCGACCTCATAGAGAAATACGCGGGTCGCGATATTGGACATATTTTGCAGGACCCAGCGTCGCATGTCCATTCAGAGACCACGTACAATATTCTTGAAGAGTATTTGATTGGATACATGGCTTTCGAAGAGAAAGAGGGAGTCGATCATGACCCAGGGACAATGGCTGGGAAATCGGGCGCAAGCCTAGCCTCTGCCGTTCATCAACGACCTGTCCATGCCCGAACGGGAATGTCGTGCGAGGAGGACTTGAGCAAGGACACGGATCTAGATAAAGACTTTCAGACACACAAGTTTCTCAACCTCAACCGCCCTCTTTTCCCTCAGATTTGGTACGGCGATTTCACCAAAAGCTTCTATCTCGATCAAATTCACCGTCCTCGTCATTACAAGGGGGGCAAACCCGCTCCCATATTTGGCAATTTCCTTGAGCCCTTATCCAGAACACCGTGGTGGGTGGTCCCGAGTATATGGATGCCTTGCATCACGTACGGTACCTATGCAGCATCTCAAGGCTTCTCCGAATACCTTAGCCCGGCATGTTACTTTGGTTTCGGATTTTTCCTTTGGAGTTTCATCGAATATTGCCTGCACAGGTTTCTTTTTCATCTGGACTAGTAAGTGCTTGCTTTTTTCGCCCCCCTGGTAACACCACTAAACAGCTCCGTCTCAGTTATCTTCCGGATCATCGCATAGCCATTTCATTGCACTTCCTGCTCCATGGTTTTCATCATTACCTTCCCATGGACAAGGACCGTCTTGTCATGCCGCCAACACTTTTGCTCTTGCTAGCAACGCCGTTCTGGTACTTGGCGCATGCTATTTTTGCTTACAGTTGGCATGCCGCGACAGCCGTGTTTTGTGGCGGATTATTTGGCTACGTTTCCTATGATCTCACGCATTATTTTCTTCATCACGCGCGCCTCCCATTGTGGTATAAGGAGTTGAAGAAGTACCACCTGGCGCATCACTTCCTTGACTACGAACTCGCCTACGGAGTCACAAGCAAACTGTGGGACAGAGTATTTGGCACTGAGCTGCTTTATGATACCAAGACAGCCTGAAATTACCTCTCGTCATGCCAATCCTAATGCAACTTGATGCTGCTATTGTGGACACTAGGTCTGCATCCCCTCACGAGTGCCCGCCACTGGTTTGGACTTTTTGCTTAGCTATCGACTAAATTGGCTGCAAAGATGACTTGAGAAAGCCTAAAGGTCATTGCATGAGTATGAAGTTATACTGAAGTAATGTTTTAATGTATTTCGTGGATAAATTTATGCAAACGGCTTTGTTAAAGACAGAATTCCTTTGATAGTGTAACAAAACCGAAATCTGCTGGGCCGCTGAGGTTGGGATCGGGGACCGGTGATGGAACCATCCATTGGCAGTAATGGCAGAGTTTTTAATTTTGAAGAATAAGTGGGACATCAAGTTAATATAATAATTATAATCCATTAGTATTGAGCATACGTTAAGTTCTAGATATATTTCTGCCAGCATATTCCCGTGAATAAAAACAACCCCATTCTATTATCGCACATTTTCGCTTCCCAGCATATGGTTGTCCGATACTTCGTAAATCGTTGCAGAAATTACTGCTGCTTGGTGTATGTGCAGCTGTTTGGCTTGGTGCTCTTGATGGTGTAGGCGCTGAAGCGCTTGCAGCCCTTGTTGAAGCCGGGCTCGTCGATGCCGACGTCAACCCACACGCTCCACGAGTTGCTCACGGAGCCAGGGCAGGCAATAAAACCCTTGCTGTTGTCGAAGACGAGGTCGCCGCTGCTGTTGATCTTCCATCCCTTGGTCTCTGCGTTGGTAGGAAGGCCGCCATTGACGTCAGCGTACTGGAAGACGCCCTGGCCCATTCCGGAGCGGTCTACAAAGGCACGCTGGGTGGGAGTTCCAGACTTGTAGAGGAATAGCTCGTCGCCGACCAGCTGGAGAGTGGCGGTGTTGTCAGAAGTAGCGCTGCAGGTGGCCTTCTCATTGGGCAGCTTCACAAAGAAGCTGTTGCGGCCGGCCTGGAGGGCGAAAAGGTGGACGCCGGTTCCCTGTCCGTAGGCAACGACCTCGAAAGGCGTGCCCTTGGAGGGAGCTGCAGCGACAAGGCCGGTGGCCATGAGGGGAGCGAGGAGGAGAGACTTGATCTGCATGGTGGCTGTTTTGAAGGGATGAGGAGACTCGAGAAGGTAGAGAAAGAGGTGTTTGTGGGTTGATGGCTGTGAACGTTGGTTGTGATGATGATATGGGATTTCTACATGGAAGTTTCTATTGTTTATATACAGATTCTCACAGCATGGGAAGCACCTGTTTGTTGAGAGTATCCGTGGCCGGGCTAGTGAGGCCAGTGTGGAGATTGCGGCTGGGCGCTAGACTGTCGGGCACCTGCTCGCCTGTGCGTGATTGGCGACAGCGCAGCAGCCACTGAGTCTGGCGCTAGAGAATACGAGAAAGGTCTGGTCTCGACCTGGAGAATAGCCTAGCGAAAGGGGTAGGGCTGGACTACGGGGGATCCGATGCGAAAGACTACTAAGAGGGGCTGAGCCATCACCACCTGACTGGCTTGGTCCCTTAGAGTGTCTCGGTGCAAAAGGAAGGTTTGGCTTCTAAAATTAGGCCTCTGTGCTCTGCATTCTCCCAGCGAAAGCCAGCCATTGCGCATAAAAGCCACCGCGTCGGGGACCCCAGCTAAGCCATAGCACCATCGTAGCGCCTCACTATCATGGCTTGCGGGTGGAATGCTCCGGCAACAGCGCCATGGAGTAGAGGACACAACGTTACCTGCTTGGCAGTCTTTGCCGTCGCTCTAATTGTCTCGGCAACCCGGGTGGTCATGATGTCAGTTGCTCTTTTTTTTTCAAGATGGCTTGGCTGGGGATAGGTCGAGGTTTATTGTCACCTTATTACAGAGGCTTCTCTATGGTACTTGGGCAGCATTGATCCACCACTATTTTCATCACCAGCACCTAATTTTCTTTGCCGTGGATTGCACATATACACCCTGGACTTGTAGGTCCTGCTATATCAATGACATAAAAAAATCAGCTATGATTCACTCCATTTCTTCTTTCTGAAATTGCATTGCTTGCTGTTCTCTCCGACGCCTAAGCCCTGCAAATGTTCTAAGTGGGGCCCGTCACGCCTTGATATTCAATCTCTCCCCAATGTCCAGCAAACGTCTTTTCCTTCATAAACTGCAAAAGAAATATTGAGCCATCGAGCTGCGTATCATCGAAACTTAAACTGCGTTTTGGCACAACTAGGATATAGGACTTGGAAAAATTTCCTTCTTCATGTAGAAGATGAGTCATTTTGCCTTGCTAGCGTGCACCTGTGATGATTTTTCTACATCTGCTCTGGGTCGATACGATATCCTCACTCCATCATGCTACTGCTTGGAAGGTCGTGTATTGGACATCTCAATTTGGATCAAGGTCTATTTCAGTATAGTGACGCGATATCCCCGGCACGTCCCTTTGTGAAGCCTGTGTGGGGCTCTCTAGAGAGTTGTCCGCCGTCGTCGCTGTTGGATACAACGCTACATCGCTACGATATTTTCGCCGCGATCCCCCATTCACAGAGATTCGCCATGTGAAAAATTCAACTTGCCCATTCTGCTGGTTTCTGCAAGATGGATACGTACGGGACGGTGAGGACCAACCATTGCAAGACAATTTTTGTGCCGAGATCTTCCAAAGTTGGACGCTAGCCGACAACGCCGGTGATTAGGCTAGCTCGGATGCGGTACACTATCGCTTGACATTTCTGATTGTTGCGGTGAGAAAAAATGTCCCTAGGCCACAAACTTTGGATTGGTACTCGCAAAGCAGCTACTCGATGAGCCGCGTGCCCATTCCGCTTCAGATATTTTCTCCAAAAGGCGCGCCTAATTCACCCCAGCCCCCGTGTAGGACACCGCCAACAGCTCACAGGTTGCCACAAGCCACTCGACAAAACGCTTTGGAGCAAAGATCGGATATCTGATGCTAGTCTTCGCCATGCAATCTCTGTGTGTCAGATGCAGTTTAAATCGTAACAACTTGCAAAAGGCACCCTAATCAAAACGCTAGCTCAATCCGCCAGGGTACTGTATATTGATTCAAAGCCATGTACGAGACCGGAAGATCATTCAGATATACAAATTGCGCTGGTCAGTTCTCAAATCATCAGACATGCAGCAGCTCTAAATAGTCTGGCTGGGTTTTCTGAAGGTGCTCTCTCCCCTGGAGAACCCAAGGTGGTTCAAGTTTTCACCGGTAAAATACGTTCCAATGGTTTAAGCGAGGATCTAAATTCTACCAAGCGAGTTGAATAAGAAGCGAGAAGGTTAAGATGAGAAAGGCTTTCTCATTCGAAAGTCTATGAATGATTTGCATCGATACCTAGTTGTGGTAGTACTTGTGCCCAATCCTTTCACAGCAAATGACTTGGGATAATTTCCCTCAGTTGGCGCGAGTGAAGCTTCCTAATATATTCCGAGATTGTGGAAGATGTATCATCATCAAGTCTAGGTATTCCGCTTAAGACGAAACGACATAGGGATAGAGAATGTTTGAACGTGACCACGTTTACCATCGTTGATGATCCTGAGTTCAGGAAAATTGCCGTTGCCCTTGAGATCAGCATGTAAATGGCCCGAAGCGGTCAATTCTAAGCCTGGGGTGAATAATACAATGAAAGGAGTAGGTATAAAATAATCGGAGAAGAAATTCTCGTGGAGTTTTAAAAGATGTCCACGCTCAATCTTGACGGAGTTCAATACAGGGGAGTTGGGCATGTCCAATCCAACATGCCTTCCAGAACAAAAATTGCGGTCTTTATGAGATTTCCTGATGAACTTCGTCGTATTTTCCTATGTAACGATTTCATCTTACTTGAACTATAGACGTCATTTTTGCCGCAGAGGCCGCAGTGACCGCAAAGGCCGCAAAACCGCACCGGCCCCACTGAGTGGAGATAGCCTCGACCCAAACACCACACTCGGGCGTCGAATTCGAAAGCGAGAACGGAGTTAGTAAAATAAGATTGAACTTAAATCCGCCTCAAGAGGAAAATTCTTGGCTTTTTTTTGTATATTTAATCCTCACTCATAGTCGTCTTCTTGCTCTCAAACATTCTTGTCATTAAGCAACACTGGCATCTGCATCATTCAAAATGGCTACGTACGAAACTGCCGAGGACCGCTTTGTTCACATCGGGGACACAAAAATTGCCTACCGTGATTTTGGTACGGCAGGCGGTATTCCTCTTGTCTTGATTGTTTATTTCAGGTTCGTCTGATCATGCTCATCCACCGACCCACACGGCTAACAAGTTGTTGGAAGAGGAACGATGGATCACTGGGATCCTGCGCTGATCAACCCAATTGCAGCTCAGCGGCCCGTGATTTTAATTGACTGCTCTGGCGTAGGCCGCTCAGGTGGTGAAATTCCGGAGACAATTTCGGGCTTTGCCCAAGTCTACATCGATGTCATCAAAGCTCTTGGTATTGAGCTCGTTGACGTATTCGGATTCTCTCTAGGGGGCACAGTTGCCCAAATGATTGCCCTAAATGCTCCAGGACTTGTGCGTCGCCTGATCCTGAGTGGGACCATTCCAAGCATTGGCGAAGGCCTCGAATTTGCGGATCCTGCGCCTTTCGTCAAAATCAAGGACGCTGCGACCCTTGAGGAAAAAAAGCAAAGCTTTATTGCAGGATTTTTCCCACACTCTGATCAAGGTCGAGCTGCAGGCAGCAAAGTTTGGGACAGAATTGTTCAATCTCGACCAAATCGATGGGACTATGTCAGCGTCGATGGTGCAAACCAACAGGCTGGCGCATTCGGACGTTTCATGAACCCAGAAGAGGCCAGCAACGGCTCTTACAACAAGTTCCATGAGCTAAAACTTCCTGTTCTTGTCCTGAGCGGTTTGTAACTAATGGAATTGAACGATCCCAAGAAGTAAACTAACCATTCTTAGGGAGCGATGATATTTTGATGCCAACGGCGAACAGCATTCTCATGTGGAAGAAGTTGAAAAACTTGGACGCTTCATTGCATCTATACCCGGAATCTGGCCATGGTTTCCTCTTTCAGTATGCTGAAAGCGTTGCGAGCCAAATTAACCTCTTTCTTAACTAAGCGTGGCGTTGGGATGAACATGGTTTCACAAGGGAGTGGAAATGAAATTGGCCTGATGCCGGCTTCTTAGTCTGCCAGTGGGCGCAATTAGGTGTTGACAGCCATTCTTATCCACCATTCGAGACGTGGGGAGATTCATCCATACTTGATACTCTAAAAGCTTCAAAAAAGGCAAATCCATAATCGTTCCATGCATTCATTACACATTTATACTAATAGCCCAATAATCTGCTGACTTGGTTCACCACTTCCTGCTCCTTCTTTCGCCTGTCAATATTGAATGTCAAAGCTTTTCGAACTCTCTCGTAGCTACTTGAACCTGGCTTCGTATGGAAGGGTGGAAAATCAGTTTTGATAGCCGAAGACTTACTTGAAATGAAACTCCTCTTAAGGTGCGCAACATCGCTTCAATCTGGCCCAGAATTTTGGAAAAGCGAATTTCTCCGTTCTTGATGATCTCCTTAGCAAGATGCTGGAGGCGAATCATTTCAACGCAGGCTGCATCATCCCGGAAGTAGATGGTACGACTGGAAAGGAATGAAGCCATTTGATCGTAGCAATGGAAATTCTGTTGGTGTTCATCGAGGTAGGTTATATAAAGAGAGCAACCCCAAGCCTTGTACAATCGTTCTGGAAGAGACGGGGCAGATGGGATCCAGTTGTCGAATCCTGTTATTGCCAGAAGCTCTATTTTAGAATGATCCTCCGCCGTACCATCCGCAAATTCACCAAAGACGCCCAGCCAGCTGATATCCTTGAATTCAGGACGGAGAAAGTCCTTTGCGGCGATAACCCGCAGCATTTCCATATCGACTGCGGCGCGAACACTCCGAGAAACCGATAAGCAGGACTCAGTGATGGGCCGGAATTGGAGTCCAGGTTTCAACAAGGGCGATATTGTCCGGTGGACGCGCTTGATAGCAAGTGCGTGTGAAGACCGAAGCAAAGAAGACATGGTCATGGTAAGGAGCGACCCAGGCGTTTCGATTAGTATATTGGTCTCGGAGTTCTCAGGAACGAAACAAAACAGATTGAAAGCCTTTATAATATTTTTCAATTTGCAACTTTTTGATATTTATTGAGCCTTAATGGCGAAATGTTGCGACCTGCAGGGAACCACAGACGCCGTACGATTAAACTTTTCAGGTTGCATCGCAGAAGACTACCTTCTTTGCCGGACACACTACCAGTTAGTGGGGATCCGACTTCAATTCTACCGCAGCTGGCAATGAGGTAATTCGATGTAGCGGATCATATGAAATTTTGAAATTGAGGCTTTGCATAAATAATATGGTCAACTCGGATGAGAACCAAAGTTAGGTTGGAGAACTTTTTTTTTCGGACAGTGTATCACTGTCACGTCGATCGCAAGACGAGATAGGAGTGTCATTGTCCACATTCGGTTTATGTGCTGATTACACCCTTCTGGTGAGGGAAATGTTGCACGATAGACCATAGCCAGAGATTCCCAATGAACAAAAGAGTTATTTTGTACTGGGGGCAGCGACTCAACTTTTCCCAGCATCCACAGCAAGGGATTCGAAGGTCACCTAAACTTACCCTGCACAGCACGGGATGGGGCAAAAATAATGGGGCCGTAGCGAGCAAAAAACATACAACAGCGAGGATTCCCCGGTCGTCACCGACCCGAGTACTAATTCACCGCTTCTCAGCTTGACTATGGGAGAGCGGACGGGATCCCGTATTTTCTGAGAGCTATGGTCGTATGTGCTTGAACGAGCTGCACATTCACCCTATAGTAGTGCTCAATGCATCTGGAATAACCACCAAAGAGGGTATTGGATGACTGAGTGATAAAGGAGACAGCAACAGGAAAGCTAATAAAATGTATTACTCAAATAAATAAGCTAGAAATGAAATCACTATTTAAAACGACCGGGGAACAAGTTTATTATGTAATTCTAAATTAATATCATTCCATCTATACAGTAGCTCATGACTATAGTAATTTATTTAAGCTTAAAAGAGACGATTGGCCATAGAGATCTTGTTCTTTACCAACCTAGGCCATGCTGCATGTTCTTCTACTTACTAGCAGGGCTTGCTGTGCGTGATCGGACATGGGGAATGTGGTGTGCAATTCATACAGGTAAGCCGTTTACAGGATGGGGAAAATGAAATTATAATCGTCACGCTTGTAGGCTCCTTCACGTTGGTTGCTGTGCCAGTGGTCGGCAGCAGACTGGTTGGGCTCAGGTAGTATTGGTCTATCGACATTCCCAAGTTCGCTTTCCAATCTTGCACCGGAATAAATTCTGGAGAGACTCTACATACCGATTTGCATGAACTGTACTCAGGATTTTATTCTTGAGAATGGGCTGAAGAATGGAGGATCTGACCTGTCGGTTGAAGCCAGAGTCGGAATCAAGGGCTCGCATGATTCTATGTTCAACACATTCGCGCTATTATATGGAACGAGATGGTTAATATATTTGTATGCATTTCTGGCATCAATTCTCCTGTCCTTCACCTCCATTTTATCAACCACACTCAAAACAACTTGATCCATCATCATAACCACCACAAAAAGAATCAAATAAAACTTCACTCATCCTAAACAGTCGCCGAAATGAGAATCAGAAACCTCTTTGTTTTGTTTTGAGCCTCCCTGGCTTCTGCTGCTGTAGTTACCTCTTCACAACCTCGCAAGAACGGGAACTGGCATCGAAACAGGCCCTTCATAGGGCGAACACTAAGGTAGATAAAATTGCAGTGAGGGAGCCTGCTAATGTTTGTGGCGTGGCATGCGCAAAACCAGTGGAATTTAGCTCATAAACCAATAGGACCCATTTCCCGAGATCAAGCAGACCCGAGCAGTCCTGAATTTCAACTCAACAGAAGCCACAGCAGACTTTGAGAAGAGAGGCAGTGATGTGAGAAATCCCTGACCCACGTCTTTCTTACGAAATCATACTGATAGTTTTGATTCACAGAGAGATCCAATGCCGTGTTGGAGCAGACGGTGCGGGCCGTACGACAAAAATAGCAGAGGTCATCAACGATCTGACCGAACGTTGGCCGACTGCTGGATGGACAGTCGAGCCGGGGAAATATAACCGCGCGGGCTGCACTTGGGACTCAGCTGTGTGGGCCTGCAGCGATGCCAACACAAAGCCCCGGCCTCATACGAGTGACATCGTTGCCATGGCGGGGGGGATTGTTCACGAATGCGTATGGTACGAGGACCACGAAGGTCGGGTTATAGGTGCGATATCCCGTGGTATCCTGAGACGACACTCAAGCGGCACGCGACCGGGCACGGGTTGCTGCTTTTATGATCTCTTCGCTCGCTGGCACCTAATATAAGACCTAGATTCGTTTGTCTCAATTAAGAATACAAGAAAGTATATATGGGATAAGAATCATGAAAAAATACAACACGTTCATCCTCATTCCTGCTTCCCACTGGCGGGTTGCTTCGACTTCTGCTGCCAAGACTGCAGCAGTTACATTGGCCGGACCCCTCTCTTGGACGCACAGCTCAGCGTCTTGTGGACCCATCACCACAGCATCTTCTGTGAAACCGCGCGATGAGTCAAAAAAGAACAGAGAGGCATGTAACTGATGCGCAGTGACCACGTTGCAATGAAACGTAGCTTCAGGAATGGTGTACGACATATCCCTCATATAGAGGCGCGATTCGGCTTCATTTAAAGTCACAGAAGCAAGCTTGTCCGTTTTAGTGACAATCGAGGACGACTGATTTGTTTCGTGGGTTGTGCTGTCGTTCGAGCTGAGGCGAAATTCTGCATGGGTTGCCGCATCCGGGCTTGTCGTGCTTTTAACGTCGTATATCTGATTTACGCCCTGTCCAGCAAGAACCCAAGCATGCCCAAATAGCTGGTGAGAGTGGATAGAGAACAGGGGATTTCCGCGCTGTCCGTCGGGCAACCATACGTCAAGTCGAAACAGTTCCTCGATTTTTCCATCATCATCAACAATACTGCAGAGTGGTACCGAAACCAGACCGTGCGGGCTTCGTGAGGGTTGAAAAAAACTTCTTCCGGGGCTTTCTGTCGTCAAGGCGTGGTGCACCAAACCCCAGACCAACGCCAAATCGGTCGGGTCAACAGTGACACCCTTTCGGTGCTTTTGTCGGATGAGTGCGAGACCGATCGTCACTGTGAACAGGATGCCTGAGATGGTGTCCTCAAATATGGGGCTCATGGCCGCAGCATTATACCACTGCCGGAATGTAAAGGCCCGCTCGTCGTCACAGTCATCAACTTCCGCACCGGCGATTGGGGGTTGCAACCAGGAAATAAATTCAGCAATGATCTTCGTATCTCCTTCTTGCGCATTTGTAGCCGCACAAACACCTCGAAGAACTTTCTGAACTTCTTTGGGCGGGATCAAAAGCTTTGTTGGATTGGTTAGTTTGCGCTTCTCACTCAGCGAGTATTTCGCCATTGAGCGGCCATTCGAGATTGCTGCCATTTCGGAGAGAATGCAAAGCTGGAGAAAAGGTCTACAGCAATTCGACTTCCAACTTCCAGGGTTCGTACTCGTTTATTCCAGGAGCAGACAGCTAAAATAACTGAAATAAGAAAAGGGAGGGGAACTGCGCGGCCTCCAAGAACTCCGAGTCTGAGACAGAAATTGTGCAGCAAGTGCTGCCGGGCTTCAATAAAAAAGTTTTCAAACGTTCCCCAATAAATAAATAAGAAAAGGTCACTCTTACTCGTTGCTTAGTTATGGGTACGGTTGGGTCATGCTTGGTCAGCGTGGCCTATTCCAATTGGTGGGACTCGATGTGTCTTCGGCGCGTTTAGGGACAGGTTAGGAATTGATGACACATGTTTGAAGTTCTTTGCATAATAGTGGGAAGTATTGCAGTCTGTCCGGTGTGCCCAATGCCGCGCTATCCATTGGGCACCAGCGCGGCTTGTCTCGGGCCTCAAAGTTTGAGCGTGAGATTTCATCCAAGCAACAATATCCACCCAATCAGAAAGGATCATAATCAGATCACGAACATAGTACATGATTCCTAAATGATCCTTTTAGTAGCTAAAATTATATACTGTAATTAGGCCCCTGACTCTTAGATGTGCGCACGAGACTTGCATGAGGGTAAAGGAATAATGAGGGCGATAATATCTCTCGGGAAGGTAAGCAAATCCATTGCGAGTTAAGGCCCGTGTGCCAAACTCCTGGATCTCTGACAATCTGCAGGAGATTGCAGCTTCTCGAAAGGAGCCCTTCCGGGTCTTTTGGTCTGGCCATGGACACGAAGGGGTAGGCGCGAAGCGATAAAGATATCATTGCAATCGAAGTGGGAGGATTTGAAGAAGGCGCAGCGAAGGGGATTCCGTCTATGGCTTAAGTCAAGGATTGGTGGACGCAACATTGTATTAAGATGGGAGAAGGACTTGATAAAGGAGCATTAATCTAGGGGATTATGTCCAAGGCGAGACCAGAGATGGCATAGGGTTGGATGGACATGGCTAGGCGGGGAAAATAGTTTGGATAATGCCGTGATATTAGGAGAGCAATTGGACATCTTGGGGGTCAAGAACAGTGATTACCTCTTCGAGTATTAAGTAACAAAGCTAAAGGGATAGCCAAACGTCCATCCTTGGATAAATAAATTGATTGCTCCGGGTTAACCTTGATAGAAATCCCACACATGGCCCAAAAAGAGGCATAGGGGTCAGATTAGGGTGCAGTGGTTTACGATCCCAAAACTGGGCATATCCAGGAGGTTCGCCCTCAGCTCAGCTAAATTCAGCAGAGCTCAGCCTTAGCTCAGAGGCAGCTCAGCTCAGAGCGGCAAGAGCTCAGCTCTAGAAATGGGAATGGATTTTGGTGTGCTTGAGTTTCGTCTCCGACTTCATTGGTATTTACTGACTTAAAACTGACATCTTGACAGGTCGAGGGTACGTTGCGCCTGAATAGAATGTGATTCTTGGGAAAGATGGGTGTTAATTGATGGTATTATACGACAATGACGATGAATGATTCTCATGATTGAAGTGTTTGGAAAGAATTTGGTGGTCTTCGGTTAAAGGGAGGTGGAGGAAGTTTCAACACGGAACTAAGCTTGCATTGGGTTGATATTCACTAGCTAATTATTTATTCTCAAGTCTTTGTTTGAATAAAAAATCCACAACCTAACGGTCATTGTATTTAAACACTACGCGTCCCGTTGGCAGCCCAGAATTATTCCAACTAGCATGTGTCGCACGTATTGTTTCTCTGGCCCTCTGCCGTGGTGAAATAATATGACTACTCCATGAATCTCATGCCTAAGGGCTTCAACTTTAGTTTACCACTCAATCTTTCTTCCTTCAGGGCCACATGGCAGTCCGTCGCAAAACTCAATCTCTTCCTTCAACCATTTGGCATTCATGTCGACTCGCCTTGTAGGCCAAATATCTCCGCCAGCCGTTTGCTCCTTCTCGCGGTGTTCCATGACTGCCTCCTTCAGGCGCTTTTGGAAATACAATACCCCCTTCTCGTTATGTGAGTGCAGATTTCCGCTCACATATGTGCCTGCATTCAGATTCTTCTGGGCAGCATTGCAAAGTCCCTTGTCTTCGGATTCAACCTGCTTAAAAAAACCATCAATGCTCTTAAAGTCTTCATCCGACACGTCCTTGTGCCGGTATACCTCGTACTGCATCGAGGTGGTGGTTGGTGAGGTTGGAACTACTCGCATCAAATAAAAGTATTTGGTTCTAAGATGTGGCACAACGTTAGCTTTCACCCTAAATCTGTCCACATGTCTTGGTATGTACTTACGTCATTGTGACGGATGCGTTGGGAAAGAAAAATGTTGGGGCCACCTTGAGACCAGAGTCGTGTTCCGGTTTATCCTTCGCAAAATGTTGAATTTGACCTCCCGTGACCTCGACATTGTACGAATTCAAATCGGAGGTTGCCGCGATTCCGGGATGTGCAACACTGCAATGGTAGCACTGCTTTGCTTAGTGTATGCGCATTCATAAAGCTTGCCACCTACTTCGTTGTAATTGTCCACAAGAGTTTTCCAATTGTAGTCGCCAACCATATCCCACGCATGGTCGAAATGATACTCGTCCATATTGAAGTCACCAAGGCGGGGTTGTCTATCCGATCCCTCAAAATCAGACGCCCACGGCGTAGAGGGTTGATCGCCAGACTCGAGGTTGACCCACACAAATCCACGAGAATCGACATGGACATGAATTTTGAAGAGACCATTGCTGTCCTTATTGAAAGACTCCATAGTTTCAAAGCGTGGGGCTTTGGCCAGCTTTCCACCAAGACCGTACGACCATCCTGAGTTATAGGCTTCTCAGTAGGTGTCGTAGGTGCAATTACGCGTTAAGCCATACCATGGTACTTGCAAGCCAGAATGCTAGCATTTCCTGTTTCTTTGGTAACAACTGGATATGCTCTATGTCGGCAAATGTTATGAAACCCATTCAGATTCCCTTGTCGGTCAAGGCAGAGGAAGAACGCAAATCCCGCTTCGTCGTAGCGCACATAGTCGCCCGGCTCCGTAAATCTCGACCGATGCGAGACTAGCAACCATTTCTTTGAGAAAATGGCTCTTCTTTCGAGCTCATACATGGCGGGCTCTCTGTACCATGATGACGGTAAGGCACGGGGGGCATCGTCACTGGTCGTGGCTTGAGAAAAGAATCGGAATATGGCGACAATTCAGTTTCTACGAAACATAATATGCTTTCTTTCTGGCTAAGCCCGAGTTTCTCGAGTCGTAAACTCTATGTGGAGTGGGTTTAAATAGGGTATGAAAAGACGGCGTCCCCTCACTCCATCATCTCTTTCCAACCATTTACCGGTCCAGCTCGCACTTGATGACCATTTTAAGGATAGAGTATTTTAGAGAGCCACTTATTATGGTAAGCATGTCTCTAGCTATTTCCATTGGTTCGTCTTGGGGAAAAGAGTGCATGTATCGAGACTTCGGGGCCGTAAAAGAGGCCGTAGCGTTGACGCCAATTCGGGACCCGCGGGACCCGCAGCCCCGAAATCCGCGTGTGTTGGCTTGTAAAAGGAACATAACCACCATAAGTGAGTAAGCCAACCTATAATTTACCTTGTCTAATTTAAATCTCACTCACAGCTTTATTACTGTTGAAATTCCATATCGAATTGGATTCTGGGAATTGCTTCACCTGAAGAAATTGACATGGCAAACGTAGTTACCATTTCTAGTGGCAAGCAAAGGTAAAAATTCACTGCTTTTCTTGCATGTGAAAGAATTCAGATATTATGAAAGCGGCGATATAGATACATTTATCTAAGTTCAATGTCAAAAGATGCTCTCTGCAGAGCTACAGCTTACAGCTTGGTCTTCGGTCCCTCCGAAAGCAGGAGCCGTTCTACCTGCCTCCCAACCATACCGCCACTTTCAATCGCTCCGTCAATGAATCCTCTCCATCCATTAGCCCAGTCACCACTCGCAAAGAAAACTCTTCCGTCCGGTTTCTGGAGCTCATGCAACCATTTAGATGCAGAGTTAGGGCCCCAGCAAGCCCAAACACCCTTTGCTAGCGGGTCATTCATCCAATCGTGGGTCAAATACTCCTTGATCTCAGCATCAGGCTTCAAGAACTGCTTGAAGCTTGAAATTATGTCTCCACTCGCCTCTCGCTTCGTCAAGTGAGAGCTATACCCAAAGCCAATGCAGTAGGTTCCGTCGTTTTTGGAGGTACCATTATGATCAGAGAAGCCAAACACCCACGGGGAAACTCCGTAGCCATTCGCTACAGAAAACCAACCCGGCTCCGCCTTGGATAGATGAAAATGAATCTTTGCTCCTTGATTCACATGCCCGGCCTTGATTGCTTCCTGGCGAAGTGGCGAGAGTGACGGAGAGAAAGTGACATCGGAAAGGCAGTTTCTGTGAAGCATTAGCTCGATCCTTCCTGTTTCGGAAAATGAACATACAGAGGAATTGTCGAAATGACATATTTCCCCCTAACCTTGAAGCCATTGTTACCTGTTAGTGTGACCGATTTACCGTCCTGTACGAAACCATCGATAACGGTGTTCAAAATCAAGTCTCCGCGATAGTCCGAGAGGATAGCTCGAGCGAAGGAAGTCATTCCTCCCTTTCCAAGCTTGAATATGCCTGCTAGCTCAAAGACACCTACCATGTTGTGACCTCCCAGAGCGTACCAGCGCAGGGCTTCAGTAAAGCCACACACGCTCCCAGGCACGCTTCCAAAAGTGCTAATCATGGCATCGAATAAGTCCTTCTCGACCTGGGGGATGTCTAGCTGGTCCAGTCGGTCTTTTGCAGACAAGTGATCATATTTCTTCCAGAGCGCTGGCTCTCTGAGAGGTTCGTGGGGATACGGCATCAAGTCGCGACTGGATAAACCGTCAATGGAAAAGAAATCATCAGCAACTCTCTGAACAGCTGCATCGAGATCCCCGCCCTCAATCTCGCTGCATGCTCCCGAGGCTGGAGTATAGTAGCTTTTCTTTGCATCAGTTGTTCCGGCCGATTGTTTGAGGTTGTAGTGGAGGTCGTATCGATGCAGTTCTGCGTAGACGTGAGGCTGGTTCCTGCACTTTGAGTTTAGCAAGACACTCTTCTAAGATTGATTTATCTATCAACACATACCAATGCACCCAGGTTCCGCCCATCTCAAACTCCTCCCCCAAGGCCTTGGCGGTCCATGTTCTTCCACCAATGCGGTCGCGTCCCTCAACAAGCAGAACCTTGTTGTTTGTATCTTTGCTCAGATTCCGTGCAGCAATGAGACCAGCGAATCCAGTACCAATAACAATGACGTCATAATTGGCATGGATTGCCGAAATTGGAGTTCCAGTTACGACAGCATCAGTGGTGAGGCCAGTAGTCTCGCCAGTGGGCGTCCACAAGTAGCCTTCTTTCGAAGAAGGCATGGTTTAGTCTTTGGATTGAGGGATGGATCAAAGAGCATTCAAGGCTACGGCGATAATAACGGTCCCTTATCGAGGTTTGCCAGGCACTTTAACAGGTCAGCTTGTCGCTGACATTCCCAGCCCGACTCCCGATTTGGCTAACATGTGCGAGGCCGCTGCAGGCAAACTCGCCTGCAATAAAACGACATTCGGAACTGATTTAATCTTTGCGGCTTTGCCCAATCCAGTCAGCTAGTGCGAGCCCTCTTCGCCGATCACGATGGAATCTAACCAAAAATGTTCTCCACAAATTGAGCCAATAGAAACGCGGATTTTTCGGAAAGAAGCCAGCCCATTTCCGCACTCAACACGCTTTACCCTATACGGATAAAAAGTACGAGATGCAATCTGCCATTAGCTCTCCTCTCTGTGATCATGGGGCTATGTGAGGCGCATAAGTTAGTGTTTTACTGGAAAAGTATGGTACAATCCCAATGTTCAATCGGGAAAAGTCGAGTCGTAAATACAAGGGTGTGCCACATGGTGGTGATTGTGGTTGCTCGATGTCTTGCCTCTGCAGTCAACTGATAGTGGTGATGATGTGTACTGGAACAACGCCTAGTAGCCCGAACGCTGTTACAATATCCTATCATTGTAGAAGAGGGTGGCTAATGTAGCTGGGAATCGTTATCTATACAAGTACTAGGGTGTTGTAAGATAGTTGGCCGTAATTGGAAATATTCGTTACACATGTAAGGATACCAATTACGCAGTTCCAATAGGCAACTTCTATAATAGCCATCTGCCGCCCTTTCCTTGTAGCTTGCATGCCATACCTCATTTTATTTGCACGACTAAGCCGTGCTACGACGGGCAGTATTTCTCTGAAACAATGTCGCTTCCAACTGATATCGAGCATGATGGCCATGAATCAAGAGATGGCGTTATAGAGCTCAAGGTAACGGATTCCCGGCCCTCTGATAAATTCTACGAAACTGAACGTAACAGAAAAACTTCTCCACGATTTCTATGTTATCACTATGTGTTTCCCTGATGGCCACTTGGGAGGCATTATGCAGGTATGGCCACGAGCTCGAGCCAAGCTGGGTCGTCGCGGGCTTAATTAAATAAACAGCACAATGGCAGCGGGTTTGGTTAGTGGTGGGCCAGTGTCTTTGGTGTACGGGGCCATACTGGCGTTCGTCGGATCCCTTTGCTCGGCAATGTCACTTGCCGAACTTGCCTCGGTGTAGGTTTTCTCCCTAACGTCATAGTATCGAAATTAATCCCCAATCACCGCTAGATATCCAACCGCGGGCGGACAGTACCATTTTATTGCAAAGTTAAGCCCATCAAGCATCCAGGGAGTGAGCAGCTGGTTTGGCGGGTTCGTAAGGTAAGAAAATATTCATATGTCGAAAGAGCATCACTTCTAAATATTTGCAGTACCTTTGGATGGATCGCAGTCGCGGGCAGCGCACCATTTCTCGCTGGCACAATGATACAAGGACTACTCGTCCTAAACTATGCCCCTGATGACTATACGTACGAAAGATGGCATGGGACTCTGCTATACTGGCTAGTCCTGGTGGTGTCTGCGTGCATCAGTATTTTCGGCAGCAATGTCCTGCCGCTGGTTGAAACACTTACAATGCTACTACATGTAGCACTATTTATTGTGATAATTACAGTTATTTGTGTGGTGTCTCCAACGAAGAACTCGGTCGAATTCGTCTTCACAAAGTTCGAAAACAACTCCGGTTGGTCAAATGACGGCGTCGCCTGGTGGATAGGAATGCTCAGCTCATGCTATGTCCTGATCGGTTATGATGGAGCGACGCATCTCAGCGAGGAAATGCAGAATGCTGCGACTGGTGTGCCTTTCGCCATGGTTGGCTGCGTTGTCTTGAATGGAGTGCTGGGGTTCGGGTTCTTGATTGCCTTGCTTTTTTGTATGGGTGATATCTCAACAGCTCTAGCCACGGAAACCGGCTTCCCTATCATCGAAATTTTTCATCACATTACTGGCAGCAATCAGGGCGCATCCGCCATGTCGGCAGCCATTGTGGTCATGGCTAGCCTGGCCACGATTCCGCTCATCACATCTGCCGCACGAGTCATGTGGGCATTTGCTAGAGATCAGGGTATGTCAATCGCGTCACGCCAAATAATCAAGGGAGACGGAGATGCTGACTGGCTATAAAAGGACTGCCATTTTCTCGATTTCTCTCGACCATCGATGAGCGACGCGGGATTCCCACCAGGGCTGTCATTGTCACAACCGTGTTGTTGATGCTTATCGGGCTCATCAACATTGGCTCCACCACTGCATTCAATGCCCTGCTCTCGCTCGCGGTGGTTGGGTTGCAGATATCGTATCTAGCGCCAATTATCCTTGTCCTTTGGCGCCGGATCGCAGCACCCCACACACTGAAATGGGGGCCTTGGCAACTCGGAAAGGCGGGTATCCCTATTAACATTTTTGCCATCGTATATCTCACACTTACGAGTGTCTTCTCCGTATTCCCTCCTTACCAGCCCGTTACTGCGCAGAATATGAATTATTCGTCGTTGGTGTTGGGGGCTATGCTCTTGTTCGGAATCGTGTATTGGCCATTCCGAGCTAGCAAGCGATACGTGGGGCCGCTCGTCGAGATAGATGCTGTGGAGGTATCTGCGGGGCAGGATGATAAGAAGACGGGATAGGGGGTCTTAAATCATTGATAGTCATCTCTCTGTAGATAGAGCATTGTCAGACGCAAGTTGGAGCGCATCTTGACTGCATCAGCACTGTGGATTCCAGCTGTTCCGTGCCTTGACAGCGTAACCCCTTGCCCAATCCATCCATAGTTTCCGGCGCTTTGGCTCTATTCATAGACATTCGTCTCCACCCCCGCATTCTTTTGCACTTGGAACTTTTTCACTCGCAGCCCATCTTCACCTCGAATCCCCTTCACACCCATCGCCTTGGCCTTGATGTCCATTGAGGCCAGCATGACGATCAAGAATCCCCGAAAAACCGCCAAATCCCGATGTACGCCTTACTCGTCTCCCTTGGGCGCAGCTAAGCTAATCGCACATGTCTAGCCGGCTGTCTAACTTGCAAACGACGTGTATGCCCTTGCTCTTCTCATCCTATCCAATTGCACTTGCTTACTGTGCCAAGCGCTTAAAATGCGACGAAAAGGAGCCGAGTTGTGACCGATGTGTGAAGCTGGGAGTTGATTGCCCTGGCTACACCAAGCGAATAAAATGGTCTACCAAGTATGAGAAGCAGGCTTTTGTGACTTCAAATCGCCACGTTCCACCGACTAAATCACCCAAGTGGTTTGATGAAGAAATCAAGAAAGCATCACGTGCCATTTTGGCTAATTCATCAAATAAAGGAGATGAAAGCCCGTCGACCCCAAGAGCCGCCCTTTCGGATGTGATAGATTCACCATCGCAATCAAGTTCATTGGCATCTACCGCATCGGATATAGAGAACCGAATCTTCGAGAATGACTGGACACCCGGAGATGACGCTTCAACAGATATAACTATTATATCATCAACTAGCTCGCAACACCTCACCCTCACACAAGATGCGTTGGACCTCACACCTTTTTTACAAACTCATGACCTCACTCAGTTACTCCATGCTCCGGCCGACCAGTCATCGATACTCCTCGATCACTACTTTACGCTCGTTTGCCGAATCAACTCGTGTTTTGATTCCGCGACGAATCCATTCAGATCCGAGGTTACCGGGATGATCATCCAGTCACCCCTGGTGTACTACTGTGTGCTCAGCATGTCGGCCGCGCATTTTTATCGCAACGAGACAGATGGTAGTTCAATTTCTCTCGGATTCCAGACAGAGGCAATATCTTACCTATCCAATGAATTGTTGACGATCGATTTAAATTTTCCTCGACCCACACCGGCAGATCCTGCAATGGATAGTGCGTGTTCAAAACGACCTCTAGTCAAAGATGATGTGTTATTGGGGATTATCTTACTCGGCATGACTTCAGTAGGACGCCCTAATACGTCTCTATTACAATATGGCATGGGGCTAAATGAATTACTTTAGGCTTGGCATGACTCATCGTCGTTAGGGCTGTCCCATCTCTATGGCTCGCGGCCACTGTTTCGGAACTGGATGATCTTGAACAACCTGGATGATCCAAACAACATCCCAACTTTAACATCACGGCAAAACTTTCTCGTATCTTCAATGGTATACTGGGAAACTATGGCCTCGTTTCTGGTTGATCAGGAAACAGAAGCGCTGTCATATCTCGATGTATTCTTTTGTGAAGGCTTTGCGTCAATAATATCCCCATCTCCATGGACAGGAGTCGGAACGGCAACATTCATAGGTTTGGCCAAAACCGGATCGCTTTTAAGAAAAAAGAGGCTACTAAACCGTCTACGCATATTAAAGTCTAGCGAGTCTCATCAAGAACAGCTGCACTCACAACTTGTTCAAGAAGCTCGTAATCTAGCCCGCAAGGTCACTAAGATTCGACTTCCACTCGCCATTCTGATAGAAGATACCGGGGACTCACATTCAACCCCGGATCACTTCATCTTAACAGCCCGCTGTTATAGATTAGCCACCCTCCTGGAGCTTTTCCGGGCATTCCCAGAAATAATTGGAGATGGAACCGAGTTAGAACTGGCAGAGCATCTTGGTCCTTCTTGGCTTGGAAAGCAGGCCCAGGTGGTTTTTGGACTGACTATGTCCATCTTGAACACATTGGAAAATATTCCAAACGATTCGAACACTATATCGACGCAGAACCTGCTTCTTCTAATTGCAGGAAGTGCACTGGCTCAGGTTTCACATGCACCAGACGACATGTGCCCACTGGAGCAGAAATTAAATCATGAAGTGATCCAAAAACGCGAATTTGTGCGAGATAGAATACTGAAGCTGCACATGTATATCGGATTGCAGCCCATCATTCATGCTGCCTTGATTCTTGAAGAAGCTTGGGCACGAATGGACGTAGCTGCAGAATCTGGCACCAAAACGGAGTATCGAGACAGTGTATTCTCGGACCGTGTGCATTGGATGGATGTCATGTCTGAGCAGAGACTGGAGACTATTTTAGGTTGAATCAAGCTATGTTTGATGCGTATTTTTCTACTTTCAAGTCTAGCGAGTAAATTACACAACTATTTGAGAGAGATGCCTAACTCCTTCACAATATGCCGTGAGCTTGTCCCAACGAAAAGTCTGTATGCTCCTCTGTCCACTCTCCATTGACCTTTTCCAGATGGCGCATCGGCCCCGACCTCGAACCATCGGAACGCGTTACGATCAATGGAAACCTCAACAACTGTGGACTCTCCGGGGGAGAGGGTGACTTTGGAGAAGCCTGCCAGGGTCTTTGGGGCTGCTGAATTACCCGATGATTCAAGAACCGGCGAGGGTGATGCGTACACTTGAATGACTTCGCTACCTCGGATACTGCCGGTATTTGATACAGTGACCTTGACTGTGGCGTGAAATTGACCCGAAATTGAGAAGTCCCCTTCGACATGTGCATCTGCAATATGGAACGAGGTGTAAGATAGACCATAACCAAACGGCCAGAGCGGCTCCAAGTCGTGGGCATCGAACCAACGATATCCTACCAGAACTCCCTCTCCATACTCAGCCTTGTCATTCTCCGCATCACCGGGGAACCACTTGTGAGAGCCATGGTCTTCGATCCGTTTGGGGAACGTAATAGGAAGTTTTCCGGAAGGATTCGCAGCGCCAAAAACTACATCTGCAATCGCATTCCCGCATTCCTGGCCCTGATACCACGCGTGCAGAATGGCACTCGGCTTCTCTGCCCAAGGCATGCTGATTGCGCATGCAGATTGCGTGACGACGACAACGTTGGCGTTGACATCGCAGACAGCAGAAACAAGCTCATCAGTCCGACCGGGAAGTGATAACGATGTTCTGTCGGAACCTTCTCTTTCTGTGTCGTTGTTGTGCCCAACAACAAGCACAATTGCATCAGCATCTTTGGCGGCGTTGATTGCATTGTTGAACATGGCTTCCTCATCATGCTGGAACAGCATTCCGACCCTTACTCCAGAGATTTTATGGAATAGCGTATTGTCGTGCGGCTTGATAGGAGGAGGAACGACAACATTGTCTACTCGCAACTCGTATGTTTTGCCTGTCTCTAGAAGAAGACGGGCAAAACACTCAACACTACCGCAATTCATAAAATTGCCGCTGATTTTCGTCCAATTCGTGTTGTCGATCAATAGCTCGCCGTCGATGTAGAGCTTTGTTTTGCCCGTGTTTGAAAGACTAAAGTTGTAGGTGCCGGTGACGCTGGGCCTGAGGAGGCCGTGTGCCTTGTAGCTAAAGACGGTGCCGCGAAGGGCCTCGGGGACATCCCCGTCGCTCATAAAGTAGACCAGCGAGTCATGCCAATTTGACGTCGCTACAATCTCTCCTTCGAAGTTGGCGCCGCTATAAAAGTCAACGCGCACTCCGGGGTGACCAGTGTTGGGCCGAGTGAGGCAGTGGCCGATGAGAGGTGGTTGCAGGTACGTAAATATCCCGCGTTCATGCACAACCTCGACGCCAGGATTATGTTGTTCTGCCATGGCTTTTATAGAGTCATGGGGGGTGGTGGAATAGTACGGATTGACAATGGCACTGCCGCTACCTCCGAGGGTAGGATTCCTTGCATTCGGTCCGATGATGGCCAACTTTCGAATCTTGTTCGGTTGCAATGGAAGCAGATTGTTATTTTTGAGGAGCACAATTCCCTGAGAGGCCGTCTCCCTGACTGTTTGTCTAACCAAGGGAGTATCCGATTCGGCCTCGCAGGCAGTGACGTCGCCACCTCCTACATGGCCATTCTGCAACACTTCATTGATTCCATTGACCTTGTGAGGCTTCTCCAGGCAATTGACCTTCTCCAATAATTGAAGAAGCCTCGTAACCGAAGGGTCTATATCCAGAGACTCGGAAACTTCCCCTCGTTGAACTGCCTCCACCAGGGCCTTGCCGTATCGGAGCGGTGGTCCTGGCATCTCCAAATCCGTCGTCGCACGGATGCTTTCCACGGTAGAATTGAGACCTCCCCAATCGCTCATGACGAGACCATCATACCCCCATTCTTGTCGCAAGATGTCATGCACAATAAAGCGGCTGGTATCGGCGTGCTCCCCGTTGATCTTGGGATAGGCCGTCATTGCCGTGAGCGGCCGTGCTTCCAAGGCCATCTCAAACGGCTTGAGATAGATTTCGCGCAAGGTCCGCTCATCGATCTCTTCATCCATGTTGAACCTCCGCGTCTCCATGTCGTTTGCGACGAAATGCTTCAAGCAGGCGCCGACTCCTTGGCTCTGGACACCGGAGATGTAGGCGGAGGCCATGCGGCCGGTAAGATATGGATCCTCGCCAAAGTTCTCAAAATTGCGACCGCCAAACGGGGATCGGCTGAGGTTCATGGTCGGGGCTAGCAAAACGTGGGCTCCTTTACTCTTTGCCTCTGATCCCAGAATATGACCGACGCGCTCAACTAGCGCTGTGTCAAAGGTGGCGGCAAGCGAGATGCCACAGGGAATGTGCGTCGTGTGAGTCCCGTCAACCCAGCGAGAACCTCGTACTCCAGCTGGACCATCGCTGGTTTTCAGACTTTTTATTCCGAGCCTTTCGATTTCTGCGGTTTCCCACATGTTCTTTCCTGAGAGCAGGGTGCATTTTTCCTCCAAGGTCAGGGCGTCAAGAATCTGGCCGATTCTAGCCTTGTCCGTATCTGGAAAAGCTATTGTTGGGCATGAAAAAGGAGATATCTCACTGGTGGTCAGAAGCCAAAAGATCAGATTTGTTGTTGATTAAGATTGCTATGGAAGCCAAGCACCCTAAGTACACTGCTTGATCTACGGTTGACAGCTGCAGAGACATTTTGGTTCAAAGGCACTAGTCAAGAATCAGCGCATTGCTGATTCTTTTGGCGGGTTTGAGTTCCAGGTCCGCTGGGCGACCGACCGACCACCCTGGTTCCTTTGGAGTCGGCGGCATATGTTCCGCCTTTTCCGCCGACCGAGCCCAGGGCACATTTCACCGTGCGAAAATGGGGGCAGATGATATCCGCCAACCCCCTCGCTTATTCATCTCGTAAGGCTTTGGTGACTAACAACGAGCTGTTCGGCAGAACGGAGAATTCTGTTCAGTTCCCTTCCAATATTGATTGGCCCGCCATCCCAAATTGTAAAAGAAAAAAATAAGACCGGTTCAAGTCTGAGCCGTCTTTTCGGAGCTAATTTTGCATCCGTCGCGTATCCGTCTCAGTGATTAATGAATCCATAGCCAGCTTACTATCGAGGGAATCATCCCTTCGATCCTATTACTATCTCAAGTCTGAAAGAGAGAGGGAAAAATAACAATGGCAACCAAAACCTCTTTTCCTCCACCCTCGCGGTCGACGTCTCCGCAGTGGCATATTGCACTAGCATGTTATGCAAACATGTTTTGTGTAGGGACCGTCTATGCCCTGAGCACACTCCAGGTTGAACTCCCCAGACTTCTGGGCGTGAGCCGGCCCGGGTCATTCGCACCTTTCGGGGCCGCATGTATTGGCCTGTCCATTGGTGTGAGCAACTGTGCCTCATTAGTGGCTAAAAATGGGCCTGTTGCCGTCATGGCATTGGGCACGGCTGTATGGGGAATGGCCGTGGCCAGTGCGGGTTACTTCTTGGTGCAACTCAATTTCCAAGCTATTCTCGCATCACTCGCATTTGGTGGCGCTGGAGTTGGATTGACCTACTTGGCTGTAGTTGTCTTGGTTGGTCAGAGGTTTCCGGATCAACCTTTGGCGCGAAGTGCCATTGGACCTTTGGGCTTCTCTTCTGGCACATGCGTCTGCATTGTCTTGTACAAATCCCTGAGTTTCGACAGCATGGATGTGCAAGCACTGGGCCAGACCCTTGAAACAGCAGGAATGTTGTTTCTAGGTGCAGCAGCAGCTACCATGATCACGGTACAAAGTAATGCACAGAAAGAAAATGCACCCGCTTCCCTTCACAGCCAGCCCAAAGCGTCCTCTGGGATTCTCTTTTCAATCCTCCTTTTCTTCAACGCACTTCCGGGGATGACTGCTTTTGCTACATTGATTCCTGTGGCATTGCATTGGAAGAAAAACCAATTCAGCATTAATCCCGTTGACCTCCTATCTTGCGGCATGCTTGCACTCACGATGGGAGGGTTTCTAGCCCCAGCTATCAGTTCAAGACTGGGAGCAAGGACGACGTTCATCACGCTCTTTTATGCGCGAGGGCTGATGCTAATTTTATTTTCGCAATGTACTGGATCTTTGACGGCAACGGTCGCTTTCTTAGTTGTTCTTTTTGGCCATGGCACAGGATTTAGCGTTCTTCCCGGCCTAGTTAAATCCAAAGCTGCCAGTCCCAGACAATTCACCTACGACTATGGCCAGGTACTCATATCCTGGGGTGTCTCCGGTGTGGTCTCGGTCATTTTAAATGCTACATTGACTATGTCTTCGGATAGTATGAGAGCCTCAAGTTTATGGATCGGCTCGGTAGCATTGTTGTCTGGGGTGACTCTCCAACTTGGCAATTTCGAATTATGATCTCATCGAATTGGTGATGAAGATTCTTCATTTACCTAGTTTTCGAAATTTTGCGGATCTAGGATATAAGGTGCCTTGTATTCTTCTTTTAGTTTATCGGGGAGAAGATTCGGTGGGAAAGCACAAGAGCAACTTTGATACGAACATCTGGTGAAAACGTGAGCTAGAAAGTTGAGCAATTGAATGAGAGAAGATTTTATTCATCAAATGTGTACTTAAAGCTTGACAAAGCATGTATGGTTATTAATTTCAATTTTATTTTACATCTCGCTTTTTTTTGGGGAGGGGGGGGTTCTGTTTTGGAGTTGTAACCGTTGGCTGTTACCTGATCATCGTGTGTGTCTGATTTGACAGCGTATAGAACATCTCAAATCTTGTCTTAGATGTCTTGGAATTAGAAGAAAATTTCGGAAGATAAATAAAGAGACCGGGTCACATCACTTTTCGCACAGTATCCCAAGTTTGTGATTAAACCTGACCAAAGTCCTTAGGGGAAGTAGCGTGAGATCGCAGCTCAGCAGCCAGGAGAAATTCTAGACCTATTCTCGGCCCGAATTCTGTCAATCGTAAGATTATTCTAGGACTGACTGGGCTTATCTTTAAAGAAAACCATCGCAGCCTATGTTTGAGATAAGCAATAATACTCAATTGGCTGCAAAAAGAGTGTTCGGGTTTTAGCATCTCCGCGGGACAAATTCAGGGCGCCAAAGCATTGCCGAGCAGCCCACAGCGCATGGCGTAAGCTGTTCTGCGGCATTTCAGATTGGGCGTCACAGCGGATCAGTCTCCGCTTCTCCGCCCGCCCAGTGCACTTTCACCGTCTCACAGTGGAGCATACGTAGCACACTTTGGGCGCTACATCGGCGATCAAAACAATTACCGATTGATGGATTGGCGCTGGTCACGCCGTTATCGAGACTTGCATAACAACCAACCTCGTCTTGGGTCTGTAGTCTGGGATTCAACCGTGATACTCGCCAACCATGAGTTCATCTATCAGAATCGCCGCATGTCATGCCTCCCCCGTGTTTCTCTCCGCGAGGGATACGACCACCAAGGCCATCAGTCTGATTAAGGCTGCGGCCAAGCAAAACGCCAACTTGGTTGTCTTTCCTGAGACATTTATCCCGGCGTTTCCCATATGGAGCGCCCTGCGGTCTCCGACCGAGAATCATGATCTCTTTAAACGCATGGCCAAGGAATCCGTGTATGCCGATGGTCAAGAAATCCACGCCATTCGATCTGCTGCCAGGGCCTTGAAGATCATGGTCAGCATTGGCATTTCCGAAAAAGTCCGCACAAGCAGCGCAACTCTGTACAACTCCAATCTCATTATTGGCGACAAAGGCGAGGTCTTGGTTCATCATCGCAAACTGATGCCCACATTTTTTGAGAAACTGACCTGGGCACCGGGTGATGGATTTGGTTTACGAGTGGCTGAAACAAGCTTTGGAAAAATCGGGAACCTCATTTGCGGCGAGAACACCAACCCTCTGGCCCGGTACAGTCTGATGGCCCAGGGTGAGCAGGTTCACATTTCCACATGGCCGGCCATTTGGCCAACGCGAATGGCAGGATCGCCGTCACAGAGCACCTCGGAGGCTGATGATGCTGTACCAAAAGCAGCAAACTATGACAATGTTGCAGCGAATAGAATACGCGCTGCGGCACACTGCTTCGAGGCCAAGTGTTTCGGGGTTCTCTGCTCCGGCGTGCTTGGGCCCGATGCCATCGAAAACATCGCTGCAGGGGCCCACAGTCCCCAGCTTATTGCGCAGGCGCTGGAACAGTCGCAGCGGGGCGCCACCATGTTTTTGGACCCAACCGGCACGCCGCTGCAAGGGTTTACGATCGACGAAAGCTCTGATGAGCGTACTCCAGTGGATTTTCTCCAGGAGACCGAAGGTATTCTTTATGCTGATATGGATTTGGATGCTTGTATCGAGGGCAAGCAGTACCATGATGTCGTTGGCGGTTACCAGAGACTAGACGTATTCCGTGTTGAAGTGGACCGGTCCCGAAAAGACCCGATCAATTTTGTCGAAAAGGAAGACGGGAACCCCTTGGCAAGATTTGAAGAGATTTAAGTTAATCAATTGACTAAACGAATTTAATTGCTACATTGTCATTTATGGTGATTACCTTGCCAAACCTGTAGTCAGTTTTCGTGCAATGTTGGAAACTGTAAACCATAATACAATGCGATCTTATATCTTTTCTTCTACTGAATAAAGTAAAGAAATTATGATGATTGTGTATGATTCTTCAGCTAAAGTAATATAAGCCTTAGTAAATAATGATTCGACCTCCGACTGCTTTGAGCTGAAGAAAATTTATTTCCCTAACCGCTAGAACATCTCAGAAGCTCTACTGCTTGTTCATTTGTTCACCTTTAACAAAATCCATAGCGGGTCCCTTCTCTAACTGATCCTCATAGACCACACGGGAGTTGATACCTTCAAAGAGCGCATCAACCTCCTCGAGTGTCAATCCCTTCGTCTCAACCCACTGAAAGTAAATGTACAGCCAGATGAGAATATTCCATGAGGCATTCACAATGTAAGTTTTCCACCCAATGCTTTCCATCATGTACGGAAATGCCATTGATACGAGAACACCGCAAGACTTGATTAGAATGCCCTGAAGCGCGATGCCGTTGGCGCGCATGCTGTATGAGAGGACCTCAGGAGCGTACATGGCAGTGAGTGGGGTGATTCCAAAGGCGTATGATCCGAGAAATAGAAAGATGCATGCAATGGTACCATATGTTCCAGACTTATCGCCTGATGTTCCATAGCGCGCGGTAAGCCCTGCGAGCAAGTAGAAGAAGGCGTAGCATGTACCCAGGCTGACAAGTGCGAGAACTCTGCGGCCGAGTTTCTCTGACAAGCTTGAACCAATCACTGCAATCACAAGCTGCCAGGCTGAGAGGATGACATTAATTTGAAGCTGTGTGTTGGAGTCGTTAATTCCAGCTTGGCTGAGCATGCTTCCAAAATAATAGCTGCCGAGTTTATCCATCAGGTCGAGTCCACACACAATAGCGAAACGGATCACACCACTTACGTAATAATATTTGAACCAGTGAGCATTGCAAGAGGAGCGACGGAGAGGGCTAAGAGGAGGCGTTTGCGATTGGGTTTCGTCTTCAACATGGTGGAGAAACCCATGCTCCGGCCTTCGTTCCGCTCGAATTCGAAAGCATCGAGGATTTCTTAGTACTGCATCTGCACATCGGGATCTTGCTCACTTGCGCCGTTGATGCGGGTAAGAACTTTCAGTCCCTCGTCTCTGCGGTCGTGGAATACTAGCCATCGTGGTGATTCGGGGGCAAAGAATATGAGGCCCATGACAGCCAATGGGGGCGCTGCTTGTAACAGCGATGGCAATCGCCATGCCCAGTTTGATGGCTCCAAGGAAGAACTCTTGCATGTCTGAGTCAGCATACGAACTTGCAGAGTAAGCGACTCTTCATTGACTCACTCCATACGAGACACCAGCAGCGATCAAAGCGCCTACTGCCCAGCATGAAAAGTAAAGGCCTAGTGCAAATGGGCGAATGGAAGGTGCAGTTGTTTCAGCAACATATGTTCCTGCGGCTGTCTGTCCCAAACCGACGCCGATTCCGATGATGAGCCTTCCGGCGATGAACATGGCGGTGTTGATGGCGGCGCCTGCGATAATGGCACCAATGATGTTGACAACCACGGCTGCATACAGGCCAAGTTTGCGGCCCCTCCAATTGATCAAGATTCCAGTGAACGGTCCGATGAGGATCGCACCCAGGAAGGTCGCACAAGTGTTGACTGCCGTGGTGGCTGTGGTAAGGCTGAAGTACTTTTGGTAGGACTCCATGACATTCAGCGAGCCCATGAGGGAACCATCATAGGCGATGGTGACAGAGTCAACCACGCAAACAGAAACAACCAATGCGGTGGTCAAACTCATGTGTAGCTTGTTGCCCTGGCTGCCGCCGGTCGAGACGGCCGAGTCTGTCATGGCTGCAGTTGCGATTTGCCAAGGCTCGACGGAAGTAGAAAAGAAGAAATAATACACCCAGCTATTAGATACGTCGTCAAATTGCAAGTAGCTGTGTGCTCAATCGATTCAGCAATCCAAGGCGGGGGCTGGGCATGTAATATAGCTTTGCACGAAGCTCTCGACTGCAAAGTACACCACGTCAATTATACCAACTCAACGCGTGATAAGCAGATAACGCCAGTTGGACCAGTGTGGGTCATGAGCTATCTGACCCCATAGATAAGATTCCTGGGGAAGAGAGCCAACGGTGAAAATCTGGGGAAAATAATCATCGTCCGCGATGGGTTCAATTTTTGTTGCGCGTGGTTTGGCTCGACGAACTGGGCGGATCTGTTGCCGCCTTTTCCGCCGGGCGCTCAATTAGCGTTTTAGTGCCAACATTCAGGGCTAGCGATTGGCCCATAGCGCTCTTCACCCCCTACAAGGTTCCCGTCAGACGGGTTCCAGACCGGGCCATCCTTGCACGGCGTCGGTATCGTCAAGGAACAAAATCTCAGCTGGACCCGCCTATTCCGCTGACCACAACCTCGCCCTCCACCATCCCGCCTTTCCCGCCTGACGTCGACAATGTCATCTCCAGATATCGACCCAATCGTTCGTACTGCCAAAAGGAGGCGAGCCGCTGTGGCTTGCGAGTACTGCCGAAAACGGTGAGTTGGAGCACGTCTTGCTCCTCCCTCGGAACCCAGATCAGGCGGCCGATCAATGCTGTTCATCGTCGCCCTCCGTGAGTTCGAGATTAGCCCAATAATATTGGTCATAGCAAACGCAAATGCGACGGGAAACAGCCTGTTTGCGGCTTATGTGAAGATTCCAATCACTCACCGTGCGAATATCGTCCTTCCGAAGTACCTAGGTATGTTGGTTACTGATTGAGATAAACATGGGTATCAATTAATACGGCCATGATAGAGATAGGCCTCCATTCGATTCAAATCAAGTAGTCGGCATACTCAATCGACTTGATGTTCTCGAAAAGTCCATCGATAATTTGACGTCAACATGGACCACCGACACACTCCCTACCTACGGGCCTATGATGCCTGTCGATTCAATGCTTTCAAGAACGCCAGACACGCAGGTTCTGACGCCGCAGCTCACAAATAATGGTTCCGATGTCAACACTACCATGGGAATTCCTCTTTCGCACTCCGCCGCCTTGGGAAACCTCCTTCGCTCTCAACCAGCCAGAATACTCCTTGGAGAGTATCCGCCCGACATCTTTCTCAACATTGAGATCCAGCGACCGATTCCCGGACTGTTGCGTCTCGATCCAATCCCACTAGACCAAATTGAACTACCTATCGTAACACGCCCTGAAGCTGATGAGTTGATCCAAAACTTCTTTTCAAAAGTGCATGGGTTTTACCCTATCCTAGATGAAAGTGAATTTTCTCATCTAGCTGATGAGATTCTTGACAAGGGATGCAGCTCAGATATTCCCTCGGCTCAAGTCCTGGCGGTTTTGTCTCTCGGAAAGGTTTCAAACGAAAGGCCCAATATAAGAGAGTCTTGCTGGGCACCGGGTGGCATGTTTATAGCTCCTGCTGTAAGCATCCTGCTAACCGAAGGCATCCGATCCTTCGGTGGCAGCCTTCTTCTCCCACAATCGCTTTACCTGGCGGCATTGTATTATAGTTTCTTATCCAGACCTCTGCAGGCTTGGCGATTAGTGCACATGGCATCTACCGATGTACAGCACTACTGGATCAGGCGAGTCCTCCTCCCAAGATAGTGACCATTCCTCGGAGTGATGCTAATACGGGTTGCTGCGATGCACAGGCGCCTCAAAGCACTACAGAATGTCTCCACCTCCTCGAGGGACCAATCAATCCTACGTCTCTGTTGGGCCATTTTCATGTTGGAATGGTGAGTTTCACAGCGCTTCCATTTGGTGAGAACTACTAACTATTTTCGGCCAGCGATATAATTGCCGAGCATCACTTGCCAAGGAGCGGCATCGAGCATGTTGTAGAAAGATTGCCGTTTCCCAGATTCGACAACCCCGCAGATCCTACAATGCTTCAATGGCTCGCAAATCTGTCATCTCGCCGCTTATTGAACCGAATCCATCATGTGCTTTACGATGAAAGCCAAGGAATAGTTGGCACGCAGTCATCAGACGATGCAGCAGACGTCGTCCATGATCATCAATCATCTCAATTTGTTGTCTCTCAGGAGCTAAATCATCAACTGCACGCATGGTACGAGCTGCTTCCGCCCGACGTCAAGCCAGATCTCAACAATCCGCCACGAACCATTGAAGAATCTGTCTTGATCATGCGTTATCACGCCTCTGGCGACATCATCTTTCGCCCGTTTCTGTTGCAACTCTGCACCCTCCCTCCTTGCTCTTCCTTAGTTGATCCCCTTGTGGAAAATGCCAAACTTTGTTTGCAACATTGTCGCGGCTACCTCCTTGCTGTCGAAAATGCCCTAAAAGCAACTTCAGCCTCACTGGAAATTTTCCTCCACTCGTATGTTTCCCGCATCTATTATCGTTTATCTTCTCAATGAGCTAGAGCTGCTTTCTAGGACTACTGCCGTAATTCTGCTACTTACTCTTGCCTCATATTCGACGGTACTTGTACCAAGTGTCAGCGATATCGCAGCATTGCAGGAAAAGGCGATAACAATCGTGAAACCGTGGGCATTCCCCAACTCCAGCATCGAAACAATGTTATGTATTCTCCAGACTTTGAAGGCAAAGTACATGGTTCGAGGCTAATGCATTGCATCTCCCATACGACCATAGCCCTGAAATAATATGGGATCTCGTCAAGAAATTGTCTACCAAAGGCTGGCCTCCACTTATAGAAAGCATATGCCGGTCCTAAAAGAGGAAGGGAGATGGAGTAGTGCTGTGATGGTCAGACCCAACCTGCAAGGTAAATCCAAGAGTTTATGTTGCATGCTGGATTAGGCATATTGAATTTGAGTAAAAAGAAAGGTTGTTATAGCTAGTGATAGGTTAACTAGGTAATTACGTAAATGCTTTGTATTGTGACTTTCAAATACGCACATACTAGGAGCTCATTGAACAATGCAACATGATGAGGAAAGCAGTCTGTATTCAAGTAACTAGCCTCTCTATGGAATTCCAAAGTGCCTGTGAGGGGGTTACAAAAAGGCTCTGGACCTTAGGATCCAAGGTGTCCATATGTGTTCTTGTCAGTGCTGGAATCCACTTGCCCTTGTTCATGCTCTATTGGGTCCCGTCCATCCACCGCTTCACAGTCCTGTAGTCAGTGGCAATGCGGGCAATATTCTCTCGAATTTCATTCTTCTTCGCGATCCATTGCTCCGTCACGGCTGTCGACGGCCGGCGCGGCTTGATCACTTCAACCCACTTCCGTCTCATCTGCGTCTTCTCCCACTCTTTGATTCGCATGGCCAGGCTCTCCAAGGACTCGCCTTGGATCTGTTGCGGCATTTCGAGCACTTCGCGGCCTTCCAGGAAGGATGGGATCATTCCGTTAGTCTCGAATGCTGGAATGATGGATGTGGATTCCCAGTCGATGACGCCGGCCAGTCTGAACGTGTACGGGTCGACGAGAATGTTCGTGGAGCTCAGATCGTTGTGCCAGAACACCTTGTTATCCTCTGACCCATCCTCGACATGGAGTACAGAATGAACGTACGCGCGAAAGCGGCGAAACAGACTCAACGCATTGTAACGTTCATTCTCGTCAACCGGGGCAGCCGGGTTCTCCATTTGCTGGCCGATTGCTTCAAGCTCAGCCATCGCGAGATCCCGGAAGCTGCGGAAAGGCCCTCGCTGGGGATCAAACCCACGTCGTAGATCGCGGGTGAAGCGCGTGGCCGTCATTGGACCGATAAGGAAGTCAGGTTTATCGAAAAGTTCAACAAATTGGTCCTCAGAAGGATCGATTTCCCCATGGTACAGGCTCCCGAAGAGTGGGAAAAGGCCTTCGCTCATCAGAGGAGCCATTGCGGTTGCCAATTCGTTGACCAAGTTTATCTTCGCTTCCATGGACATCCGAGACTGCACATCAGCATAGGGAACACCGTTCATCTTTTCCATGAGAATCCATTCAAAGCCGATCTCACAGTCGCTGCTTGACGAGTAGGCAATGACGTTGGGGACCGGCACATACGAATTGGCGCGGACAAAGCTCATTGTGGCTATTTCACTCTCTGTCTTGTAGTAGGGATCAAAAGGCGATGCGATCCTCATCAAATACTCTTGAGGTGATCGGTCTGAGCTGATGCGGTAGAGTTGGTGATTTGCGCCCCCACTGAACCATTCAATCCGGGCATCGCTAAAGAGCGTGCGATCGAGACACGGCATGACTGTCGTCCGGATCAATCTCAATATATTAGGGCGAGGTAGCATTGGAGATCCGTTGTTCGTTCCGCCCGCGTTTGCTTGATTCCAGTTCTCGTAATAGTCGCTTGGGAGGGTATGGCCTGCAGGAGGGGCGTTAGGGTGGCCGAAGTCCAGGGCCGCGTTTGAGAATGACATTTTTGCAGCGTTGTAATATCCCTCTTAGTGTAGTAGGAATGATCTTGTGATGATGTTTCGGTTCTTGCTGCAGGGCATGGTGGTCAATATATACCAAACCCTGAACCTGTCTATACCCAAGTTCAATAGAATTTGATGTGAGTAAATGTCGGAAGGTTGAGGGTGATTCACTAAACACTGAGATGTTATCACACAATCATAGTTGTGATGCTGACAAGGGAGGAACTATTGGAATATTAGTAATACGCGTAAGGATAAAGACAGAAAATAAACAAAGGATTGTTGCACCACAATCAAGAAAAATTTCATTTTTAATGAACGCCTACACTGCGTATCTATTGTTCAGAACACACAAAGGCACACTCAAGCCGTGCTCGGTCCATAATTCATTTTTATTCACTTTTGCTATCAAAAGTCACATCACCCAATCAATCTCGTAAATTCGCTTGCGCGCATCGACCTACATCGCTTATGATATGAAATCCGGTTGCTTGGATGTGAATTGCCCTTTGTCTGTGCAGAAACTACAATGCCGAAACCCTTGGCCTCCCCCTGATTCAATCTGCGGAATCTTAGGTGGGAATTTCTTTTTCTTTCAGTAGTTCTAGGTCGTGATTATTCTTAGATTTTTGAACACCGTATCTGCCTACTTAAATGGGAAAACCGATGACCAAAACCTGACTAACCAGGGTGAGAAGCCACTAAATATCACCGGAAGTTCCAAGTACGTAAATGTGCCTTGAATACGATGATTGATTTTTTTCATAATTATTTCATATGTTTCTTATATTCTTGCGCTTGACTCTCCGTCGAATAAATGTGGCAAATCATAATGCCACCTCTCCGTCTGACTTGACGTTTACGTAAATTGTTCTTCTATCAGCCGTACAGTCCAACCCTCTTTCTCACCCTTTTCTCCAGCTTTTATAGAGCGATCACAGAATGACGTACCCTCTCAAGGTCATTTGGAATGCCCGAAGATGTCACAGAATCCCACCCAAGGAGATGAAGATGATACAATGTAGCCCTTAAGCGATTGTCAGTTCCATCCGTGAGCGGGAGCCTTGTAAAAAGGCCACAGATTTTAGCATAGTTAGCTAAGCCATTTGTATTTAAACATTATTCGTTAAGGCTTCTCTATAACTAGCTCTTGCCTTGGATATTGTAATCGTTTTGGCTTAATATGGTACAGGAGTCACGCTGGAGAAGTATCTGAGTAACAAAGTTCTGGTTTGTAGCCTCGGAATTTTCCCTTAGCAATGCCTCGAATAATTTCTCGATATTCCGCTTTTCTCAAAACTTGACAGATTCGGCAAATAAAAGTTTAGGCAACTTCATCAAGTTCAACTGATCCCTTGCTAAAAAGCTATTCAAAGAGGATTGTGCCCCCCACTGAAGGGGGATACTCAATCTGACCTCAATGTCAAAAAACTCATTCCTTGAACTCCACCTCAATAATGCTTCGTAAAGCACCGGGCAGCGCGAAAACCGACACAACCTCGAAGCGCTCATCCGCTTCCTTGATCAACGCAGTCCATTGGCCCATAGTGCGTTCCAGATTGTTAAAAGCGACCAGCATCTGCAAGTCCGAACCAGCCATCATCTTTTGGGCAACCAGAGGCAAAACGCGATTTCCCTCTTCATCAAATTCAGCCGGAATAACCGTCTCACACAGCAAAATGCGAGCTCCGGGCTTTAGACTGGGGATGAGATTTTTGAGGATGGAGCAGGACTCCTTGTTGGGCCAATCGTGAAGAATCGTCTTGAGGAAATATGCATCAGCCTGGACCGGCTGAGGGGTAAAGAAATCGTGCGACTGATAGGAAACTCTAGACTTCAACTCCTCGGGTACTTCTGCGTGGAACTTGGCCTCATTCTGTGGCAGATCCTGAACGATGAACTTGAGTGAGGGGAAATGTTTCGCGAGCAGCACCGAGTCATGACCTGATGAGCCTCCAACCTACATTATGCGAATTAGAACAGTTTTCACATTATTTCGCATGATGATACAGTAACGTAAAATATACAACAGTTAGGGAGGGGCAGGTATAGACTTACATCAACAATAGTACCATTCTTGAACCTGTTCCAGTCGAACGCAGTCAAGATATCATCCATCTGAATGGTTGCAGCTGCCCCAGCAATTTCCATGGCTTCAGCCATTATCTTGGAGCGAAAGCCCTCCGGCCTTCCTTCAGGCGTATGCTCGAGATACTTCCAGAACGAAACGGGATGTCCCGTTCTATCAACATCTGCCAGCGCGAATCCAGACAAATTCGGATCGTCGCACGGTTCATCCTTTCCAGCGCTGTACTTTTGGAGCGATTCTGCGGCATGGACAGTTGCCGGACGGACCTGTTCCAATATGTGGCTGATCCAGCTGTGCCATTTAGGATCCTTGGCCAGAAAAGCTGTCGTGGACGTGTGGATAACATTTCCTGAGCCGAGAGGGTATTCTTCAAACAATCTCATGGGAACGGAATACCGAATAAGTCGACGCACAACCGACTCTGGCAGGGTGGTCCTTTCCGAAATCTCCTTGTAAGTAGCAGACCCTCCAATTGGTACAGCGGCGAAAAAGTCAAACTGGTTGAAAATGTCATAGATCATAGCATCATGGTTCAACTATTACGCCTTTTAGCTTCCACGCAATGAGCCTCGGTTCCAATCATCACCTACGAAAAAGGTTTGCAAGAACGCTGCCTCAGCGGGTCCAAGAGCCATGTGGAAAATGTCTGATGCCGCTTGAAACAATTCAAAGCGAAGCCCGATCAACTTGGGGTCTTTGGGATACTGCTCTAACCCACCCTCGCGAAAAGATGGTTTGGGATGGCCATTTTGCTCCAAATACTCGGTGATTCCATTGGCCACCTTGGAGATGGTAGCGGCCAGTTCGTTGAGTGATGGGTCTGCTGAGCTCATGGTGCGATGTGGGGTTAAATATTGGTTCGACTGAGTGCTGAAGACAAGGAGCTCTGTCCGGATACAACGCGAGGCTTCCACAACTCTAAATAAGTATTGAATACAAAGAGTTCGTCAATTGACCCGATGTCCGATGATTATCAATGAAACTGTCCGGGGACTGTCCGGTGGGTAAAGTGCAAACACGAGTCAGAAATCAGAATCGTCCCACAAGGACTTTGGTATAAAGTGCTGGCGATCGCTGACAGGTTGATATTTTCGTCATCGCACTCAAATTGGAGTTTCCTAACCCCAGAAAGGGTTTCGCTCGGCCTAACTGATAGATTTAGACGAGCAGGATGGTCCAGATTGGTCGCATTTCGCGCCCCCGCGTCAGCGTCAGCACTAGCATGCGGGACTGCTCACAAGACACGGGGAGTTTGTCTGCGCCGTGTAGCCTATCACTGCCGGTTGGAGCGACATTCGCTTTCAGCCGCACACGCATCCAGTTACGGGCAACTGTTGCGGGGTTTCGATTGCAACCCTGTTGACCAAGGCAGCCCATGAGCTTTCTCGGTGGGAACAGGCAACAGCCCGACGTAAACGAGAAGGAATCAAACGGCACAGCCATCCGACAATGGGCTAGCAGTTGTTGGGTAAAAATACATCAGTGCCCAGCCGATCGATCACGTGCGATCAAGCCGACAGGGTTAGCATTGCCTTGTTGGCCCTTGAGTTTGGATTCTTGCGGAATGCACGCTTCTCGGTCAGCATCGACTGCGTCTTTGAGAAGCTCCACCCTTCCAGGAAAGCTTGCTTTTTACTCGCTTGTTCAAACCTACTACAACGTGGCCATTTGGCTCTCCCCCATCCCGTTATATGTGCTTGGCACAACCTGTTTTGGTCGCGGGCTGATGGCGCTCTATTCTCCGCGAGCTGAGTATTCCCGCGCTGGCCTGCACCCTGAATCTGAAAACGATGCTGTAACTTGTGCAACTAGAACAGACTCTCTTCATGACACTGATCTAACCCGCGTGGATTTCAGGGGGTTGAGGCCACTCGATCATGGGAGCTGGATTGGTTGGCTAGCTTATTTCGAGACCAAAGCTTGAACATATCAATGCAAATTTGCTCAGTGAAACCGAGCATGCAGCCAATCACAATGCATATTACACTCTTATCGGGGTCGCAGCTATAGTATGGCTTTGAGATCACTCCATTCCACCACGTATTCTCACTAGAAGTGAATAAAAGTTATTATATTAAAAATCTATCTAAGCTTTTCTATCTACTCCCAGTAAACTGATACTTACACTAGAACCATGACCATAAAAGTAAAAAGGATAAGAGATTGGAGGTTTCCGGTAGACATGATACCGACGTGCGCTTGGCTCAAATGAGCCGGAGTCTCGGAGGATACACCATTACCGACTGGGGCAGATGACGACGCTCCAGCAGACGAAGATTGTTCTTTAGACCCTGAATCACCAACCTCTCCACTGTTAGATCCGGCTTTTGTGGACTTTCCGTTAGACCCAGAAGTAGAGGATTGATTGATGGCTCCCGAAGAGTTGGGTTTCTCGCTGGACCCATATCCAGAAGTCTCCCCGTTCTCGGAAGAGCTGAGAGACTCTCCAGTAGATTCGGATGAGAGGGAGCTTCCAGATGTTCCGTGGTTGGGGGATCCTCCATTTGAACCAGCACCCGAAGAGCCTGCGTTTGTGCCGGACGCCGTTGATTCTCCGTTGCTTCCAGGAGCAGGGGCCTTCCCATTAGCCGCAAGTGGAGAGTATTTCTCCCCACTGCCTCCAGAAACGGGAGAACCCTCGTTACTTCCAGAGCCGGCGGATTGATTAGATCCTGAACCAGAGGAACCAGTGCCCTGGCTGGAGTAAGAAGATTCCTCCTTGTCCCCAGAGGTAGTAGGCTGTCCGCTAGAGCCAGGTTGGGGGTATTTCTCCCCGTTAGTCCCAGAAGAGGATGATCCCTTGTCGTTTCCGGAGCCGTCGGATTGCCCATTAGATCCAGTCTGGGAAGAAGCACCTCCCTGGGCACCAGAGTAAGATCCCTCCTTATTCTCATGGCCCGTAATTCCAGCATTTCCCCCGGAATTAGATCCTCCGTTGCCGGTGTGGGAGTTTCCAGTTCCGCTGTAGGAATTGGAATTGGCTCCTTGAACGGACTGTCCCGCACCCGATGAGTAAATTGAGCCATGGTAGGCAGCACCGCCTCCCTGGTTGCCCTCATACTCGCCCTCATTTCCGGCTTGCTTTTGCTTGCCATAGGCTCCATTGCCACCGTAACCATGCTGGCCTTGACTTCCGCCGGCAGCGTATGTCTGTGCTGGACCCGGTGCCGCCGTGAGGCCTGGATGATCGAGCGCCGCGTTTGGAACGGTGAGGACGACATTGCTTTCACCGTGATGGCCGCACCTGTTACAAGACGCCGTGAGAGTCACCATCTCCACGGTTGCGTGGTGAGGCTCGGCACAGACAGGGCAGTAGCTCGCGCAATACTCGGTGATGATCAGAGCAGTAGGGTGGGCGGCATCGACTGTAGTATACGTGATGGTGGTGGTGATCCATACTTCTGCTTCTGTGATTGTAATTTCCACGGTTTGAGTTTCATCGACCACATCGGTTTCAGTGATAGTCACGAGCTCGGTTCGGCCGGGTACAGTGGCAGTGGCAGTTCTAGTGACCACCGAGTTGTCTACTCTGGCATACACGGTGAGGAGAACATTGGCCGGGGCGTCTCGGCCGTGGAGCAATGAAGATCGACGCATCTTTTTGCTCCCGGTTTCAAGGAATCCACCACAGCTCAGCGTTGGATCTCCTGGGCAGGGGATATTACACTGCCCAGTGCCAACAAAATTCGTTCCGTCGAGGTCATCTCCCACATAACAAGTACTATTCGCATCGATATTCATTAGCACGGATTAATCCATAACTGGGGCGAACTTACTCATCAACAACACCAGCGTACTTGTGTCCCGTAGCAAATATAAGGCACAGGGCTGGTACCATGTTGGGATCTTTGGCAGCCTCTGTGAAGCCGGGGTAGCCTTCTCGAGAACCAAGGCATCCGGCAAAAACAAAGCCATTGACTTGCGGGATATTTGTAACAGCTGCCGACAATGTAGTGGAGAGGGAAGATACGGCTCCTGTGCTCCCCGTAGTTATGGTAGACGTAATCAGAGTAGTAGTAGCAATGGTCGATGCGAGAGTGCTTTCGGTGCTGCTGACAGAGCTGCTTGGCGTGTCAGTTGCGCTGCTCGTACTAGATTGAGAGGTCAGGCTTGTGGAGCCAGTGGAACTACTGCTGGACTCAGATGCCGAAGTAGCCGAAGAATCCGATGCAGTAGATTCTACAGAGCTAGTTGAAGCGGCACTTGACGTGGTCGAATCAGTGAAGGAAGTGCCAGTTGATGAACTACCAGTGGAAGTACCGGTCGAGCCAGTCGATACGGTAGTGGTATCTGAAGTGCTCAAATCTGTAGCCGTAGTGCTAAGGGTATTTGACGACGTTGAATCGATTGAAGCTGTCGAACTAGTTGATGTTACAGAGGCTATCGATGTACCTGATGATGTTGTGCCCGAAGAAGTGCTGGATTCAGTGGTGGTATCTGAGGCACTGCTGGACGTGGTGGAATCGGACGTCGTGCTTCCAGTTGCGGTATCTGTAGTACTAGACGCATTCGATTCTGAAGTAGTCGTGGTGTCCACAGTAGTGCCAGAAGCAGTGCTGGTACCTGATGCCGAACTTGATGTTGTAGCGTCTGAAGTAGTGGTAGAGTCAGAAGTAGTACCGGAGCCAGACGTGGTGGCCGATGTAGCACTGGATGTCGTGGTGCCTGCTGCTGAGCTTGTCGTAGCATCTGTGGTACTAGATCCAGCAGTGGTATCTGTAGTGCTAGATGTGGCAGTGCTACCCAAAGTTGTGCTGGATCCAGTGGTGTCTGACGTTGAGCTCGATGTGGTTGTAGTACCAGAAGTTGTGCTGGATCCAGTAGTGTCTGAAGTTGAGCTTGATGTGGTTGTAGTACCAGAAGTAGCACTGGTTGTGGTGGTAACTGACGTCGTTCCAGATGCAGTCGTGGTGGCTGAAGTCGAAGCTGACGTGGTGGTAGTTGTTGTGCCCGAAGTAGTGCTGGATGTGGTGGTGTCCGAAGCTGAGCTGGATGTTGTCGTGGCGTCTGAAGTAGTACTAGACGTAGTGGTTGAGTCTGAAGTGGTGCTTGAAGTGCTTGTATCTGAAGTGGTACTTGATGTAGTGGTTGAATCCGAAGTAGCACTAGAGGTAGTGGTTGTACTAGAAGTGGTGGTCGTACTAGAAGTAGTGGTTGTACTAGATGTACTTGTTACATCCGAAGTGGTGCTAGATGTAGCGGTTGTACTGGATGTAGTGGTTGTACTAGAAGTAGTGGTTGTACTAGATGTACTTGTTACATCCGAAGTGGTGCTAGATGTAGCGGTTGTACTGGATGTAGTGGTTGTACTAGAAGTAGTGGTCGTACTAGACGTACTTGTCCCATCCGAAGTAGTACTTGATGTAGCGGTTGTACTAGACGTGCTTGTTCCATCCGAGGTGGTGCTAGAAGTAGCGGTTGTACTAGACGTAGTGGTTGCGTCCGATGTTGAACTTGTTGTGGACGTAGTTGAAGTGGTCGAAGAAGTGGTCGAGGTGGATGAGCTCACGAGCGGTATAGCATTTATAAACAAAGCCGAGTCTTGATAATTATCGGTACCATCGCAAACCCACATTCTCAAGTAGTGTGACCCTGCTGCTACAGTCCCAAGAGAAATAGATTGAGGTGCCGTGAGTGTCGTGTATGCCGTTCCACCATTTCCAGCTATGATCTGACCGGGTGCAACGCCCATGTTGTTCGTGTTGGCTACTGGCGTCGTCGAACCGCTATCGAAGTCAATATAGAATGAATCTGGGGTTGCCTTGGCTCCATTAGTCCTAGCGTGACGTCAATTCTGATCCGCGTGAAATCTCGGGCACTAACTTACTCCGTCGTGGCAAAAAAGTAATTAAGTGTGAGAGAAGTCGCTGTCGGAAGGTTAAATGTGAACTTCATGTACCCTACATCATTCCCCCCGCAGTAGGATGACCCTCCACCCGTTGCGGAGTTGGGAGTTCCAACACCGGGTGGTGCATTAGCGACGTATCCTGAACTCAAGATCACGCCCGAAGAGAATCCCTGTGGTCCATCGGTAAAAGTTCCTTCGCTCAGTGAATTGGCTGTCCCATAATCATAGCTCAAACCTGTCAATGAATTCCCTAGGGTTGTTCCAAAAAGCGCCTGAGCGATTGAGGAACTAGTTGGGTTGGGATTGACGGCGAAGGCTGCATTTACTCCCGTGGAAAAATACCCACATGCCAACAAGGGCAGCAGGTAGCTGGTGTGGCTTTTCATCGCCGTAGTGAGAATGTCACGGCCTCTGCGATAGGGATGATTCGAGGAGCAATCGTCTGTGCTCCAGCGGAAGGACAGTGACCGAAGAAATATTGTGCGGGCATGAACATACTTTTGAACTAATTCTTCTTTCAAACTCGTTCGGACAGAAAGGACGCGCCTGTGGTATTGTTTAGGCGTGCATCGAGTTCCTACAAAATGAGCTCATCATTCCGCAATGCTAAACGAGACATCATTCGTGACGCTTATTGGCCGAGTGAGTTGTCCAGGACTTCCATTCCAGAGTCTTGTCTCATCCCTGCGATGTAGCTACCAGAATCTCTGCGCCATTAAGTTTCATCTGAGACAGTTCAAGGACAATGCTTGGAAGGTCTAAAAAGTATGCCACGGAATCACAGTTACCCCTTGGCAATGGAATTCCACGCAAGCTTACAATGAAATAAAATAACGGGTTAATCAAACTAAACCTTAGACATGGATACTAGTGCCTGGTGATAGGAATGCTCTTCGCCCCGTGCAGCCTGTTGCCCCTGTAGATCACCGTGGGTTTAACGAAGAAAGGGAGGGTCGCGTTGCGATTGAACTGTGTGCTTTGGAGATGGAGAGACGACAGCGAGTATTGAAATAGCCGTCCACTTTATATCCGGGCTTTTGCCGGTTTATCCCTAAGTGACATTCGTCACAAAACCCAGTTTGTTGCCTCGAAATTAACGCGCCATGTTCGTAGCTCTTCGGGAGCGCGACTCACGCCCTTGTATTTACTTGTTCTATAAGTCCTTAGTATACCCCACCCATTAGACTATTCGAGATCGGCCTTGGCATTGACATGGCCAGTCACCGACCTAACCAGCCTAGCTGTGACCCCGTTCCTTCATTCTAACTCGAGGACCCGGTACCAAGAAAAGTACAGCACCACCTTTCCTGCGCTAAATCTGAAACAAATCATTTTCTAATCTAGGTATATAATAAAATGAATATTTACAGATTATGATTTCTTGATTTATTTTAAATCCCTGTTGGATTTCTCTCATATCTTTTTTTTTTTTGCCCGGGTGGCTGTGGCACGGTAGGGTGCAGGCTTACCGCACTCCAAAGGATCACGACACTTATCAGCATAGGCCAACAGGAATCCTTGCCCAATGTACACGAGTACAGATTCCGCGCTGACAAAGCATCAATGCCCATAGAAACTATTTTAATGAAAATGAGATTAGATTTCGGCGCCTTCAATATAATGTTACCGGTTGTGTGGAAATTAGCCGCCACGCCTGTGTGGGTTTCTGAGTCAGCACGAAATGGCTAAGCTGAATCAAGTGTCCACCAAGGATCCTTGGACCCTGGCAACATTGAATGGGGCGATGCAGGTTTCAGCGCTTCGGTACAAACCAACGATATGAGACCTGTAAAGGCATGCTTGCAGTGCAGAAGTGGCAAGCGAAGATGCGACGGCACTGGCAACGCCGCGTGTCCTCAATGCACCCAGCGAAATCTGCCATGCTCAGCCGCCGCCAATCACCTACCAACAGCCCGCCCCCTTGCAATCCCACAGCCCCTTCTCCCCGTTCCCTCAGCCTGCTGTAGCGAGGAGACGACTCATTTGGTAGATCTCTACTTCAAGTTCATCCACAACCAGCCTCACAGCCTCTTCCATGAAGCCACCTTCAGGGAAAGTGTTGCCGCGGGGACTGTCTCCCAGCCAGTTCTTCTCGGAATGATGGGCATGTCCGCACGGTAAGAATGTGCCCATCGTGTTTGCTGCTTTTGAGATTTGACAGGCCAAAAGGTTTGCCGCTCGGCCCGATATACGGTCTCGCGGGGCTGTGTACTGCGCCAAAGCCAAGGCAGCGCTCAAGGATGATCTCGAGCACGTGTGCGTCGAGAACATTCAGGCGTGTATTCTGGTGGGGAATAACTGCTTTGGCGATTGCGATGCAGACGCTGAGTCGTTATACTTGGGTACATCTCTCCATCGGTTGTACCGAAAGCGCAATCGGTGATATTTTGGGTTGACCATGCTCTTAGTGCTTGCCATCCGCATGGCCCAGATACTCAACCTTGGCACTTGTAACGAAACGGATGATGGAGTGACTCGGGAGTTGAAACGGCGCATATTTTGGACATGCTTCATAGTTGACACATGGGCTAGCGGTGGCTCAAACCTGTCGCGACAGTTTCCATGGGAAGCTAAACAGCCTCGGGTGCCGATGGATGAGTCTGTTTTCGCCATGATGAAGCCAGGAGACTCGGACGTGGACGATTCAGATTGGAGACCCGGGCTGTGGGGCGACATGGTCACGCTGGTACAGATATACGCCCAGATACAGCATCTTCACAAACAACTCGCAGAGACAGATGAGTGGGACGAAATATCGATGGATGAGTCAGTGCGACGCGTCGAAGCCGACCTAGATGACTTTGCGCACGCCCTAGGCCCGGAGCTGACGTTTTCCCTGGAAAACCTGGCATTGTTTGTGAGCCGTGGCCTGGGCAGTGTCTTCGTCGCCTTTCATCTCGGCTATCATCACTACTATACGCTGCTGTTCTACCAGTATCTCGATCAACGCCGGCCCTCTACAAAGAATGGAAAAAAGTACGCAGACCGGTGCAAACGTCATGCGGCCATCATCTGCGATATCCTGAAGGCCTCCCGAGAGGTTCCAGGTGCCGAGGCACTCTACAACATCGTGGGTCATGTCACTATTGTATCTTCATCCGTACTGCTTCACACATACCTATTAGGAGAGCCCCACGAGCTCGAAGACTCCAGGAAACGCCTCGAATCGAACTTTGAGTCACTAGTCCAGTTGAGAAGCTATTGGCCAAGCGTAGAACTAATGGTATGGGAATTATTTGTCCTTGAGCGATGTGGTGCATTTGTTATTAACTATTCCGCAGATCAGTCGACTAGTGGTGTTTCAAAAGTATTGCATGATATCCCTTAGTAGAAACACTCATCGCTTCGACAAATGGATGGTGAAGTTTCTCATCGCACATGCTTTGGCATTAGAGGACAAGGTGGATGACCTATGGCGCGGTTCGGACGAAGGTCAGCCACCTGGGAATGCCCATTTGGAAAGAAGTCGCATCACAAAGTCCATGATCATGGACATACAAAGCAACGATGCATTTGGAGGAACTAGGAATTCTCAAATTGGAAGCGTGGACTGGGGAGAGGGCATTTGACGCGGGCTCTCAAAATATCTAGCCGTTTTCAGTGCGTGAAATACAAAACCAACCGAAGATCGTCTCAACTCAAAGGGGATTTCACTTGGAAACAGGACGAATGCGCACTGTATAAAGCAGAGAGGTCCCGTGGTCTAACGGTTATGACTGTGGATTTTGATTCCACCAGCGGGGGTTCGACTCCCCCCGGGACCTTTCTTTTTGGATCCCACAGCTAATCTGTAACTAGGTATTCATGGGGACTGATTGGTTGAACTCCCTGTGTTCTACATCTCTAAAGAATGCATGCCATTGTACTGGGTAGTTTGGAGTGCAGCCTGATAAATTATGAAGGAGGCCAATTCCACGTAGAACTGGCAGCAAGTTAGCCGGTTCTTAAAGTCTTTTTGCTTGTATTTGTGGTAGTGCTAGCGAGAGAGAGATAAAGTGGTCAGGAAAGTTGTCTTGTCTCGTATTTTACGTTGAGTTATGTGAGGTCATCATGGACATCGGTAAAAGGCCATGCAGCTGTGGCAACCTCAATGCCACCTTTCCCATATGCAAAGCTCACGGTTGACGGTGCTTTATGGACTCTATGGGCTCAAAAATGGACCTTTTAGAAACCTAATACCGAATGAAGCGATAGAACTGAGAGGTGATCGGGCCATTTGTCCTACTTCTTGGAGGAACATCTACTCAATTGTGTGAAGCTAGTAATTGGACCTAAATAAGGGGGAAATGAACATTTCATACAACGTAGGCAGTGTAGTTTGAGCAGCAGTGGCTACGGTGAATGGTCAAGTGTGAGCAGTCGCGGTCTCTTAATGTCAATCACCTCACCCGATCTCCTGTTAAGTTCGTCGGCGCTTGACTGTTCTGTGCGACCGTCTGGGCGCCCGATGGTCCCAGCAAGCGTGCAGATCGTTGTTCATGGGTTCTGGCATTAGCCGAAGACTTGAATTAAACGAACCCGTTCGTCTTGCCGGGGCCGAAATTGCAGCCAATGGAGCAAGTGCACAGGACAGCCTCCAAGTTGACGGATTGAAACCCCGAATCCCCATTTGGGACCGTACCCACACTAACCAATCAGGTCGAAAGATGTCCGGTCGGACTGACCAATGAAACACATCGAAAGCCGGCGCTAGTGTTGCCTCCATGACACCACTTCCGGGGGATCGTCAGCTGCAGCGCTACCCGCACGCATTTGTTGCGGGATTGCGCGGGGTCCATGGCAGTTTTCGTATATTGGTGGCCAGTTGACTAGAAGCCTAGCAGACTCGCAGCCTGCTAAGCGACAATTTAGAGATGATTTCAACGTGGCCTCGGGTCATTGAGTCCCGAAGAGATGGCGTGCCACAGTGACCAGACCTCTTTCTCACTGGCGCATCAACATGTCCCCCAATTGATGTCTGCCCACCCACCCAGCTTCTCTGCATTGCACCAGCGAGAGCAAAATCTGGGGTAACGTTATGAATATAAAGTCCAGATGCCCCCAGAGCAACTCCATGTCACTCCCTGTCACCTTTTCTTACTCGTTCCCAGTCATTGGAATTTATCCTTGCCTGTCTGATTGAAGCCATGCTTCGTGGTGATACCATCACTGTATTCTCTGCTGCCTTTCTGGCCGTGGGAGGTTTTCTCTTTGGTTACGACTCTGGCATCATAAGCTCAAGCATTGCTCTCCCGCACTTCAAGGAATATTTTCACGATCCTAGCGATGACACTGATGGAGGCATCGTCAGCTCTTTTCAGGGCGGTGCCGTTCTCGGGACCATGATCAACATGGTGAGATTCCTCCATTTACTTTGACGCCTGGTCCACGCCGTCTTTTTCAATTAAGGCTAACCCGAGACTCGCATCTCATAGGCCTTTGCCGATACGCTTGGTAGAAAGAGAACCATCTTTTGCGGAGCCGTGGTTTCGCTGCTGGGTTCTGCTCTGCAGTCTGGTGCCACCTCCATGGCCATGCTTATTGTGGGTCGCTTTGTTGGCGGTATGGCCGTCGGCATGCTGACCAGCACGATCCCAATGTACGCCTCGGAGCTTTCCATGCCCAAGTGGCGAGGTGCCCTCTCCGGTCTGCTTCAGTGGTTCCTTAGTTGGGGTTTCTTGGTAGCACAGTGGCTTGGCTACGGGTGCTCGTTTTCCAATACGGCCTTCTCTTGTTAGTGCCACGAACCTAATCAAAATTTTCGCCACGGTACTCTGCTAACACTGTTCTTCTTGATTAGGGAGATTTCCCCTCGGCTTCCAATGCATCCCCGCCGGTATTCTCGCAGTTGGTATCTGGTTTTTGCTAGAGTCGCCGCGTTGGCTTATGGAGAAGGAACGGCACGAAGAGGCGCGTGCCGTACTTGAGAAGCTTCGCTATGGCGAAGATGCCTCTCGCATCGACCTTGAGTTTGCAGAGATTAGGGACGTTATCGCTGCCGATCGAGAGATTGGCCAGGTCACTACTTTGTCTATTCTCACCAAGGCTTCGTGGAGGAAGCGGCTTTTGCTCGGCTGTGGTGTGCAAGCGTTTGGACCGCTCTCTGGCATCAACGTCATCAACTAGTAAGTGGCAGGGTGTGGAAGATTGCGGCACATGCCTGCTAACACATGCTGTACAGCTATGGGCCTCGTATCTATAAGATTTTGGGCATTAACACACAAACCTCTCTGATGATTATCGGTATTAGCGGCGCCCTCTCTATTGTCTACTGCACTATTGGCCTCTGGATGCTTGACAGGGTTGGTCGTATTAAACCACTTATGGTCTCGGCCCTGGGTCTCGCTGCAGCTCTCCTCGTGAACGCTGTCCAAGGCCAATACCTTAACCCGGATAACAGTAATCAGCTGCGCTCTATGGTTGCCATGTATTTCGTCTTCAGCTTGTTTTATACTCCCCTTGGAATTATCTCCTGGGTATATCCAGCCGAAATCTTCCCTGTCGAAGTGCGCGCACTTGGCAACGCGATTACCACTTTCACCAATTGGCTCATCAATCTCATATTTGCCCAATTCTCGCCGAGCGCGCTCACCAAGCTCGAGTTTCGCTACTTTTACGTCTTCTTCGCCTTCAACATCGTCGCTTTCCTCTGCTACTGGTTCTTTTACCCCGAAACCAAGGGCCGCACGCTGGAGCAAATGGATGTGATTTTCGGTGATCAGCTCGTCCCCCACGCACTGGAGGATCCTAAAGGTGCTATGGCTCTGCAAAAAGAGGCGACGGTATCAGCACATGTCGAGCAGCCGGTTTAATTTCGATCAGGAATGAACGAAAAAGTTGGCCAAGTCACCTGGCAAAATAGCGAAGGTTTGATACTGGTCCATTTATAACTTTGGTCCCTTTCGATTCTAGGATGGTTGAGCACATCACATTTCATCAAATGTTTGGCTTATTATAGTTGGTGGAACCATTCACTCTACAGTAAATGAAGGGATTCAGCGGATGAGAATTTGGATTACATTATTGCGTCTTCGTTCTATAGTCTTTGAATTCTCTTAATCAAGAGGCTTTCATTATCAAGGCAATAAACAAGTGCTGAGCAAAGTTGCGGGCCAACATCCCAGAAACACGCAACGAGCACGAGGCCAGCAAATAAAGTTCTGGTTCCAAAAAAAAAAAAAAAAACCGCATTTATAATTGTAAATGACGCTTAAATTCCGCCCAACCTTCGCAGTAAAATTGCTGTGGAGGCAGCTATTGGAACGTTGAATTGACCAAAGGGATTACGGTCATCAAGGCCTAAGGCGCCGGCTAGGTGCCTAGTATAAACACGGTAGAAAGCAAGATTAAGGGTATTATATAACCCTCTTCTAAATACTAAAAGGGGCCTTATTTAGCTAAAATAAATAAAATAATAATTATTATTATAATAAAAAGACCCCTAGTAATTATTACCTTAATTATAATCTTAATTATATTATTTAATTATTTTAAGATTTATTTATATTAATTAATAATTAATTAATTATTTAAATTATAAAATACTATAGATTAATAAAATATTAATAAAAAAAATATTAAATTAAATTCTTAATAAAATTTACTTTAATAAATAAAAAGTTTATTATAT
>JAKZGU010000229.1:0-40553 GCA_022837005.1 Calonectria pteridis | reverse complement strand
TTAGCTTATAAATTAGATAAAAATAAAAAAAATAATATATCTATAAAATATCTTAGTAACTTTAGTAGTTTTACCTAAGACTTAAGTAGTCCTTAGTTATTATAGGGTCTTATAGGAAGTTCTTATTATTTTTAATATATTTAATAATAAGTACTATTACTTTTATCTTTTTAGGGATAATTATTTCTTCTTTTAGTTAATATAAATAACTTAGCTTATATTTAATAGATTAATCTTAAGATAGCTTAGGTAATTCTATTATTAGAATAATCTATAATTATTTAGTAAAAATTAATTAGAATTAATTATATATTTCTTTTTTAATAATAAATAATTATTATTTTCCTTAATTTAATAGGTTTTTAATTTTATTATAGGATTAAGTATTTATAGTATAGGCTCCTATTTTTATAATTTATTTCCTTCTCTTAGATAATTCTTTAGTTTAATTATAAGATTAAGTAATAATTATAAAAACCTTTTCTTTAATAAGTTAGTTCTTTTTTTTAAAAATAAAAGTTTAAATTATAATTTTATTTATAATATAAATAGTAATTTAGAGTTTCTTGCTCTTAAAGTAAATAATATTTAATTATTACTTACTCTTTAATATTAGTTTAAATTTCTAATTAATATTTAATTTAATATACTTATAGTAAAAGTATTTCTTTTTATTATAATTTTAATATATTATTTAAAAAAAGTTATACTATTATATATTTCCTAGCTTTATAAGTTTTAAAGCTATTCTATAAAATATAAAGAAGTTATACTATTAACTAATATTAATATAATAATTATGTTGGAACGTTGAATTGACCAAAGGGATTACGGTTATCAAGGCCTAAGGCGCCGGCTAGGTGCCTAGTATGAACATAGTAGGAAGCAAGATTAAGGGTATTATATGACCCTCTTCTAAATACCAAAAGGGGCCTTATTTAGCTAGAATAGATAGAATAATAATTATTATTATAATAAGAAGACCCCTAGTAGCTACTATCCTAACTATAACCTTAACTACATCATCTAGTTATCCTAGGACTTACCCATACTAATCAATAATTAGCTAATTGCCTAAACTATAGGATACTATAGATTAGTAAGATATTAACTAAAAAGGTATTAAGCTAAGTTCTTAATAGGGTTTACCCTAATAGATAAAAAGCTTACTATGCTAACCTAAACAATATTACAACTTAAGGCCAAGATACTTTACTAAAAAAGACTTTATTATAATTATAATTAAATTCCCTATATCTATTATATAAAAGATCCTTTCTATTAACTCTTCTAATACCTACAAGCATATCCATTAATCCTGAGAAAAAGCCACCAATATAAAGAAAAGCTCAAAGACCATGATATCCCCTATTAAAGCCAAGAATCCCTACTTTAAAAATAATCCAAGATGACTAGAACACCAGAATCCATACTTATACTAGAGCCTATACTTATAAAGACCCTAAAAGCTAAGGAAGAAAACAAGGAAATAGATAAGGATATATATAAAATATATAACAATACTAATAAAAAATACCTTAAAATATTATTAATCCTATAATAAGCACAAGTATTCATTAAATATAAATCATAGGGACTTTACTATATAATAGATTATATAAAATATAGTTAAATTAATACTAATATAATAATTATATACTTTATAATCCTTAGTAAGATAAAAAGATATAAAATAAGATAATTATATTAGCAATTAATAATTAAATTTAAGGAAAAAATAAAAGCCTTCCTAGAGAAAGCAAGTCTAGAAAAAGTAAAGCTATTATAGAACTACTTAATTAATAATAAAGTATATATCTAAAAGAACTAAACTAAAATAGTTAAATATATTATTAAGATAATAAAGAATAATATATATTATATCTAGATAATAAAGGAGATTAAAGAATATAATAACTATTATCTAGACTTTAAGAAATAATATAAAAATAATAAGGAATTCTATAAAAAGATTATAAATACTAATAATATAACCAATAATAATAACTCTTTCCTATTAAAAATAAAGGAATTAAAATACAAAGTAAAGAAACTAGTATAGTTAAGAATACTACCTTAGAGGACCCCCCTAAAGTAATTTACTTAACTAAGTATACTATAATAATTACTATCAAAGGGATTATTAATTATCCTAAGTACTATACTAATACTAAGGCATTTAACTAACCTCGCAAAAATATATACTAAAAATATAAAATACAAAGGTAGTACTTATAATATACTAAATATTAAACTATAATTATTCCATAAGACCTACTCCAAAATAAAAATTTCAGAGTACTATTATACTAATGTATTCTCAATCATGCTCAAAGACCAAATATATAATTACTACCTTATAAAGATATATAATAAGTACCCTTTATTATTATTCAAAGAGATATATGTGATTATAAGGGAATAGTTTAAGTTAAAAGAAGTATAATAAAAGGTCTTTGCAAAATAGTAGATAATCACCCTCTATAGTATAATTAAGTAAAACCTTAATAAGCCAAGAACTAAAGTCCTTAAAATAATAATCAAGAGATTAAAGAAGATCTAAGGAGTACTACCTAAAGTAAAAGACCCTAAGATATAGCTCTAATATTAAATTATTTAAATATACTAAAATATTAAAAAATATAAGCCATATATCTTTAACCTTGCCCCAATCTACAAAAATATATACCAATAACTTAGAATAACTATAGGAATATTTCTTATTAAAAAGGAATCCCTAAATAAGATTATATCTAAAGAAAAAGCAGAATAATACTAGATTAATTATAAATATTAAGAATAAAGGTAAGGATGATTTTAATTAAATTATTATTACTAACCTAATAATAACTACTAAAGGCAAAGGCAATAACTATTACTATATAAGAAAAAGTACTATATTTACTAAAAACCTAGATATTAGTCAAATAAATACACTAATAAAAAAAGGCAAAAAGTATACTTAAAGTATAAATTAAGCTATATTAATAATAAAGTATACTAGACTTTTCTTACTAAATATAAAGGCATAAATATTAACCCTAGTAATAATAATAATTATTACAACTAATAACTAGGAGAATAAAAAAATAAAAATAAAAAAAAAATAAAAATTAATATTTAGGAGATTAGGAAATCTATTATATATTCTTTATAGAAAAGACTAAGGAAATTAATAGTTTATATATTATAATAAAACTTGCTGATTAAGTATTTGCCTATTGACTTATAAAATATAATCTATTTAATAATAAAATATCTTAAATACCAAAGGAATTAGTATTATAGTTTTTATTAGAAGGGCATTATTTATTAATAATCTTTTATAGTATCTTTCCTAATATAGGAGTAATGAACTTCTTAACTAAAGGCTATAAATAGTTTATTGCACTCTAATACACAATAATCCCCTTTATTAAGCTAAATAAGAAGACTACTAGAAAGGTATTGATTATCTTTGGAAAAGGTAAGCCTATTAACTTATTAGGAATAGTAGATATATTAATACTATTTAGTATTATCTTATTCTATATTCTCCCTAGTAATACCCCTTTCTTACTATCCCTTAAAAATATAAATAAACTAGGGATTTTATTTTATAATATTAGGAATTACCTTAAAAAAAGAAATATTAAGGTATTTATTATTTGCAAATAGGGGCACCCTTAGATATTGTTTAAAATAGAGGAATCACTTGCCTAGAGTAACCTAATAAATATTAAATTATAAAGACTATATTAATAATTTAGGCACCCATTAGTTAATTACCTTTACAAGCTATTAATATAAGCTAGTTATCCTATTAAGAGAGAGGCAATAGAGAAGCTTAGCTAGGTCTATAAGAAGTGCCAATTTTATATAGGGTAACCACTAAGATTTAAGTTTATCCTCTATAATAATTATAACTTTAACTATTATATAATTATAGATATTATATACCTAGAGAGTAAGCTGGTTATTTACCTTGTTAATAAAGTAATTATATTTAATATTGCCTATTTCCTATCTAATATTATAATAAAGAAAACATAAAAAGCCATTAAGTTCTACTAGATTAATATCTATTAAAGATTATTAAATTAGATTATTATTAATACTAGAAGGGACTTTATATTATAAGAATTTTATTAAGAAGCCTATATAATAGGAATCTTAGTTAAAGAAGTGCCTATAAAAGTATATAACTCTATTAGCAAGGTTAAATAATATTATAAACTACTTTAATATACCTATAAGATAATCTATAGTAAAGAACCATTAATAAAACATAATAAAGTACTATAGGTAACAATTAAGATAGTAAATAATACTACTAGCCCTAATGGCTTAGTCCTAATATTACTAGTATTTAGAGTATATCCATAGATAATAGTAGAATTAGCCCTATTACTAGAAATAATCTAATAAGCTAAAGTAATCTATAAAGCAATTAAAGAGATCTATTGAATCCATAATAAATACCAAGTCAATAATATACTAGCTACTAGAAATAGCCTAGATATAATAGATATCCTAAACCTCCCTCTATAAACATAGGTTCACATATAGTATAAAAAAAAGAAATAAACTAGACTATATATACTTATTACTATTAATAGAAAGACCTATACTATTAAGGGCAAGTAAGGACCTATTAATTTCTACTTAATTATTATTAAACCATTCTTTAAAGACCAAGGCCAAGATAAGGAACTATAGTAATAAAAGAAGGAGATAGAATCCTAGGAGACCAAGAACTTAGAGGAATCTAATAATATATCAAAAACACCTCTACTAATAAAAAGAAAAGGCAAAGAAAAACCTTAAAAGGCTCCTATTAAACCTATTCCAACCCTAAAGCCACTAAAGAAATAAGAAAAAAACTAACCAAGGAAGAACCCTATTATGCCTAACCCTATATATATAACTTAGAAAAAAAGAAGAAGCCAACCCCATAAAAACCCTATTTAACTAATAATTATAAACTTTATATAATAGTTTAAATATAAAGTTAATTATAATAAATCCTTCTTATTGACCAAGAAGAAAGCTAACTTTGAGCTTATAACCAAACTCCATAAAAAAGGGATTATTACTCTCCTAGGACTACTATTTAAAGACTTAATAACCAAGAAAATCAAAGGCCTAATTAAGCAAGGAATATTTAAATTTATGCCCTATAATAGGAAGATCTATAAAGAAATCCAAATCTATAACTTACATATAGTTAACAAGATTAAAGGAAAAATAACCAATATCCTATATAAGAAGTTATAATTTATAGTACAAGACTATAATAACCAAGGAAAAAAGGCAATTCTTATATAGTTACTAATAATCCAAAGATATAGCTAATAAATTATCCTAGTATTAGCACCATTTATAGAAAAAAAAGACATTTCCCTCTAACTATATAATATTATATAGACATATATATAATTATAAATAAGATTAACCTAATTTATCTTAGTATACTTGCTAAAGGAGATCTAATATCTTTATCCTCCTAAGATAATCATAAGAATTATTTTACTACTATATAGAATCCTAGAAGCTAGAATATATTAATAGGCAATATATAATAAACATTATATAGAGAATCTCTAGATAATTATATTAACTTTCGACCTATATTTATTAATATTATTAAAAGAAAACCCTGCTTTTAGAATAATTAGAATATAGACTAATAATATAATTAAAGTATCTAATAAGATATTCTTATAAAAGAAAAAGGAATAACTTTAGATAGCCAGATTTATAGCCAAGCTAAAAGAGATATTAATAAACAATAACCCCTTTACCTTTAATAAAGTAATTATAATACTTATGGAAACTAATACTATCATTCTCTAATAAAAAGGCCAAGGCAAAAAAATATTAATTATTAATATAAAGGACCTAAACACAATAAAGTAGCAATATATTAAACAATAAGCAAGAAGTATATATATTATATCTATTTACCAATCAAAAGTATACTTTAATCTATTAGTTATAATATAATACTAGGAGCTAGAAGTAAGTTATATTAAAGCACTAAACTAATAACTTAAGTAATAAATAGAGAACCTTAACTAAGGACTTATGTTTATCCTAATCATATTACCCATATTAAAGCTATTTATATTTATTAATAGCTTATTTACTAATAATATTAACTTATCATTATAATTCAAATTTATTATTATCCTTGCTAATAAGGAACTTAATAATGGGACCTTTATAATTAATAGGAATATCCTTTACTTTAGCTTAATAAAATACTATAGGATTACCTATAGTATTCTTATATTAGAAGTATATAGAATAATCACTAGCACTAATATTACCTATACTATTACAACTATACTTAACTAAGTAATTAACTAACTAAAATCTCCCTATATCCTGACTATTATCTATATTAACTTATACTTACTATATAAGTGCCTAGTAAAGCTTAGAACTATAAAAGAAAAGAGACTTATGATCAATATTATGGTACTATAATAGTCCTATAAGTAGCACAAGCTCTACAAAGTCAAATAAATAAATAGGAAAGATAATATTACCAATGCCCTTATAAAGGTAATACTTAACCAAGCACTTAAGAAGTTTATTAATAATAATATAGTAATAATTTAAATAGAAGGATAGATTATAAGAGATTAAGAAAAAGGAAAAGAGATAAGAATATATATTATGGGCAAATAACTTAAAGTTAAAAGAAGATAGTATTTCATTTCTAAATAAATATAATCCCTTTTTACCAAAAAAAAAAAAGTTCTAATATTAGAATATTAAATTAATTAAAGAGATTATAGTTATTAAGGCCTAAGGTGTTAGCTAGGTGCCTAGTATAAATATGATAGGAAGCAAGATTAAGAGTATTATATAACCCTCTTCTAAATACCAAAAGGGGCCTTATTTAACTAGAATAAATAAAACAATGATTATTATTACAATAAGAAGACCCCTAGTAGCTACTACCTTGACTATGATCTTAACTATGTTATCTAGTTACCCCAGGACTTACCCACAAATTATTTCTCTTTTTTAATTTCTTTTAAAGTTATTATTTAAACTAATAATTATTATATTAAATAACTAGTATAATATACTTATTAAAAATAATAAAAAGGTTAAGTTTTTTATATATTTTATTTTTTACTTTTTTTTTAAGCTATAGTAAAACTTATTAATAAGAGCTTTATTATTTTAATTAAGTTTAATAATATAATATTAAGAATTAAAAAAATAAGTACTATAAGAGCTAATTTACTTTAGCTTTTTAATCTTATAAATAATATAATATTTCTTATTATATTTTCTATATAAACTAATAATCTTTTCCTTAAAATAATTAAAATTTATAAATAACTTTTAAGTCTTTTTTTATTAAAATTCTAAGAGATTATAAATAAAATTATTTAAATATAATTTTATATTATATAAGGCTTTTCTTTCTAAATAACTAATTATAAATTAAACCTTTATATTATTTAGTCTAAGATATTATAGGAAATAGTAAAAGTAAGATCTTAGAAATATAATTTATTATTATAATATTATAAATAAACTATTTTATTTAGTAGGCTCTAGGGGTCTTAAGATTTTATCTAGGTTCTTCTTATAGTATATAATTACTAGCTTAGGAAAAGCTAATAATATCTCTAGAAAAAAAGCAAATAATAGATTATTTTATATAAGTAATATTTTAAGAAGCTATTAAAGTATATTCTATATTTATATAAGATATTAATTGCTTTTTTTAGTATAATATTAGTTTTTTTTATTATAGTACTAAGAGTCTATAATAAGCTTTTATATAGCTTTATAAAATTATTAATTTTTTTCTAAAATTGCCTTTAATTACTTATTATTATTTTTATTAAAAGACTTAGCCTCTTTTATATTTTTATTATCTATTAAAACTTTAAAAATAATAGCTTTCTTTTTCTTAGAATAGAAAAGACTTCTAAAGGTTAATTAGGATATTATTATAGTAATATTACTTAAGATTAATATAAATAATCTTTTAAATAAAAGCTCTTAATATATAATAGCTAGGTCTAAACTAATAAAATAAACTAAGTATTATAACCTATATACACTAAAGGCGGTCGCACATAGCAGAATATACCAAGTCCTAGCCTTACAAGTAATACCCCACTTATTCTATTACTATGCCCAGTAATAACCTACTTTTAGTACTATAGCTAGATTACCCTAGATTAATAATTATCTAATAAGGATAGCTTATATACTAAGATTCTAGCTTATACTATAAGCTATAAAGTATATTTATAAGCTATAAAGTATACTTATACTTTATATTATATAAAGATAAGCTATAACTTAAATAGATATATATAAATAGATTAAAATATATTATAAAAAATAATCTTAATTAGCTTTTAATATAATTTAATTATATTAATCTATAATTAATATATTATTAGATATAATATCTCTTTTTTGAATATCCTTGTATATTACTTAAAAACCACTATGCGCTTTGTATTCCTCTACTAACATAAACCTCACGCTCTGATTGGTTTACACAGTTAGGAATTGACCAGAACATTACAGAAACGTCTGGTAGTAACCAAAACTCCACTATGTGATGCAAATGTATGAAACCAAAGAAACCGTCGATTAACTTTTCTGGATGCCTAATGCTAATTTAACTGCTGAACTGAACCAAACTAAACCGAACCCTCCAAATAGTTACCCCTCTGACCCCCTTATCTACCCCTCTAATCTCTACCCCTTTAACCTCCACATCCTCCTCCGACCTTCTTCTCCTGTTACTATTATCTCTTAATATAAGCCTAATCTTGCTAACTAAGAGTTAGCCTTAATTTTTCTTTTTATTACTAAGAGCTAGTAAATTTATAGTTATATATTAGGCTTTTATAGTACTTAGAAAAATAACTTTTTTTTTAGTATAAGTATTTTATTTATAAATAAATTATCTTAAAGTATTTTTAATATTATTTTTTTATTATTAATAAAGTTTTTTTTATAGTAAATTTTTAAATAAAATTATTTAATATTTTAATATATTAAGATTTATAAGATTTATATTTTTAAAATAAAAATTTAATATTATATTTATAAATAATTTATTAAGATTTATTTAAATAAAGATTTAAAATTTAATAATAGGCTAGATATTATATTTTAGATTTTAGTATTTAGAATTATAGATATTAGCTATATTAATATAGTAAGGCAATACTAGGTAAAGGATTAGGCAATTAAACGAGAGCGCGGGAGTTATAGCCATTATGCTTATTCCAGTTGCTAACGAAGAGCTCAAGGGTCTATGTGTGTGGGTCGGTATCTCAAGGGTCTATGTGTGTGTGTGGTCCGTTTGTGGGTATGTGAGTTGACAGAGGAGTGGGCAGGCTGCTGTGAATCGATAGATGAGTGGCTTGTTGTGACAGTGCTGATAGTCGTTTCCAAAGTCGTTGCAGGGATAATGGTGAGGGAAAGAGGCTAGGCTGGTCTTGGCAGGCATTTTATATTGGTGGTCATATTGAAGGTTTTTTCTAGAAGGTTATCTCTGATATATTATATAAGGCTATTAGAGATACTATGTATATAAAAGGCTATTAGGTATTACAGCCTAACTATGTGAACCTTGCTGTGTAAAGCTTATTTTATTGACTTGGGCCGTATTGGACCTCAAGGATGATAATAATAATACTTACAACCTAATTAGAAACAGACCAAGGGTTTCAAGGATTTCTTTGATAAGCCATACCAGAAACTTAATCTGGGTAAGGAATGGCGGAAGTTTGTTTATGAACAGACGAATGCTGCCATTAAGAAAGCGGAAGGTGAGGCTGATAATGCTATGTCACAACAAGAGGCTAATACTGGGTTCAGGTGCTCTCGACGAATTTGTCCCCATGGTCAAAACTAGACATGGAAACTCAAATGATGGAAGTATTAAAGGCCGGGTCGACACCCTGATAAAGGCTCACGACGATTATAAGAAAAGTCGTTGGGGGAACCCTTTGCCCAAAGATTGGGCCAAAGCATGATTCATAGCCGAGGCCATCCAAGCAACATTATGGCATGGCCTTATTCTTCAACAAAGGACATATAGATGATGATGTATTACTGTGGCGACGTGGATTAGAATCTAGTGTAGAATAAGTACACATGAACGTGGATTTATTGGGGAGGAACTGTGCAATTGTCAACTATTGATTATTCAGGGAGTTGACCATGGGTCATAGTTGTGGTGTCAATGTTATCTTCGAGCTGGACTCAATGCTAGAGCCGGACTCTAGCAATATTATCAAACTTTATCAACGGTATTGTGTGTTCGACTGTATGTAGTCATCTTATTGTTATAAATCTTAAATCCATTCTCGTATTCTTTAACTAAACCAAGTTGCTTAGCTAGGTTTGATATACCTCCCTATTGAGACACAAAGGACTATTAGGGAGGGCTCCTTGGTTATGATATATAAAATACAGCTCCAGTCGCGTGACCTCGGCCGAAATCCATTCTAATCATAATAAATACCACCATTTTTTAATTTTTACCTAATTGCACTTGGTAGGCTCGCCAGACCGTGACTTGATTGATGAAATGGGCTATAGTTGAGATAATTTCCGCAGTCGCCAAAGCGGTCATCCCTCACACTTCGATCGATTGGACAAAGAAAGATTCCGTCAACTGTACCTACTACCCAAACTACCCGAAGATGAGCCCTGACTACCCATTTTGCTGCGACCCGCCGTCCAGATTCGAAGATAAGTGGCCTGTTAACTCGAGCTACGTCTGGGGCGACCGTGCACCCAGTGATTAATGGAGCTGAAGTAAGATGGGGCGTGAGCCAACAACTTTGGCAATAATAATCACGATATTCGACCTCATGATCTCCACAAAGAACGCAGAGCTGACCCATAAAGCTTTGTCATGTTAGGTGATCCACCGGCTTTATCAACAACGCCTTCGAAGATGACTTCACCGTAGTGGATCGCGATGAGTCCATAAGCCTTCGGCCAAGATGTCTGGTGACTTCTAACCGAACATTATTGAATGGCATGTTTGACTATTCAAAAGACACAACTCATGCGTACTGCAGTCACCCTGTAGGCTCTCAGCAATGTCGTCGCATATTCTACAAAGGCGCCGTCGACACCATCATCCGTTTGCCTTCACATGCATGCGAGGGCCCATGGGCTCGCATTTGCTTAATGGAGCCCATATACGACCCTGGCTTACCATCTTTATTTAAAACGTTGCATGCTCCTTTTATATTGAGCATACTTATATATATTCCCATATTTGTATCATTACATTTTTTTCCATTTTGTGGGTTAATCTTCTCAAAAAGTTACACTTTTATCAGCATCTATGCATTGACTTTTGTTCTTGACCCCAGGCCAAAAGTGTCACATCCTGATCGCTTGTGTCATTACCAGGTCCCCATTTAGCATCTGTTATCTGCACTGGTAATCACACGCACCTTTTAAGACTTATACCTCAAGTGGTAGCCCAGCATCGAACCGAATTTCAGCTTAGAATGGGAAGCCAACATAATATAAGCCTGTGTAATTTCCTCGTAGAGTATTGCCCAAATTCATTGGTATCTTTAACGCATAAAACCATTCGCCAACATTCAGACCAAAATTCCTGTCCTCATCAACTCCTCAAACTCATCATCACTTAGAAAGTCCCGCGCGAACATTTCATCTGCTAATTGCTGTCTTCGCTCCGCTCGTGCCGACGACTCAGCTTCCTCGTCCTCTCGTCCATATTCCCGAGCTCGTTTAGAAGTTTGATTATTTGGTGTGTGTGGGGTTTCTTCCACGACTGTCTTCTTTTGCTCCATTGCTGAATTGGATGGCTGGCTGTTCCCCGCCATACAAGTGTGTGGCTGTAGTTTTTGCTGTTCCTGGCTTGCATGATTTGGCAACTTATCTTTCAACTGGCTCTTGCTTGGTGAACAGGAAATAATTTGTGGCTCATCACCATCAATCATGATGACTTCTGGCCTTGAAACATCTCCCGAAGAGTCTTGGAGTTTTAGTGGAGGTACTTGAAGTTTTTCTTGCCATTCCCGTCGCCGATACGGGGAGCCAGACTCAAAGGTAAAGTCATCAAGCCCTTCAAATGTTACCCCGCCCTGGGTTAGAACATCCCATTGTGACCTTTGTCTAGCAGGAAGTCAGTATTTTGGCCCTAATTGCTTTTTTCTTTCCTCCTTCTCCTTTGCCTTCGGAGGTTGACTTACTCGTATTTTGTGGTCTTTAGATGGCTCACGAGACATGTTAACTCATTCGCAAGCCTAGCGTCTTTGCTATTCCTACTAAGAACGTGCTTCAAATTCCAACCCCTCTCCCAGCCATCCTTTTTGTCGAATATCTTGACGCACAGGTGCCATGGTGGTGTAAACTTCAGTAACCCGCAAGGCACTCCGCGTTCTAATGTCGATGGGTCCATTATAAAGACGCATGAATTTGCCTTGCGGCTCGTGGTCTGGCGAGACTTGAAAACAGCCACGACAACGTCTTGATCACGCAATTCAGGAAACGGGTTTGTCCACGGCCACATCTCTTCCGACAGCAAGTCCTGTCGATCAAACAGGTACTTCAACGGTGCCAGCTCATCTAACTGTGAAGATAGGCGGAATATAGGAGATGTGGGTTCGTTTCTCCCTATTCTATGCTTCAGATACAAGTCAAAAACAAATTCTCGTGCCTTAGAACGCGGTCCATCTCTGACACCAATCTCTACGTGTCGAAATGAGGGTTTTCCGGATGCTTCATTTTGCAAGGATCTCCATATAAATGGGTTATTGGATCCTTTGCAGCCAGAAACATCCCTTGTATAAATGCACGCCCGCGATGCACATGCCGATAAGTTATCAACAGCATCCCGGTTGAGAAGTTCGCTAAATGAAGGTACTCCTGAGACAAGAGGAATCCGCGAAAGCACTCTCTTGGAAGGCCTGTCAATGCCGGCAACCTGGACAAGCCTATCGAGAAGGCTCTCGGAAATAGCAAGGTAACTCAATTCCCTTGTTTGCTCCCACTCGGGTGTAAAGTACCACAAGGCTGTTATGCTCACAAAGAAGATCTCGTCGGGTGGCGTCATGTCAGATCCTTCGCGGCTTTTGTTTGTCCAGGACATTTCAATCTCATCTAGAACATCCCGTCTCACTCTACAAGACTCCTCGAGGCTATCTAGAAGCGCTTCCATGAGTTTTTGAGTTGCTTCGTGGGATGGGGTGCAGTTGATGAGGTGATCGAAGTTTTCTTCGGTCACGTATAATCCAATAAATCGTGTCCTTATAAAGCGAGCATCTCGAAATGCTCCAGATGGGCTATCAAAAGCGCGAAGCGGATCGCCAGAGACGTACTGACACTCCTCATATTCGGTGCCCTCGGTGTCGTCAGCAAAAGCCCAGTCGCGGACTTTACCGGACAGCGAGTAAACATCGGTATCGCAGGCTAGAGTCCGAGAATCATCGCAGGCAATCCTCTTTAGGCTATGAGCCACACCTTCACGGTATAAATCTCGAGCCCAATCAACAATATAGTCGAGGATGAGGAGTAGCTGTAATGCATGTTCCCGGGAGTTGACGCCACCATTCCATAATTGGACAACTCGCTAGTTGGCTCATTAATGGAAAGCTGGAACAGACGGACACGATACTTACATAAAACTTTTCAGTGTTTGTGTTCTGAATAAAGGCGGCAGATACCTTCCACTGCTCTCCTTTATTCGACAAGAACCAGACAAGCGGCCCAGCATCCCAAGTTTCATCTTCACCTGCGGCCTGTCCTAATTGGTCTTGAATGCACAAGAGCTCTCTGATACCGAATGCAGTTTGACCTTGGATGTCGTCAAACGAATCCAGTGATTTGTGTGATTTTGCCTCGAGTATGAGAAAGGGAAATAGTATAGAGCTACGTTCCTGAAAAGGGCTCTTCTTGAGAAGTTTCTCATCCGAATCACATTCAGAAAACAAAGGAGAATCATCCACCTTTTTAAGCAGTGAGGCTAGTCGTTTACCTGGCCGAAGTCCGTACACTCTATCAGGGCGTTCACGCTTCGGCAGATCGGCCTGGACACTACTGGGATATTCGATAGTTTGATCTGCAGTGTTGTCAAATAGAGCGCTTATCCCGTTTTCGTAACTGAGGTTCATGTTAATGGCCGAAAGCTTGGAGTTTTTTTGCATTGTTTGACTTACAGGTCGTCACCCAATCTTCCTCTGTCGCATGCGCATGGTTGCCGTCTTTGCTGGCGCGACTTTAGTGAGTTTACCCCATTCTCGTCGTGCAGGTTATTGGACATGACTTCGACCTCGGATCGCCAAAGTCTACCCCGACAATTGGGGCTACAAACTCAGTACAACTTGTGGTTAAAAAGGCAGAAGCATATAGAGGTGACTGACCATGCAACCTCAACGGAAAAGCGCCCCATAATAGCGTGCTCCAGATTGAGGCGCCAACCCAGTTCATTCTTGCGGGTATTAAGACATTGCTGTGCTTGCTCGGCAACACGATCCGCGCGCCGCTGGACGTTTTCCCTCCACGGGTGTCGTCGTGAGTCGGCGTTGATGCTCTCTCGAAATTCGTGCACGTCTGTTCTCCCAAGTCTCCTAATATCATGGAAGACGGTGTCGCAATTCTTCGGCCAGTGGGGTTTTCGGATAGAGTCAATTGGTCCATCGAATGTGATGTTGTACTTGTCCCGCAGCCGATGCTGGGCGTCTTTTTGACTCGACGTCATTGCTGCTTATGGCTCGTGCTACCGGATGCCAGGCAATAGATTTTGCCAAAGATTAAATTAAATTAATAATTGATAATCGAACAGGTTGTTGCGTGACTAAATTGCTTACCGCTGAGTGCCTCGCAGCAACAAGGGCGAGTTTCAGGTGCCATTATTTTTCACCATCCAGTTGGCTACCCCGCCTCGAGCAAGGGTCAACAAGGCGCAGCACAGTCTGTTAGGACCAACATGGGCCGATTTTAGGGGCCAAGCCGCCCGCCTTGGAGCAAGGACCGGCGGTTAGTCTGTGAGCCGAACGGGGGACCCATGAACTGCCTGATCAGGTTAGGTCACGCTCAAATAGGGAGCAATAGCGATGCAGCCGACCTTCTAACCACCCGCCCAACTGACCCTCTAGTAGATTGTGCGGCACCTACCCTATAGGATCTTGCAATGGAACTGGTTCATTCCCAGTCCAAAATCGACCGCCCGCTATTCTTACTTTGGAACTGCTACACCTACATCAGAGCAGAGATGGGTGTTTGCTCAGGAGCGTGGCATCATGGCTGACAGTCTGCGATATGAGGCCGCTCGGAGCCTAACCACGCTCGTGTGTTGGTGGCTGTGTCCGGAAAGCCCAAACCGGCATCCCAATGACAAGTGCTTACGTAACACGGCAAAATCCGTCGCGCCGCGAAAGAGGCTGGCCCTCAGTCCAGTCCCACTCAAGACGCGCGATGTCCGCTTTACGCATACGCGACGTGAGAGCCTCCCGGTGAGGCGACTTTTTTTTTTTTTTAACTTTTTTTATACCTGTAAACGTTTTCTGTCGATACCTGTGTATTTTGCTTACATTTCCAGCTGCGCAATGTACTCATGGTCAAAAACAGCCCATCCGGTGAAATGTCGCGAATGTCGTGGATGTCTAAAGGTTATGCACGGAAGCCGTCATGTTTAATACAAATTAAAGTACTTTTGGTCCGACCACCTGTTTTGCCTCCTCGAAAAATCTTTGTTTGGAGCACCACATTGCTGGATACTGCAAAAGCAAAAACGAAATGAAGACTGCTAAATTGCGTAGCGCCATGTTGGCCGATCACTGTTTGTCACACTGCCGACTACGGCACAAGTGAAGTGAATACGTCGCTAATGCGTAGTGCAATGGTGCCCTATATCTATTTGACACTGTTCAACATGGGCCCATCCGGGTTAAAATCTGTGTTGCCGCACCTCCACCCACTTGATGGATTGTTTCTGGACAAAGGCGTTAAAGCAAAAGTCTGTCATGGGTCGTGTCGGGAAGATACGGTCCAAAATCACACTAGGCTGTTTGGAGGACACTGGTTTGCCAAAAGTTGAACCTGAAATACATAAAACTTTGGGCTAAAAACAAGGATTGTTTTTATTTTATTTACAACACATTCTTTTTTATACGAGTCTTTTGACTAACGTCTTGGGTACGCTGGGCGAAACGTCGAGCAAAACACGGCCCGCCTAATAGCACAACCTCGCAGAATTTTGATGTCCATTTTGCGGATCCACAGTTTGCCGCATCGCCCAAAAATATCATGTAGTAATTCTTTCAGCACGTATTTGTCTTTGGCTCTATTAAACCTCGGCATAAATCCCGCTGTTCCTTGGTAATGGCATCCTTCGAACGATATCTATTGCGTCCTTGCGGGTTCATCTAGACCTATCGCATCTGGGAACACAGCCTTCTATCGTAAATCACCAAGGCCCTGCCAACAGGCGAAAGACAAACTATTAATGGCGGTTCGCTTTCCTGGCTACTTCTTAACGTCCCCATAACCTGAAACTATCAATTTCACTAACAGAATTCACCAAGGTTGTGGAATCTGAATGAGACCACTAGCAGCCACTACTGTTTTCAAAGGCTGATGGGTTTGTAAGGATGCAGTCGAAACGAACCTGTACCAATATTAATCAAAGCTAGTAATTATTATTTCCAAATCTATCTATGAATGTCAGTTCTCGTATCTTGGTGTGCGGTCAATCGTACCTGTCTAGTTCCTTCGTTAGTTTCTTCGACTCGGACTTTGCAGGACCATCATGCTCGGAGTCGACTTCTCGTTCGTGCTTGCGAACTTAGTCAAAGAAGTATAATTGGTCCCAAGTGGAGGATACCCCGATAAGTTGGTAATCCATCATGCTGCACCACAGCGAGGTAAATGCTGACTTTGCGCTTCCTGGAAGCTCTTCAAATTTGTGACTGTTTTCAATGATCAGGTTATCCATAGCTGATCTCAGACAAGTTGTCAAAAAAGAGATCTTGCTCCACTGAGAGAAGGTTTGGCATAGCGTGACCCTCATGTGGAAGTAGCTGTGTTCGTGGATCGCCGAAAACAATGTTGTTATTTACGCTGCTAATGAGGCTCCTTGTCTATTGCGGCTATATATGTAAAGTGAGTCTTATTAAATCTTTGACTGTGTTATCTATCCTCTTGCAAAATTGCTAGCATGTAGAAAGAATTGTTTTGATGCCCGTTACATCATTGTCATCATCACTCTACTTGAAACGATTGCCAGATGGATAACCATGTCAATGGTGGACCAATAATGTTAATGATATTTACAAATAGCGGGAGTCAATAAATAGATTCCAATATGCAAGATGTGAATTCAGGTACAGGCAAGATGCACTTATGCAGTAGTTGTCATCTTGAGGATTTCATGGCTTCGGAAGAGATAGCATCGATCCACTTGGTTGAGTACGCTCCCTCGGCGAATCTGACGTTCAAGAAAGTGAACTGGTGGTAATGCGCCATATAATGTGCTCATAGCTCTCCATTATGGAGCACGTAAACTTTGCTGGCCAACACGACAGACATTCGGATTGTGTTCATAGCGGAGGCTGTGTATCTGGAGAGCCTCGTGTCACTAAATTTTGAGCGATCCCACTAGTCATGAGGCAGGTTTTTGTGACATTTGGTAATATGACTTATTTTTGCTATCATATGAGGAGAATTCAGCACATAGCTTGATGTCTTTCTGTCATGCAGCTTTACGTTGCATGGAGCTCGGTACCATCCAAATTAAAGAATCGAATGTGATGGAGATAGATGATAATAGGAATTTCTCCTTCTCCATCATAACCCCCCCTCGCCTTGTTTATAAAATCGAGAACAAATGTCGGTAGGTCACGGTAATAAAGGAGGATGGAAACTTATTTTTACAATGAAACGAACGAGCCTTTTTTCTACGCGCATTGGGGGCTGGCTGGGGGCTGAGCTTTCCAGGCGCTGTTCACTGAATCTTGAGCATTGTTCCGAGGAGATAGATCTTGGAAGCAAGAACTTTGGCCTACTCTATAACAACCCAATGTGCGTTGTTTCCAACTTGACAAACGCTCATAGAAGCATATTCTGACACCGCCACTGTCACAGCTATACGAATAAACACGTTGGCGGATTTGCAATTTTTCGATCATGATCCTAATCAGGCCTTATGCATGTGACGAGTGAAATCTAGATGCGTTGCCGTTGCCACAACTTTTTGTGTGCTACCAACCAGCTAGTTTTTGTGTGTCAGAAGCGTGACAAAATGACTCGAAAGTCTCAGCTTGGGTCCTTGACCTGCAAGCCTTTTTGCCGATCGGTGTGCCGCGGCATCATCATAACAGCATGAGCTCATAAAGTCTTACGATCCAGTCACTCAAAAGCGTGTTAGCATGCTGTCCCGTCTCGGTCTTATTTAGTTGCAGACCTTAGTGTGGCTATGACGATTACGGGCTGGGCCGGCCTATCAAACTCCTGATCCATGCACACTATTGAACAAGCAGCTAGTTCTCCCCACAGCGGCACAGGAGCGCCACTGAGCTTTTGGCTCGCCCCATCAGATGTGTGTACTTATCTAGCAAATGCATTGGGTTTAGTCTTGAAACTGAATCCCAAAGAGGGCACAGTTTCCGAACCCGCCACACGACAGCTACGTTCTCGCTAAGCGACGAGGTCGGCCCGAGAGAATGACGCGCCTTGGGACGATTTGTTCAGACTCTGAGGTCAGAACATCGCCACCAGTATTGGAATGATTGTTATTCTTATTTAATATAGGTGAATAATAGTTTAACTTCGATTTAGCCTGTGTTGGTTGGGTAGAATGCTCGCAAGTGACTTAAGTCTAGTCTTACGGAATTCAAAGGGATATCTGAAACGTAGCTGAACCCGACGCAATACACTTTTTACAACAAACTTTGCACGAGTGCTATCTTGAATGCTCTACGTGTTTGATCAAGCCGCTCTTGAGGCCGTGTTTCCCTAGTGGCTTGCAGTAGTGATAGTGGAATATGACGCCTCAATGCAATTGTTACCCCACAGACCCGCAGCGGGATGCATTTCGCTAACTTAGTGGAAGCGCATGACGATTTGCAATGCGAGACAGTCGGGCTTTTGCCTTATAAAAGGCGACCACGAACGACAATCGTCTAATCATAATCATGGCACCGTGAGTTCTCGAAACGCCAACATGCAGATCACTAGTGCTATGACGGCTTTGGGCCAAAAAATACCTTCATCAAAGCACGCCCAATCCTTTCCATCTGGAAATGAAGCCACCCTTTTCCCACCTGTACCTCTGTCTGTTCGCACTGTGGTAGCAGATGGTTTGCTGAAGCATGCTTTTTCGCGCCCCCTCGGCAACTCTTCCGGCAACTCAGTCTCGGCACTGGTTCAAGCTGCATTTGCTCTGCTCGTTGGGCGTATGACAAACTCTGATAATATCTGTTTTGGTCTCCAGGTCCAGAACAAGGGTATTCCTGTGAGCGGGGAGGTTGATGACGACGTAACGATTCAGAACTACATTCAACAATTCGAAACCCCAGCTCAGTATACCAACGGAAGTAGAGCCGAGAATGATGCCCAAGGATACACACCCAAATATCACGCTCTCCTTGTGATCCACTCGCTGCAAAGTGGAGCCACAGAAGTGAATCTATCGCATGAGTCTGATGGATGTCCTCTTCTGATTCAGATAGACCACAACAACTCCAACGGAATTGCTCTCGCAAAATATGACTCGCGAGTAATTGACTCCTGGACGGTGCAAAAATTACTTGAGCGACTTGAATTTATATGTCACCAGCTGAGCGAGGCAATCGCGGGCCTGGTTTTAAAGGATATTAGCGTGTTCTCGCCCCGCGACGAAGAACAGATTTGGTCATGGAATGGCAAAGTCCCTGAGTCTATCGAGCGATGCGTTCACGACCTGATCAAGGAGCGCGTGGATGCCCAGCCAAATGCGCAAGCCGTTGATGCTTGGGATGGTGGTCTAACATACTCAGAGTTGGACCAATACGCCTCAAGGCTGGCAGGTCACCTCGGCCGACTTGGGGTCAGGCATGACATGCTGATACCTGTATGCTTTGAGAAATCAGTTTGGACATCAGTTGCAGTGCTCGCTGTTCTTAAAGCCGGTGGAAGCTTTGTGTTGCTGGACTCTACGCTTCCCGAAAAGCGGCTCCGCAGTATTAGTGAGCAAACAGGGACAGATATTATTCTATCTTCCAAGAATAACCTGGGGCTAAGCTCTCGACTATCAAAAATTGTCGTCCCCGTTAACGCGGATTCAATTGGGGCTCTCGAGCCGAGCGAGGAATTCCAGAAACAGCCACCTTCTACTGCCATGTATACGGTCTTTACATCTGGGAGCACTGGGATTCCCAAAGGTGTTGTTGTATCGCATGAAAGTTTCTGCACTGCCTTGCACTATCAACTGGATTTCCTCCAGTACACACCAAAATCACGAGTATTTGACTTTGCATCATACGCCTTCGACATCTCTACGTACAACCACATCGCCACATTCGTTTCTGGTGGATGTCTGTGCGTGCCAAACGAGACTGATCGTAAAGAGAACTTGGGAGGAGTTATGGCAGATATGAAGGCTACGAGCACAGGCCTTACGCCAACTGTCGCACGATTGTTGGAACCTAACATGCTCCCTGATTTGAAGACTGTGATGCTGTTAGGCGAAGCCGTTCTCGGGAAAGATGCTGAACCGTGGTGGGAAAAATCGTCTGTTTTGAATGTCTACGGACCAGCTGAGTGCGTCTTGACGACGATCAATTATAGCGCAACCTGCCCAGACGAGGTATCTTATATCGGAAGAGGTGTCGGATTGGTTCTCTGGATCGTCGACCCAGAAGATCATAATCGCTTGATGCCACCTGGATGGGCTGGCGAGCTCCTCATGGAAGGACCTCTTGTTTCTCGCGGCTACTTGAACAACCCGGAACAAACAGCCAAGGTATTCATTGAAGATCCGGAGTTTCTATTGAAGGGCACGCCGCACCATCCCGGTCGTCTCGGGCGGTTGTACAAATCTGGAGATTTGGTCAGGTATAATGACACAGATGGGACCCTTGTGTTCGTGGGCCGGAAAGACACTCAGGTCAAGATGCGCGGTCAACGAGTCGAGCTCACAGAGGTTGAACACCACGTGCAGCAATGCGTACCGGCTACACAGCAGGCTGTAGCTGAAGTCATTATTCCAAAGGGAGAAAATTCTGATCCTGTACTGGCTGTGTTTATACAAGCTACTCAGAATGGAACAGATGGTGCAGAGCCTGAAGAAGCAGGCATTCTCACTATTTCCCCCGAGATTCAGCAAACACTGGAAAGTCGCATGCCGATATACATGGTTCCTTCAGTCTTCTTTTCTATGAGGAACTTCCCAATTACTCCTACAGGCAAGACAGATCGTAAAAGACTGCGTGAGATCGGCGGTTCTTTTACTGTTTCAGAGCTGTCCTCACAGACTTCACAAGACGGTACGAAGCGACAACCCACCACCGATATTCAGTGTGAAATCCAAGAGATATGGGCCAAAGTGCTTGGAATACCACAATCTATGGTCGGTATGGATGACAGCTTCGCAAGCTTGGGAGGGAACTCGATTTCAGCAATGAGAGCTGCAGCTATGGCCCGAGCCTCGTCTATCAAGATGCGAATTGCGGATGTGCTACAAAAGAAAACAATCCCACAAATTGCGGAGGGAAATGACTTTCCTATCAACGAGAACAAATCGTCAACACATAGAACTCAGAATGGCACGGATGCACTAAGCTCAGAGTTCCGAAGGATTTGCGCATCCCTTATTGAGGTCCAGCCCGAAGAAATCGAGGATATATTCGCTTGTTCGCCGACACAGCAGTTTCTTTGGAAATGTCAATCAGAGGATCCTACAAACTACCACCTGGGACTCGGCTTTGATGTTTCATTGAACGGAGATGATGTCCAACTCGAGGTGAAAAGACTTGAGCAGGCATGGCGAGACGTTGTCAAATCTCACGGCCTGCTCCGTTCCAAACACATCCATACCTCGCTTGGTGAAAAGACAATGAGACATGTGGTAATCCTCAAAAACCCAGAGCCAGGTATTACGCACCTACAATTAGGCCAGGAGGCTGAGGCAAGGGATGTTCGGACAAAGGATACTCCAACGTACAAGCCCGGCGACCTTCAACATCATTTGACCATCTGCCCGATCGATGATAAGAAGGCGTTTTTGAAACTGGAAATTAACGTTACTATTCTGGACGGCTTTACGGTCGATGTTTTCTGCCAAGATCTTCGTTCCGCTTATCATGGCACGCTCTCCCCAGGCGGTCAGTATCGTGAGTTAGTGGCCTACCTCCAAGCCCAACCACGCGAGCCGAGGCTGGAGTGGTGGTCAAACTATCTTTCTGGGTCAGATCCAACTATGTACCCAGTATCAGATCCAGTTACGGATTGTGCTAATTCAAAAGGGTTTGATGTTCCTGGGATTGATTCAGCCAAAGTACGCGAATTCTGCGCAATTTGGCAGGTGATGCACCCTATTGTCATTCATACGGCTTGGTCGTTTGTGCTGCGAAAACACACTGGCGTCCGCGCACCAGTCTTTGCGACCTTTTGCATGGCACGAGATCTGCCTATTCCTGGGGCCGAACGAACTTGGGGGCCTTTCATTGGTATAATTCCGTATAGAACCGTTTTCAACAAAGCACAGAGTGTGATTGAAACTCTTCGAACTGCACAACTCGACTATCTCACAAGTTTGAAGCACCAGCATACCACCATTACTGAGATGGAGGAGATGCCCAAATTCAAAGGCAAGAGATTCATGAATAGCATGATGTCCTATCAGAAAGCATGGGGAACGAATGTGTGCATCGATGATCCACTTTCTATTGTTTATTCTGAGGAGTACGACCCAACAGATGTAAGATATTCGTCCCTACTGGCATAAGAGTGTTGTTGCTAACTCTACACAGTTTGAAGTCAACGTCACGCCTATTGAAACCCCAGAGGAGTTTCGCATCGCATTAACTTTCCGCCCCGGTTGCATCAACGTGAAGGAGGCCATAAGCCTTGCGGCGGATTATGGCAAGGCAATCTCGTTGATAATCAACAACCCGTCTCTTTGTTTTGAGGATCCTGAGTTCTAAGAGCGTAAGTTCTCAATCAAACTAGAAGGTAAATCATCTATTTGAAACCTTTATGGTATCTTCCCGAGTTGATTATTTCTATCAATCTTGACAATAAAATTCAATGCAGAGCATCGATGAGAGCAATAGAGAAGGCAATCCCTCGTACCTTGAGATACACTTTATGGTATCTTCAATGTTATTTAGAGAGACGATGGCTGCTCGTTTTCAACGACAAGAGGATGCGACTAATCCGTCACAGCGACCACAGTAGTCGCAATTGCGATAGTTTCAATTGTAACGTGAGGCCTGTTAGGGCAATTGGTAACATCAGGAGCACAAGATGTAACATTGCGGATTTGAGTTGCGTAGATGGTTGAAGCTGTCAAAATCTCAGTCGTAGTCGGCTGGGTGACGAGTAGTTCGCTTGAAGTGTCGATATGGCTACTAATCTCCGAAAATACCGCTGGGACTTCGGCAGTGGATTGGGTAGCGGATGCTGTAGAAGAACCTTCGGTAGTGCTGTGGGTGGAATTTTCGGACGTTAACTGGGTGGTGGTTGCTTCATCCAATATTTCGGAGGTACTTTCAGTAACGCTCAGCGGAAGCATTACTAGTTTCAGTGCTGAATTGAGTCGTTGTTGTCTTTCTCGAGGCTTCCGTGATGCTTTCGGTTTTCTTGGTCTTAGTCTTAGTAGACATCTCGGCGGTTAAAGTTGCGTCGTAGCTGGCTGGAGGTGATGCGGTAAGAGCAGATTCGACGCTCCCTGTATGAAGCCGACATTGGCCAGCAAGAGCGAGGGAGACCCCGGCAATGACGCTAAGCCCGACAGGGAGGAAACGCATAATGATGGGAGTATTATGAAAAAAAGGAGACAATACAAAACCAGTCAAAAACGACCTGCAGAGTACAAATAGAAAGGGAACAGAACTTATTTCTTCTCGTTGTTTATTACGGAGTAAATTTAGTCCGAAACAATCTCAAAGTCAAGATTCGCTTTTCTACCCGGAGTCCATTCCCATAAGCGAACCAATATGGCTCAATGAAGTTGTTGGTATCCACACACAAAACTATTGGTACCCACCATGTATTCCTAAACCACAAACAACTCCAGAGCTTATAAACGAGACAAAGCTGAGCAGAATTAGGGCGGAATAGGATCTTGATTTGACGGGGTTGTGCCAAAGCCGAGATGAGTCACGCCAATCACGGCTAAGACTGGCCAGGTCGTACCAACATGGTTTTTGTTGCATATAGTGCTAACACCGAAGGGCCAGACCATCACGCGTTGCTCGTCGCTAAAGAGTGCCAATTCATAAAGGATAGTGGTATGGGGCAATTGGATTTGAGAAAACCCACGCCCAGCCGGAACAAGATGAATACTGTGACAGAAGTTGTATAGAGTCCTGAGGCCTTCAGGAGCTTCAGCAAATCTTGAAAAAGTGACCCAAATAGCTGAGGTTAAAATGACGACAAGGTCATCAGAATGGATGGCCACTCATGAGGGATGTCTCAAAATACGCCAAGAATCATGGATTGAGACAAAGCTGGCGGGCTTCCTTGATATTACAACCAGGGGTCCTTTATTTCAGTCAGACGTTACAACAGGACTAACCATCATCCCTTCCAGCGAATTTCTGGGCTACCCGGGACCTCTGTTCCCCAACACACTAGTCTCTCTTTCTCATTGGAGGAGTTTGTTCAGGAATTTGATAATCAAATAGAGATCACAAAGACGATCCTGGATATGGTCAAGAGTCTCCAATGCTAGTGCCCAAAAAGTTGAAATGAGTTCTGATGCAGACTAGACGGTAGACTATCCGTTTGAAAGCTTTATCTATGTTCAATATTGCTTGGGGACATTGTGGAGGCTCTCTTTCAGAAGTTTCGGCAAGATTATTGCATTCTTCAACATTCATTATGGTTCGAGTTGAGTTATCGCCACCTGGAGAGGTACCGGCTAGATTGATAGGGTCCGGTATAGAGGACGCGAAGCCACCCGAGTCGTTTTCTTTTACCTAAGGCTGATTTGAGGCGGCCATGCTAGGTCCCGGTTCCGCTTGTGACGAGTGATCAGAGTTTTCATCAAAGTAATCTTTGGAAGGTATGATGGTTACGCCACCTCAGGCTGAGGCAGGGCCGGAGGGGCATGGAAACTTGTGATGTCAGTTTTATTATTGTCCACATCTTAAATCCGAACGATCTCGATACCGATGCCATAGATACTTATATCTTCGATCCTACTGTCGTCAATTACTTCCTTGATCATCTCAAACCATTTTTTCCGATTTTTCCCCGGCCAGAATTGACCACTAGGATGCTAAGGACATTAGCGTCTCCAAAAGCTCAGCCTAATGCAGAGCTTTCGGCGAAAATTCGTGAAGCGTGATCGGCTGCAGGATGAACAACAAGATCGTTGGCAACAAAGACATGCAGGTGGGGTCAGCAAAGCAGTGTTCCACGATCACGAGTTCAAGCTGACCACACTTGCAGCAATCGGTGAGTGAGCAAGCCACTCGGAATTACCTATAGCTAGTGCCCAAACAAACAATCAATAACGAATTAAACCGCTCTCGTGCATGTCAATATTACACACTGCTAGCTCCTTATACTTCTATTCCATCGGTTGAGAGTATTTTGTGGTGCGTCCGTGGATTCCATCATGCCCAGGTAACACGATACTGGTATCGGTGAGCCGAGTTCAATTTCCACAAGTAAAAGTCTGACTATAGTGAAATGACGAAATTTCTGTGGCTCATGTATAAGCCAAAGATTATATCTTCATGTCGGTGCCATGGCGCGCCCAAATGTCGTAGACTCGTCCCCAGCTACTCTTAGCCGAGCACGATGCATACACAATCTTGGTTGGCCTCCTTAGAGCTCACAGCCTCCATCTCTATCTTCCAGTAGGTCACAGAGATGATTTTCCAAGACTATTCAGCTTTTGTTACGCATGGGCTCAGTTGGTAGGGAATATTGTATTAGATAAATATACACTATTAAAATATACTGATTCCATCATACTCTTGCCCTAATCTTCACAAATCGTATTTTCTTTCTTAAGAGCCGCAGATCAGACATGTTTCCATGGTCCCGTGGGCGTCTACTTTTAAACTGCATAGCTAGTGCTGCCATAGCCGGTCTTGCCAGAGCTAGAGCCAGTGCTGCCGTAGCCAGAGTTGCCATAGCTGTTCTTGCCAGATTCGGAAGAACCAGAGGAAGTCTTGCCAGAACCAGTGCTTCCGTAGTTGGAACCAGAGCCAGAGGCCTTTTCAGAACCGGAACCGTTGCTACCAAAGCTAGTCTCGCCAGAACTCTTAACAGAACCAGTGCTGCCGTAGCTGGTCTTTCCAGAATCCTTGCCAGAGCCAGATCCAGAGTAGCTAGTGCTAGAGCCAGTGCTACCATAGCCCGTCTCACCAGAGCTCTTGCCGGAGCTGGAACCGGTGCTGCCATAACCAGTCTCACCAGATGGCTTGCCAGAGCTGGAGCCAGAGCTGCCATAACCGGTCTCACCAGAGCCCTTACCAGAGCCTTTACCAGAGCCTTTACCAGTGCTGGAACCAGTGCTGCTGCCGTAGCCGGTCTCACCAGATGGCTTGCCAGAGGTGGAGCCAGAGCTGCCATAGCCAGTCTCACCAGAGCTCTTACCAGAACTCTTGCCGGTGGTGCCGTAGCCAGTCTCACCAGATGTCTTGCCGGAGTTCTTACCAGAGCTGCCATAACCGGCCTCGCCAGAGCTCTTGCCAGAGCCCTTACCAGTGCTACCGTAACCAGTCTCACCGGAGCTCTTACCGGAGCTCTTGCCGGAGCTGCCATAGCCAGTCTCGCCAGATGGCTTGCCAGAGCCCTCGCCGGAACTCTTACCAGAGCTGCCATAACCGGCCTCGCCAGAGCTCTTGCCAGAGCCCTTACCAGTGCTACCGTAACCGGTCTCACCAGAGCTCTTGCCCGAGCCCTTACCGGTGCTACCGTAGCCAGTCTCGCCAGATGACTTGCCAGAGCTGGAGCCAGAGCTGCCATAGCCGGTCTCGCCAGAGCTCTTGCCGGAGCTGGAACCAGTGCTGGAACCGGTGCTGCCGTAGCCAGTCTCGCCAGAGTTCTTTCCAGAGCTGGAAGAGCCATAGCTAGACTTGTCGGGGCTAGAGCCAGATGTCTTGCCAGAGCTGGATCCAGTGCTGCCATAGCTAGTATCGTCGGACTTGGCAACACAGGCGGTCTTGGCGGAGTTCAAGACGTAACCCTTAGATGAGTCACAAGTGATGGCGGGAGAGGAGCCATAGTTAGCGCTACCGTATCCGTAGCTGTTGGTGCGGGCATCGAGATTGCGGTTATCAGGTCTGCCGCTGGGGGCAGCCGTGACGGAGCCCACTGCCACGAGAGCGGCGACGGAGAGCTGTCGGAAAAGCATGTTGATTGATATGAAAAATAAGAGTCAGAATAGGTAGCTATAGGACAGGGCTGCTTGCAACCCTAGGAGAATGAGATATTGGGAAAGCGAGTGGAATGTGATGTGGGAAGTTGGGTTGTGATGATGCAGTAAGGAGTTTGCGAACGAGAGAGATTTATATTCGGAAAACAATGCACGAACAAGGAGAAACCGGCGGATACGGGGTTTGGGCCGATTCCGTCATCGTGATTGATAATTCGGAGGTGTCGCTCAGCTCATTGTGAACTAACCAGAAGATGAGGAGGCTGATGGTGTCATGGCGATCTATTCGTGGACTTTTCCAATAGCAGTCAAGATTCCTCTCTCCACCCCGCAGTGATGTAAATTGCCGAAAAGGGCGGCTCGCGGAAGCCCCCCTTCTTTGGTCTAGAACCTGAAGCAATAGGGGCACTAGTGGTTTAGTCATAGCCAGGCCTGAGGCCTTTCGATTGTTCAAGCGAAGTCACTAAGTGAAGACGTTTCTTTTTTTTTTTCTCCTTTGCCGAATGATCTTTTTTCGTGGCTGAATTGAGTGATCACGCCTCTTTTTTTCACCCTTTGTCTGCCCGATGCTGACCCTCTACCCCAGATTGGTCGGCATATGCCGTTCCATGGCTGCATCTGCCCTAAATGTGGACATCCAGTCTGCCGTGCCGGTATCCGAGCTGAGGTGCGAGCTGAGAAATGAGATTGGCTACGTGACGGACAGACTCGCCATTCTGAGTGGGAATTACGTGGACCTTTGAAACGTGGCGCAGGGGCAATCACGGGTAAAAGTGGACGAAGGCTTGAAGTGTTGGGCGCTTTGGAGGATCAGCCAGGAGAGGCGCCAACAAACGAGGAGGAAATGCGGTGATTGGATCGCGATTTCGCCTTAACACAACCTCGTAGCATTGGCGCTTGCACATCCCGGGAAAACATAACCACTTGGCATGTAAAAATAGTGCTAAGTCAGAATCAGCCGCCACTACAGCGGTGTGGCGCGGGGCTATTTGAACTCCCCCAGAAACCGACCTCCAATGTCCACCAGCTATAGCCATGCTGGGGTCGGCTTCCCGTGTCTCTCAACATTCAGCCGCAGCTCCGAAACAGCTCTTTGTCTCAGTATACCCAGTGAGTCGAGACGCTTGCCAACACATGCTCACCGGAGTGGCGCTAGGCTGATGCGGACATGTCTATCAGAAAGCGCCAAAACAATGCAAGGCCTCGACACGGGCCTCTGGCTGTTACTGTTACGTATCCAGGCATATTCATGGGCGGTTAATGCATTAGAGTCGTATCACCAACATCCCTGCCCAAATTGTTTGTTTTTTCCTCTTTGATTCGGAAGCTGTTCTGAGGCTGGAACACCTGTGCTATGGTTTCTGTCCCCTCGACCTTGCTTGAATTGGAACAATTGATATCGTTCGCTGCTTTGGAAACCCTTTCGCTTGCTCTCCGACCAATTCTTTTTTTGCATACAACTATAGAGATATGATAAAAATGCCATAGCGTATTTTATTGCTTGATTTTGCTTGGCAGTTTAGGAAGTCAGCGGCGGCTATAGGGTAGCCATCATCGTTCTGGGGTTGATGTCAGCCGCAAATAACCAATCGCGCCTTTGTCCATCAATTTCTTTTTGTCGGTCGCTATCACATGATCGTACTGTGCAAGTGTAGGTCCGAGGGATTACATTATGCAGGAGAGGACCGAAGCATAATCCCTGAGGCTCACTCCGTGGCTTTCACAACTTCAGTATTGCACGTGATCTCTCACGTGCAATACTTGTGCTCTGACACTAGGTGGGCGAACTGGGGACTAGCAAGGGCACAGCCAATCATAAGGCAACAATCCTCACACGAACAAAACAGTACATTGTTGCATAATTTGATTAATTTCCACATGGACGCCACCCGCGGACGCCTTGATCTTCGAGCACGAGCGCTTGCTACCCCCGCTAGATCCGCTTTTAAGATGACCATCCCGAATGAGACGGCAGCTCGGAACCAAAAGGGGGATTTACTGTATAAGTTAGTTGGAAAAAGAGATTGACAGCTTTGGCAAATGCTTCAAGGGGGTAGAGTGTATGTACTGGCTCGGGGGCTCAGGGATGCCAGTGCCTGAGTGCTTCCTCGATGGATTATTCCGTATTTTGCATCAATGCCAGATTGGAATCGGGGTGAAGTCCGTCATATTAGCAGTCTTGCGATCGGCGAATGTACGACCCACATGACGTGGGAACTCAATCAAACGGCAACCCCAACTTTAAAATTATGGGCTCGTGTCTCTTCTCGGGCTTCACTTCTCAAATGTAGCAATCCGGTCTCACAGCAACGATTTCAGTGACCCTGGGTCGACTTCGAGCGCGATTCACAAATGGACGAGTGCTGAAGAGTCTCGTGCTGTAGAGCGACGCTGGTGGGTCTTCTGACGGTCTTCCGATCACAAAGCCCTCGTGAGGGTTATTGTGAGGGCAGTGACGGTCGGATCAGCCTGATACCGAAGTTGGCAATATTTGTATGTGAAATCGGGAGCGCGGCTGATTGAGGGTGGGTGTGTTGAGCGTAAGAATATCGGCGCGCTCAAACTAGGCAGCTGTGACTTTCAGAGAGTGTGACGTATTACAACATGACGATGATAATTATATGCTTGGACTGAATCTTTCTATCCTTGACTTCTTTTTATCTTGGGTACCAACGGATCCCGCTCCCGCCATGTCGTAGATGGGCCATCTCCACTTAGGTGCTCTGTCTGAGACGAACCAATACAGGGGTGCTTGCTTCAAAGTGGGCTCCTCGTTGTTCTTTACGCCACTGGAACCGTTTTTTAAGTCTAGGGATCTTTCCTATTACAATACCAATGGCACTGCTGAGTCGTTTCTCGCAAGGACACCCAAGTCAACGCGCAAGTGGAGAGGAGTGGTGGAGTAGTGCGGTCGGCGGGTGGGAGGGGTCGGTTCGGATGATGAAAAGGGCGTTGGCTCGACCCCGCCGAGCCGTTTTGAAGGTGCTTACCGATTCTAAAAGCCCAGATAAATTCATCAATAGCGCAAAGTACAAGATTGGTTGTGTATATTACAGCAAGAGCAATTTTGAACAGGCCAAGACAAAACCTGACGGAATCAACCTCGCCTGATTTTACATTGAAGAGGTTCAAGATATGCTCAAACGTCTTTTGAGCACCTATTCAAAGCTTAATAAAGGCTGCGAAGAGACATTTACACCGTGGTACTAGTCAACACACGCCGCCCAAATAGCAATCGCTCCGACGACGCCGGCCTTCATTAATGTCTAAAAAGTCTCTCAAATTCAGTGGGGACGCCACCGAGGTTCGATTCAACTGGATTGAGCTCAATTTTAGCTTCAGTAACCTCTGTCTTCAGCTTAACCACGTGGGAAGTCACCACAGCGTCTTTTTGGTACTTCGAATTGAGAATCCTAGAAACACGGCCCAGGAGCTCAGCTTTGTAAGAAAGGCCATCAGTAGCAACGGCATCAACGAAGATGTGAAATTTGCCGACATTGAGATGGATGTTGACAACGAAAATTAACCGATGAGGCAACCGTTGATTTGACATTTGGCTGGGTTTCTGTGCGCATTTGACGCAGTGGGCATCGGGCTGATGGGCGAATCGTCATGTAACAAAGGTTTCCTTACCAATATTGACAAGACTGTCCCATCTAGAGATGTGGCAGTCTGCCTGGGAGCGATTACGGACCCCAGGTGTTATAAATGCTACTGATCCACCCGAAAATGACGAGCCTGTTCCGTCTCATTCCTACAAATGGGCGGGTTATTTAGGTTAGCCTCGGTTTCGGCGTCGGTTGCCATTGTGGTTGGTAAAGGCCTTATTACAGGCATGTTTGTGATCTAGGTGGTTGTTTGATTCGGGCACTTGGAGCGAAAGGGGAACGCGTTGGCAATACGCTGGCGGACGTGCTCTAAAATAGAGAATGAAGAATGTGAGAAAACGGGTGATCGGGAGTAACGGAACAGCGAGGATTATCGCGACTCCCCGGCTCATCCAACCGTCCAAACAAGGATAGTACCCCTACATTGCGCGTCGCCGTCGTCGTTGCCGTAGCCTTTTTCTAAAATTTGGATGCAAATGATACGACTCAATATGAACGGTATCAAACGATATCCAGTCGGTCGAATTTGGCTTGAAGTATGGTGGTTGGGCCGAGCCACCCGAACCATTGGAGCTCTGCGCAACAGCAGCCAACCAGTTCTTCTTGGATACTCATTGCATTGATCTAATTTTTATATCCAGTTTGAAGACAGCTCCGCAGCCTAATTCTTTTTCCGACTGGTACTTGTCTATAATAAGAACGGACCCAACACGTAAATTTTACATGTCGTAAATAACTGTCATTAAGGCATGACAATTATAGGAATATCAAATTACATATTCACTCCTTAGATAGCTATAACAGGAGCACTCTTGTCATGCCTTTGCCTTTGCCTCTCGGCTGCGGCCCTCTTGAGCTCCCTCTCGCAGCCTTGTGTTATCTGAAGTGTGCAATTGCCGTCGTTGCTATCATTGCTATCACCATTATTCCTACTGCTGCCTCTGTTGAAGGTGATACTGATAGTATTGCTGCTGCCCCCGGTCGCATCCACAATCCAGTATCGTGCGTATCGGCCTCGGCAGAATGAGTTTAGAGTTACCGGCTCCCAGCCCTTGTTGCCGCCTCCTCTTCCGGCGGCTGCTCTTCCTCCTTTGTTACCGTCGCCGTCGGCGTTCTCGTAATTATCCTTGCTGCCTTCTGCTTCTAAATTTTCCCCTCGTAGCTCGTGCCCAGCCTTGGCCAGGAGCGCAAGCATATTCCTTGAGATGACAGACCTTCTCCCCAAGCTGGAGGGAGAAAAGAAACTGATAATACAAACATCTTCTGGAACATAAGGGCTACCCAGAAGGCAGAACGTCTCTTCTTAAACAACTGATTAATTAGCAGGTAAAGAAGGCTGCCTTCCTGGTACTAGTGTGCTTTAGGTTGATAGTGTTATGACCTATGCACGCTAAGGGCGGTTGTATACACCGATTCGGGCTCGTAATGGGAGTGCTGACGTCTGGCAGGTGCTCTCTCTTCTCTTACGCAATGAAGTAGGGCGTGCGATCATGAGATTGAGCTTGCTGCACAATTCTTCGTAAATGGACGGCGCGGCACATGGTGAATGGGTTTTAGTGTGTCTTCATGAGTGCATCAGTGTGATACTTGCACCCACCTCTAAATTGGACCCTAAGCTCGGGTGCTGAATTGCAGCCACTCGCAATCATGCAAAGAGCCTAAATCGAGTATCGCATGATCAGGCATTATGTGTAGTAATTCCAGACCATCTATATACACTTAGATAACGTTGCGCTTTTATAAAGACAATTCTACCCGTGTCAAATCTCGCCTAATTGCCCGCCTAATCTTGTCAGTCCCGTCATCGTTAATTTTCCTTTCCAAAAAACGCAAAGGTTCAAGTTCCTAATGTACAAGAGCATATCAAGATATAGTTCATCAAAGTTCAGACTTGTAGTTCTCTGCTGGACCCTCCACTTTTGAAGTGTTGCCAAGCCGCTGACCTATGAGACGATCTCGCTCCCTCATAGAAGCCTCTTTATTGAGATTGCCAGGGCTGGCAATGAGGGCGCCAAACAGATTGAAAATATTGGCAGTACGTAAAGTCATGCAATAATACAGCGTAATACCCACAACAAGGATTTCCTCGTGGCATCGCTGATCGTAGGCCTTGGGCCCAATAAACTCAAGCATAGCCATTTTGTGTAAAGCAAATGAGTTTGCAGTAAAACGGGCAATAGGCAATTGATTCTCATCCAAGCAGGTAAATCTCCAGTGTTTAAGACCTCCTTCGCCGGTCCAGTACATAGCCATAGGTACGTCAGACCCACGGGAGTAGTTATATGAAAGGTGGGTATATGAGGTTTCTAGCCGCTTTAGGGCCTTGATCTTGCCCCTCATACCATACAGCTCGTAATCAGGATCGATATTAACTGCATGGACTTTGCCGGTGCCAAAGACTGAATCATCGGAGCATTTCTTGAAGGATATAACGGGGTAGAGAGGAATTTTATAATCAGCATAATAAATCGGCTTGTCGGGAGTATTTGTGTTTGAGATGCGGGCACCCCACTGCTTCCAAGAGAAGTCCACTGTGAGCGTTGTGTCGGCTGTGTAATGCTCTTCGCTTGGGGTGACCTGAGGCATGTCGAGCATGACCCCGGGCTGGATTGAGCGGCGATCCAGCAGCATAATGACGTTGAGGTTGGTTCTTGGATGGTTGACGTTGGATGACAACTTTTGATTGAAATGACGATGCGATTCAACTTATATGCGCAATGCTACTTACTAGTCAGTCAAACATGTCAACGTCACCCTGGTTTGCGTGGGTACGAAATATGAGATAATGAGGCGCAGCAACTCGCAGCCATCCTTTTCTCGAAGCTGTACTAGGCCCCATGTGGGAAATGCCCTCCACTGGACCAATGGGCGATGCACAAGCCGGCCGCTAATCCTGGTAGATGGTCAATGTCAAGCACACGCCAGAATCCAAACTCTGGGATTAATCTCCCACCCCGGGCTAAGAAACTTTATTTTGTCCCAGCTCCAAAAATTCTGCCTTGCGCTAGTCGACTTGCAAAAAGGCCCAAGTTTCTAACTAGGATTTTGGTTTTTCGAAAGGATTTGGTTTTTCGAAAGGATTTGTTTTCGGATCAAACGGCAGTTCTGACCAGGCTTTGTAGCTTGCTAAGCGGCACATGTTTACGAATAAGCCATCTGGGGCGTATCCACGAGCAAATTATTAAAACTTAATATTATTAATTCAATCAAGTTCAAAAACTATGCAGCGTCTTTTCCTAAAAAGAAAAATAATAATAATAAGTAAATAAATAAGTAAAGAATCAAATAAAACAATGACTGTTGGTCTTAACGGGAAGGGTCTTGTAATGCATTAGTGTAAAAATGAGGGATTTGGTCTTAAAATATGAACTGATTTATATTCAAAGTTATGTCTAATCTAGCTAGGTGTGAATCGCTTGTATTGGTATTGCAGGCACAGGGGATGCCCAAGGCTGTGACGAGATTCTGCCGATGGACTCTGGGCATGACGGTTATGTGAGGTTTATCGAGTTAGGAAATGTAAGGGTGCGGGGATAGTGGAAGGGTATCGATGGAAGAAGTAGCTCGGTAGATGAATCATTACGAGAAGTAAAAGAGACGCCGGGCTGTTACTGTAGTCTTCTGGTTAGCCAGGCCTTGAGGCTGTCACTTTTGGCAAGCAAACATCTTTGCAATACCTCACGGGAGTTGATTTTTATCAATCCTCTTCAAGCCTGTCCGTGGTAGGCAGGCTGGAAAATCGGCACAGGGAGACGCTGGTAGACTAGGTATGTGGATTGGGCTGATGGCTTACAGCAGATGATATTTTTTCAAGCTAAAGGTGAGGCATGGAGGTAACACCACACACTGGGCTGACGCAAGAGAAGATATGGCTGTAGGAGGGCTTCGGGCTGTTCAGATAAGAGCCATTAATTCCAGAATAAAATGGATGAATCGCTACCACTCGTATATTTCAGTGGGTTACACATAGAAGCAAAAGGTTCGAATTCGAATGTACCGAATATCAAGCGTCAAAATTGGGGCGGGTATCATGAATCGAGGAGAAGTTGTTGTTTGTCTCGGTGTCGTCGGGTATTTAAAGTACTCGTTCAACCGAGCTTCCGCTGACTAGGCTCATATTGAGATGGCACAAGCTATAAATTTAGGCTGTCCAGCACGAGCACAGGCTTGATGCCTGACGGTTGTTGAACTGCAGCATCCCAGAAATTTTGACAAAGCGCTAAGTGGATTCCTTGCAAGGGTTGGAATTATTATCACTACCAAGTACGAGGTGAGGCGGACAGGAAACGAAATGCATTTGGCTGCGAGATGCGGGGCGCTGCTGTGCTGAGCTAAAATGCTGGACTCTTTGTCTTTGCGACTGCGACAATGTGGCCGGAGTCCAAAACTACCTTCAAATTCGGTCTTAGAGATCTAAGTTGTTAAATAGGCTAGGCTCTAGTCTTGACTATTAATCCCTAGCATATTATATAAGACCTTACATCTTAGCTTACACAATGCTAACATTTGGTGCAAATTGGGGTGTGCTTAGCAAGATGCGGAATTTGCTATGCAATGTTACCTTTTGATGTGATCACTCATAGATGGCTAAAAACTAAGCCTGCAGCTACACTAGACAACCAGGGTTCTTCCTCATCAAAAGTGCGCATTGTGATAACAAAGTAAAACATTAATACCTTGCAGGAAACCAAAGCACACGCTGCCCAAGGCAGCCTGTCACCTGGGTCACCTGACTGCATTAATCAAAGAGGTACCTTGACTTACCCTGCACCTACCAGCTTGGGCGCAAGGGCATCACGCTCCTCGCATTGGGCTCACGCAACACACCTGGATAGAGGAGTTGTACCACCAACTTTCTCTAGTAGGGCTGCTTTAGTTCAAAGTAATTGCGCTATGCGGCGCACTTTTATAACCTATGCCGTGGTACAGAAGGTATCACCTAGCACCCAGAGGCATGTGATGTTACTATTTTCTGTGGCGACCAACTTTTGCAATTTTATATCACTCTCTTTCCATACAAGACCGCATATAACAACTTCTGTGTAGTATGCCTTCCAAGCAATAAGCACAGCCTGTGGATTCTGCAGCTGCAACCGAACCTGCGACAGAGATGCGTCCTGCTGAAAAGGTGCAAGTCCCCAAAGGGCAATTACCTGAGACAAGGAAGCGCCCAGGCGGAGAATATGCACAGCGATGAAAGCAACAGACGCGAAACCAAGTGCGACAAAGATGGAGATGAGAAGGAGGCGGAGAAGAACTGCGATGACGCCAGTGAGCCCCGGTCGGAAACGGACTTTGATGAGGCTTAGTGTTTGTTTTGCAGTGGTTCACACGGGAACGTCCATCACATGTCCAAGGCACACGAATTTTTGATCCCGTACCAAAAAAAAAAAAAAAGGATTTGTTGTCGACATGGCGACACTAATTGCGTGCTGTCGTCTCCTCATTTTTACTTGAATTGTTTTTCTTAATATCTCAATAGACTCGTTCAAATCCGCCCCCGACTCATTTATTTTATAAAGTCCCCCCAGTTGCATTCCCAAGTTGCTCAAACAGGTACACAATGCTGGATAATTTTCAGGATCATCGCTCTGGGCCGAAAAAAGTCGAAAAGCCTGTCGCAGCACATCAATGGTTTCCTGGAGGTTTGATATTTATTTCCTCGCTGAATATTTTAGACTTAGAGTATGTCCAAGATTAGCGAGATAAGTGGATTGAATTGAATCGTGTAGGGTTGCCTCATTGATCGCCTGCAGAAATCTCGCATCATACATGTGATCAATTGCCCCAATTTTTTCATTTACATTGTCCAGCGTGATAGCTAGGGCATGCAGTTCTGAATGATTCATATCGATAGTATTTTCAAATTGATCAGCACGTCGTATGAGCTATTCCACGCTTTAACGTATGTGAAAGTTGAAGAGAGTAGTATGTTGAAGATTTTACGTGAACTATTTTTCGGATATCGGAGCCTTCATTGAGTGAATGGTTGCAATGAAATGAAAACAGGTCAATATAATAGCATAAGGTAAATAGACTTGACCTTGAAAATAAATATTTTTTGAGGCTAGGCAAGTTATTAAATCTTTACTTACTATCAAGGCTAGAGCTGGGTGTATATCGAAATAATTGCCTAATAATTCTAATACTTATAGGTATAAGTATAGATATTTGTTGCTTGGCTGCTGGCACCTCTGGCTTAGTTGTAACAGGTATCGTAAGGTCTTTGTTCATATGAACTCATCTACCCTAACCTACATGTTTTTATTTTCTAAAAAGAATTCATTTGCTCGCCTTATTGACCCTTGCTCAGTCCTAACTAATTCCCGCATCTATCTGGCGCAAGCCAATAGATAGGTGAACATATTCTTATTATAGAACAAGTTTACGGCTCGCCAGAGACTTCAGTTTTATCACGGTTACCATCCTCGGGATCACCGTCGTCGACCCATGGACCCCGGGTTACCCACCGTCCGGAGGCCTGCCATGTTGTGCCGCACGAGGAACATAGAACCAGATCATGCGGCTGGGCCTCTGTACGAGCCTTGAGCGCTTCGGCAATAAAGTCTTTGGAGTGGATGCCCTTCTCGAGCGCCGTGTACACTAAGTCGTCGAAGCCTCCGGTCTTGCCACAAGTGCGGCAGGTGGGCTTTGGTCCTTCGAATACGAACCCGCGGATGTGTAAGGAAGACCACGGGACGCTGAGGAGTCGCTCGAGATTCGCAGCCTCAGGGTCCTCAACGCGCCAGTAGTGACTCCCCGGAGGCACTAGCTTGGCAAGGTAGCCTGGGAGAGAAGCAGCCATATTCAGGTGATGTACTCGAAGTGAGGCAAGTAAGAAATGATGGGTATGTTTATGTTTATGTTCTGGTGGAATATTTTGATCCAAAGTTAGAGATCATTTGAAGGACTCTGTTTCAAACTTGTCAGACAGAGGGTCAATATATAATAACTCTCTGGATTTGACAAGGTTCGGTTGCTGGTCATTATATTCCTTCGCTTATATTTGCACAGCAAAGATTGATGAAACTGCAGGAGGCAAGAGTAAACTCAGAACGCTATCCAATCTCATGGACGAAGACCAAGCCCGTCTCCAGTGTTTTTTTTTTTAATTCTTATAGACGTAGCCAATAGTCCAAGCACACGTATTGCCCACGGCCAGGATGACGTTCTGGCATTGCTGTTCCCCATAATGCCATGTGGGACCCATTCTTCCCCATAAGCTTGAGCACAAGCCGGCCATATCTTCTGTAGAATAAGCACTAGCACCCTTTGTAGAGCCAACTGCATCCTTCTGGCGCATATGTCAGCCATCTTGATCGCAGACTTGGAATGTGTATGTAGGTAGACCGTTCCGCGGCGTAAAGGAGCAGGTTTGCGGGGAAAATTTCATTTTGCGTCAACAGAAACACATCAGTGGAGAACAAAACCGCCGATAAGCAGCGGGGGCTGTGGCCTTGGGTATGAATGCATGGTTTCGAACGCCACTTTCACTTGACTTTAGCGCCGACCCTTTTGGCTGGGACTATCGGAACAGCCACCTTGTTTCAACTTCTCTGAGGCATTTATCTCGTTGTGTCGGTAACAGGATGCTAGAGCGTGAGTCAGAGATATCCTACATTGGGCATTGACAATGTGAAGTCCCGGCATACTAGAAGGAAAATGCGTACTTTGCTCACCTGTTGATAGTTGATGCCTTAGATGAGCTATTGTGTTGGTCGCGTGACCCTGGGTAAGCAAGACGCGAGACTCAAAAATAGAATATAAGAATCAAAATAAAGCCCAAAAATGATGACGTGTTTTTTGCTGCCGGTTGGCTCTTAAAAAAAGCAATCTCCTTATCATTGGCTCTCCTCTATTTCGTTCTTCTCCTATCTTCTCAAAATTACCCCCAGCTTAACTAAAACTTATCCCAAATAATGTCTTAATTTCACCCCATACAAATTGTGGCCTATGCCAAATCTAGAGGGTAGTGTAATGACTTGGTCTAAACCTACAAGGTAAACCAAGAAATGGCGGAATCTCGTTAGTTAGCTGTTGGGTAGTGCGGGTAGCTTTAATAGCTAAGGAATAAGATAATATTAAATCGTTGTAGGGTGGCCGGCTAGATGTGGGCTGGGTTATAATATTATTTATTAGTTATTAAGTTTGCCTCTTGTTTAAGCTGTTATTATCCTTTAATAGCTGATCTAGTTGGTTGGTTCTTGTTATGACCTGGACCTTACTCGGATGGCTACCCTATAGACTGCATAGATTGGGCCCACTTTTAGTGCCCAGATGTATTAATACTAACCAATAAAATAGAGGCCCAGTAGAACCTTGGCCCTGGGCCACTAGTTTAGGCTTAGAGTAATTAATACCATAGTAATTATAGTAATCACTATGATTACCCCGAACAAAACCCTTACTTCTTTACCCTAAGCCTTGCCCTATATAATTATATATTTAAATCTTAAAAATTATTATTACCTAGGGTATAACTTAGCTCTTAATATAACTTAATTACTATTAATTAATATATACTTTAATTGATCTATTACTAGATATAATATCTTAAGATAATAACTATAGCTCTATTCTATAGCTATAGATATTAACTTATCCTCCTTATTATTTTGTATTACTTAATCTAATATACCTAATCTTACCTATAAATAAACCCCTTTAATAGTATAATATTATCTTATCCTTTAGCCTTTAAGTAATACCTATTTGCTTATAGCCTAGCTAATGAGATTCTATTATCCCTTAGTTTACCTTACTGGTTTAGACCTAGCTGTTATAGTTCTAATAACTATATAATTTATTGGTTAGTAACTAATAAACCTATTTAGCAGGAAAAAAATTCCATACTTATATAATATAAGTCAGCTGATAAATATTATTAGAGGGCAATAAACGAATTTTAATTAGCTTAGAAATTATAAGGACTTATATACCTATTCCTAAAGCTGTAAGTAGTAAGAACTAGTAGAACCTATAGATAAGGGGTAGCTAATAAACCTAGATAGTAAGAAAGAATTTTAGTATATATAAAATATAAAGTAGCTAATAAATCTAATTAGCTATAAAGAATTTTAGCACCTATAAGATATTAAGTAAGTAATAAACCTAGTTAATAAAAAAAACTTTTAATATTTATAAAATATAATATAGCTAATAAATATTAAAATAATATAACTATAAGTTTAAATTATATAAAGTAATTAATTAATATCTTATATATAATTAAAATATAAATAATAAAAAAATATATTTAAGTAATATTTTTAGCTTTAATTTATACTTATAAATATTAAATTATAATATAAAATACCTTAAAAATAAAAATTAAAAAAAATTATAAAAGATTTTTTTTATTAATAAAATATTAAAATTTT